>JADHKH010000023.1:0-433271 GCA_019925625.1 Graphilbum ipis-grandicollis
ACAGCAGAAAAGTCAAGAGGCCAATCAAAACCTATTTCCTTGGTATGTGGGGCGATGGCGATGTACTATAGTGCAAATAAGGCCAAATTTATAGTGCAAATAGTAGCTTTCATTTAAAATGGAGATTTCGCTTACTACAATACGACGTACAGTTTCAAACTTTACAAACGGCTTGACACTACCGCCAACAGCACAACTGACTCGCATTTTGGGTTAATCATCAAGTCCATTTGGATTAACATAAAAAAATGGTCTATCTCGTGGCCTCGTAAGCAGGTGGAGGAGCATCGTCCCGGTCCACCCAGAAGTTGGGGTTTTGTCGATTTTCGTCGTACACCTTCCGTGCAATTTCGCTCGCCATTTTCATTATCCACGCCTGGTCGACATTGACCGAACTGCCAGGCGTCTTTGCTGCTTGTGCGGCATGTGCTGCCAACGCTGCCTGCGCCGCTGCCGCCGCCCTGTCCTTTTCACAGCTCGACCTGCTGCGGTTGCCCCGGGCAGGCCAGGATGCTGTCGCGCTCTCCAGGATGCCCGGCGCTGTTGGCCCGGCGGTCCCAGAGCGTCTCTGCTGCAGCCGAAATGGTAAACTGGCCATGTCGGGGGCCGTTGTCGCTGTTGCAGCATGCACGTTCACCGGTGTGGGTGTGGTAGTGCCCGAGGCAAGGGGAGATGTAGGGGCAGAAACAGGCCTGCTAGCAGCCACTGCTGCTTCACCCGTGGACGCGGATGTCACCTCGTGTAGCCCGGTTTTCTGTTGGAAGTGTGCCCGATTATTGGCGGCGGCTGCTGCGGCCATGGCTGCCAGTGTGGCATCCAAGCTGGCAAACGGCTCTGACGCTGCTGCTGAAACGGCCACAGATGCGGCCGCCAGTTCTGCCTCCTCCTCTTGCTCCCGTTCTTCCGGGATCGATGCCGGCATAATCGGCTCCGAGAGGTGCCCCTGCACCGATACGCTGTCTGACGCGCTGTCCGCTGCCTCACTGATGGGTGCACTGCTGGCATCCGTCTTGTTCTTGCGCAGATTGACCACGCGCGTCTTCTTCTTGCGGCCTGACTTGGGATGCCGCGAGCCTGCGCCCAGCGACAGCCCAGTCGTAGCCGTGCCCAGGCTAACCATGGACGGCCGCGCCGGCAGGTGACCGTGGTCCTGGCTGCCGGTGTCGGAGAATGTGTATGTGGTGGTGGTAGCCGTCGTGGACGTTGCGGCAGCAGTGTACGAGTTACACCGCGCCATGCTAGGTGTCGCAAACGGAGGGCTATTTCCACCACCGGCAACCGCACTGTCTTGGCGGTCTGAAGGCCGAGCCCAGGCACGGAAGACAACCTCGCGGATACCAGGCGTAAACAGCGACAGCGTGCGGTGGGAGTTGGTGAGGGCAGCGAGGCGCAAAAGATTCTTCTGTGAGAAGAGCGACTGCGCTTCCATGCTGCCGGGGGCGGAGAATGACGAGGCGTCGCCCGTGTCAATGACGTTGCCAAAGGCGTCGACCGCATCGGTGGGTGCATCGGCCAGAGGGTTGATGAGCAGTTCGGCAGAAGCGTCCTCCTCGGCGGCAGAAGACTCGCTGCTGCTCTTGGGTACCTCGTCGGGTGACCATAGCTGCAGAGAGAGACGGTGGATGATGGCCGGCAACTCGTCCATCATGAGATCGCGCAATTTGCCCTCAATAGTCCTTTGTAGATAGTCCCTAACGAACTGGATGGAGTCAAAGGTCGACGAGACCTTGAGCGACTCGAGGGGATCATTGCGGAAGACGAGGGTCAATCCCTTTTGCTTCGAAAAGACGACAATGATGAATGCGGAGAGTTTGATTTCGGAAAGGGTGATTTGGAGTGGAATGGTTAAGCCAGACGCAGCGGCGAGTGGTGTTGGAGATGTAAAGGTCGGTTTAGAGGAGAGATAGGTATTGAGTGGATTGGCCTATTGCAAGTGGTTAGTGTCGAGAACGGCAGTATGACGCAGCACGCGAACTGCTGCAACCGCGAATCCTTGTTCGTAGGTTTAATTGCATTCCCGCAAATACGGGGCCCCGTTTCTGCCCGAGAGCGTGATATCGGTTGTTTTCCTTGCTTTTCATGTTGAACCTTTGGCTGTGTGGAAGGCAATGGAAGCAGAGTGCACTTGCACTGCCGGCAGGTATTGGAACAGAGGCGCCCACGTAGCATACCCTAGACCTGCAAGCCGCCAGAATACAATTTCTTATCGTGTATCTTCACCGCCCCTTGGGCCCACCCAAAATTAAAAGAACCAAAATGAGGGAGGGGGTGGGTAATAGGAGAAACACGGGGAGCCCAGAGGCAGAAGAGGGGGCTGCATGAAGGCCACTAAAGAGAAGAAACGCGACGACAAGCCAATACACACCTGGACACGCGTTTTAAGCGTCAAAAATGCATCGCCGGCGTAGCACATCTTGAAGATGCCGCGAAACCGGTCGGCAGCGATATCGCCAATCTCGAGAATCTCGAGGTCGGGCGGCACGGAGCCGAGATTGAACTCGGTCACAATGATGTCGTCGACAATGATGGGCGGTTTTGGCGTTTTGTTGAGCGCTGTAGTCAACAGGTCGCGCGCCCGCTGGTAAAAGGTTGCGTCAGCCGCCAGCGGCGACCAGTTGAAGTTGAAAGCCATCGTGGGCTGGAAGGAAAGACGGAGACCAGTGAGAAGAGGCCGAGCTGCCGGGAATCAGGACCCGAACACGCCTAGCTCTCCTCTCCCGTGGCGGAAGCCGAAAGATCTCAGTCTGGAATCGCTGTCGCAAGCCGCGTGTCTATAGCCTCAACTGCATCGTGTACTTGCAACATTCGGCAGCGAGGGGAGGATTCGACGAGGCGATGCTGGCTCAGGGGTTACCAGGTCGGTATCGGCGGACGGAGGTCGGAAGTTGGGAGTCAGGGGTGAACGTAGATGAAGTCACAACGGAGAGGTCGAGAAAAGGCGAGAAAAGCTGAGGAAAGTCGCGAAGAGATATGGAATCCGCACAGGTCCGAGTCGATGCACAATCGGAGTCGCTGAGCGTTGAAGCTGAGATGGAAGAAGCAAGTGTTGAAACTTGGAGACGGATAACGAAGAAGGAATCTGGTAACAAAAGAAAAAGTCGCAGAAGGCGGATTACAATTATGTTGGCAGAAGGAATGAAAACCGAAAGGAAACAAGGAAAGAGCACGAGAGCAATGACAAGCAGGAGCAAAAAGCCCTAGCAAAAACCCGACGGGGAAAAAATTAGAAAAAATGTATTCCGAAGAAGACTGATGGTGGCAAAGCTAGCCGTTGAAAGCACCGACTTGGGCGGAGAGGGGATAGTAAGCGGGGAGGGCCGGAGAGGCGGAGAAAAAATGAAAGTTGAGAGGCAGGAAAAAATGGAAACGCGGAAATGGTGTGAGGGAATTGGCTTGAAAAATGGGTGGACATGCAGGATCTGCCCCGACGGTTAAGAATAGGATGGCCGAGGTGGATGCAGGGCATTGCGCTACAATTCGTACGAAGTACACTAACTACAGCCAGCTACAGCACTCTATTTGTCCACTGTACTGGCACAGCCCGCCATATCCTCTCGACCGCAGTGGACGTTTAACTGGTCTTCATCCGATTGGTGCACGTGCAGCACACGGGCCTCTGGCGACCAAGCAAAAAGCTGCTGTCACGCGCGCGCCGAAAAGCAAGCCACCCACAAAACAGCCCCAAAGACACGATCCACCATCAGCGGTGCCAAGGGTGGCAGCTGAGCGACCAAGCGTCGCACCATATGACGCAGCGATCGCATCGCGCCTGATGCATGGTGAATTTGCTGCAAGTACTTGCAGCGACAACGTATGACGGCGTTTCCAGCCGGTTCTGGTGTCCTGCAAGGCCCAGCCTAAGAAGCTCCATCCTGAGCGAAAAAGCGTTGGCGGCTTTTGGATTCTTGGAAAAGAAGGGAAAATGTGGGTTGTTGTCAGTCAAACATCTGCCGCCAGGCCGGCATACCGGCTGCAAATCGAGTCGAATCTGCCCTCGTACTCGTATCGTCAAGTCTCGAAGCCATTGAAACGAGGAACTGGCAAAAGTGGGCGAGACAGCCGGCGCATGCATGCAGTGCGTAGTGCCGTATACATAGTGTAGTGCAATGCAGTGTACGAAATACAAACACTGCCTCGACATACGTCGTAATGCAGGGAGAAAAGCGGTGACGGTCCTGCGCCGCCATGCATTATCCTGCAATGTACCCACCGTCTTCATGGGCTACTCCGGACAGAGTAAGGAGCAGAGGCCATTGAGAGCCATCGAGCCTCTTTTATATGCTCGTCGGCATATGCATCGTGCTCGGGGCAGGGGGCGTTCGTGGAGATTGATTTTTTGCGTCCTCTTCCAGCAAGGTCAGTATGCAACAGACACTCCAGACGGACCGGACCGCAATCAGGGGAGGAGACGAGCAGAATAAGTGCAGTTGCCGGTAAGATAGGTTCGATCGAACGGGGGGGTGCTTTGGGATTCCGGCTGATGCCAGGAACACAGACAGAACCTTGGGCAGACCTGCAGCGCAGTCTTTGTAGTGTAGTCCTTGCAGTCCTTGTCCAAAATGCCACCAACATGCAGAACATGCAATGCTATTGGGTCCTCCAACTGGCTCGATCTAGCTGTCGGCTGCAACTTTGTTGCCTCTGTGACCCGGCGTCAGCAAATCACAGCCCGCCGCAGCCGGTTGCCGTTGCGCACAGCCCATCGTCGCAGGCCACCAGCCAAGTTGCGCGGCTGAAACCAGTAATAATCCATCTATCGTTGTCCTGGAAATGCTTGGCAGACCGTTCCTTCTGGCGTTTCGTCCGTTCTTGCACTTATACTGCTATTTCCATAACTGCTGGCCACATGTCGCGAGATTATGAAAATGACTGGCAGAGGGGCGACGACAGAAAATGGTATTGGTCATTATCGTGACTGCATGCAGCTGAGTCTGGTGAGTTTGGCGAGTCTGGTGATGGCGGCCTCTGGACAAGAAAGAGAAACGGTAAGAAAAGGGGCAGGTGAGGGGCCAACAAAATGATAATTAAGAGGGTGGGTTATAAAACAAGATGAATAAATGAATAACCAAAATATGAAAGACGAGGAAGGAACCGGTCAGTTCAAGTGAGACACGGTTTAATTTCCTCTTTGATGCGAAAGTGCGTTGAGGCTGTCGTTCCTTCCGCCATCTGCTTGACAGCCGGCCGCCCTTTGCCACCTCTCTTGGATCTATCTAGCAACTCTAGCCTTGTCCAAGATTCCCCCATTTGGCAAGCGCCTTAATAATAGTCTGCCCGTCATTGCATCACAATCACCACTGCTATTTCCTTCTCTCCGCCTACGTCACCCTGCCGTCCAAAAGCCAATGGCAGAAACCCCGGCATCTACGCCGGTCGCAGTTTCTCTTTCTCCCGACAGCGATGATGCTTCCTTCCACAACGGGCCGGCAACTACTTTGGCCAAAGCAAACAAGTCATCCTCCCAGCCTTCCCAGCCAGTCAAGTCGGCCACTTTGGTAACATCATCACCAGTGGCACGCAAAGCAACCGCACCAGCAGCTGTAGCAACACAACAGCAGCCATCACCATGGCCACCAGTCATCTCTGCTAGGCCGGCCACTACCTCCACTGCCTCCACTACCGCCACTACCATCGCCGCCCTCCCACCAGCAGTCTCCAGTTCGTTTGTTGGCGAGGGCGCCGCCAATGTCGTCTTTTCCTTGATCGTGGAATCAACCTCGAGCAACCATCCCAGTGCTTCTCGTCCGAACGCTTCTTCGGCCAGGCCAACGCCTCTGCCTCATCTTCTCCGCATTCCTAAAGCTGCTACCGGCGTCGAGCCCGACACCTGTGTCCGCCACCATGCGTACTACGTCTCAGTTCTGCAGCCTTTATTGGGCGCCCATCTTGTCGGCCAGCAGCTGGTGTCGGGTGTTTCGGCGCTGCGTGGCGTGCTAGACCAGCATTTGGCCGACTTGGACCGCAGCCGCAGCCGCCGCGCCGATTGGATTGGTCACCGGATCGCCCCCATTGACGTGGCCCTCCTCGTGGAGAATATGGCAGCTGTCAACGGAGCTACTGACAGAGCTGTCGACGGGCCTCTTCCGACTGGCTCTGCGGCGACCGAATTTTTCACCATTCAGTTTAAGCCCAAATGGTTAGCTCAGTCGCCGACGGCCCCGAATCTGGCCCGCCGCTGCCGGACGTGTGCCATGTCAGCAGCCTCGAGGTGCACCACTGCCCAGAAGGGCACACCCTCGAAGCCGCCAAAACCGCCAAAGCTCTGCCCTCTGGTCCTGGTGGCGGCTTCGTCGCCCACATTTTCAGCCGCCGGTGCCGACAGCAAACGCCTCGACGACGCCTTGTGGGACTACATCTGCCACCACGCCCACTTGGTTACTGCACAGCACAAGGAGGGGGACATGAACAGCCAGAACCATAAGAACGGCAGCAACAGCAGCCACAAAAACAAGAACGGTGACTCCACTGCTGCTGCGCTCGAAACGGCCCGGTCGGCGCTGCTCCGCTGGCTACGCACAACCGATCTTTTCCGCCAGCTTGCAACCATCCAGCAGGAGTACGATCCACACGGGGCGCTCAGCTTGTCGTCCGAGGCTCAGCTAAACGACCAGCAGCATGGCGACGACAGCAGCATGGCAAAGCTCGACCGCCTGCAAACGGCCATGACCCTGCGTGACTGCACATGCTTTGTCCAGGTGACAGTACATGGAATGAACCGGGGCAAGAACGGCGCCAAGACAGCATCAGCCAGCGATGTGTCCGTTTCTGTCACGGCCAAGCTGGGCGACCTGGACCGCAAAGATGGGCGGAGAAAGTTGGCTCGCTGGCGCCAGATAGAACAAGAGCTGCTGGACGGTGGCTTCTACATGGCGCCGGACGATGACGGCTCATGTTGGCTGCCCTGCTTGACCGCCCAAGCCAAGTAGACAGAGGCGAAGGAAAGAAGATAATTTTGGGCCAGGGTAGTGGGGTCTTTTTCATATGTCTGTCTCTTTTTCTTTCTCATTATTGGTTCTTTTACTATTGCATATTAACTTTGTAATTCTATAACGGCTACACTTTTGTATATGGGAGTAGGACATTTGTAATATGGTCATGTTAAAGAAGCTTGAATAGAAATCCCTATGACGGATACAAATCGCAATAATAATGTGGCAAGATACAAGGATACGTGGACACAGTACGAGAACAGCTTACATGGACCAACATATCACTGATATAAAGCAACGCAACGGAGCGTTCATTCTAGTGTAAATAGACTCATCGTGATACCAAGACCCCAACGGCTTAAAGTGTGTATAGCAGAATATCAACAAATCCCAAAATAACAGAACAAACGGAGCCATAAACGCCAGTACACCCACGGGCGGGCCTGATGATATCTGTACCGGCCCGGTGTGCTCACAAAGAAAAAGAGAGACCAAAGGCACAAAATGCAGGGAAAACAAAGACCAAAAACAAAAACACGCCCCGTTATATAGAAGCCACAGAAAAGCTCAGCACGCTGCCGACGGTCAGGCCGGCCACCAGACAGAGGCCCATGAAACTGCCGGCGGCCTCGCGCTCGCCCTCCTCGACCCAGGCCGTCGACGTCACCATGGCAGTGGAGCCCAGCCAGCCGCCCGTCAGGCCAAACGGCAGCTGCACCAGGCACAGATAAAAGAGGTCGCTGGGGACGACGGCACCGCGGCCGCGGAGATTGCACAAAAAGTAGAGCGGCAAAAAGGCCAGACGGGCCAGGCCAAAGGCCAGCAACAGGACCGGCCGTTCCTGGACGGCGCGCGGGACCGGCAGGATGGTGGACATGCGGCCGAGCAGGTCGCCGAGGTTCCAGAAGAAAAAGGCCAGCGGGATAAAGGCGGCGTTTTGCAGCAGGCGGGACGGCAGCGGCGCTCCGGGGGCGGATGCCAGCGTCGCCACCGAGTACACCTTGGGCGTGAAGACGGGGAAGAACATGGTGACGAGGAAGCAGACAAAGACGGCCAGGGCGTGCCAGTGCAGCTTGCAAAACAGCGTGCGCAGGCCGACGACTTTGCGGGCGGCGCGCTCGGCCTCCTCTATGGAGGCCAGGCTCTCGGACAGGGCCTCGACCATGCGGGTCTCGACCAGGTGGTTGTGGCGGCGCACGAGCGGTTGAAAGGCCAGCAGGGCGCTGACGGAGATGACGACGGCGGTCAAAAAATAGAAAAAGGCCGACGTGCCGGCCGCGGCCAGCGCCGTGTTGTTGCTGCCGCTGCTGCCGGCCAAAGAGTCTGGCGGCCCGTCTGCATGGTCCGCCGGAAAGAGCAACACGGTAACCATTTGGGCAATGGGCGGCAGCACGCCGGCCACGCCCTGGCCGGCCATGATGGCCTGCGTATACTCGGGGCGGCCAAACGAGGCGGCAAAGGCAAAGGCGCCGTTCTGGATCAGGCCGCAGGCCCAGGCCGAACCGGCCACCATGATCAAGAGGAACAAGAGGTACAGCAGCGGCGGCACGTCGAGGAAGAGCGAGGTGGAGGCGGTCAGCAGTCCAAAGACGGCCACGTTTATAAACAGGGCCGTGTTGATGCGGAAGGGGTACGAGGCCGAGTACTGGATGTTGGTTAGGACCAGCATGGCCGTCAGGTTGGTGCAGGTGGACACGGAGATGAGCGAGGACTGGAAGTTGGCCAGCGCCCACTCGTGCGCGGCAAAGCGGATCTGGAAGTAGGGCGCGGCCGCCATGAACATGTTCCAGGCCCAGAGCATGGCCACGCCGAGCAGCGCAAAAATGGCATACTCGATTAGCGAAAAGGGCGTCTCCTCTTCAGACTCGCCCTCTAGGTAGGACGAGGCGTTTTCGTCTTCCAGAGCCAGCGGCAGTGGCCCAGCGCTGAGCGGCGCGTATTCCTGGTCGTCGTCGGCCTTTTTGGCAAAAATGTCCCGGATGCGATCCATCATGGTGGTCGGCCGTCAGCAAACACAGCACCCTGGTCTCCTACACTGCGTCCGTATGGGAAAGTGAAGATGTAACCGATATCGTACGCTGTGTCGCTCAGAAGCAAAATTCGAAGCGGTTGTCGGCGGTGCCTTGCCAGACCCGGTCAGTGTAGTCGAGCGGAGCGTTTTGTACAAAAGCAGCTCGAGAAGCACGAGTACTTTAGCGAGAACGACAGTCGGGCCTTATCGTGCTCCGTTTCGAGCGTGGGCGTCACGATGTTCTTCTCTCCTGTTTGTTGGACCAAGAAACGACCCCCCACTCGATCGTAGTAACACACACCCCCCCCTCTCTCCGCCTCTCTCTCTCTCAGCACACCCAGCAGAGCCTTGGCTAGCAGTAGCAAGGCAGGCGGTGGCAGAGGCAACCGAGGGGCAAAGTCGGTCGAGGTATTTTGGGAATGATCGATCCGACTGACGAGATAGACGGGGAAAAAGTGGCGGAGCGCGTAAAAATTCCAGTATAGCAGGAAACAGACACCAAAAGGGGTTCCTAGAAGAACACGGGCACACCAGAAATGCGCGGGCGTGTGATGCAAGTACAGACGGCCCAGGGCGCGTGGTTGAGGATGCTGGTGACGTCGGAGAGTTGGCGTGATAAAGGCACAAAATGGGAGTTGTCCAGTTGGCTAGCAGCTAAAACGCCCGCTGTCGGAGTGCCCTGTGGGGCCCACTGCCGGCAGCTGAGGCGGTCCAACAGCGACACAGGTCCACTACTGAGCCGCTGAAAGTTACTGCTGCCTGGCAGGGCCACCCTCTTGCTGACAAGAGCAACCGGCCGGAGCAGCCCGCCTTGCACTAAAAGTTCCCCAGACCGGCCAAATCGCGCACCGGGACTGAGCGGGATACAGCGATAACCGAGCCAGCGGGAGTGCGGTTGGTCTGTCGATCCTGTGTGTAATACCGCGCCGTGATGGCTTCCCTTTCAAGCACGAATCAGGCATATCATGCTGCCTTATCTCATCCCCCACCGCTGACGCTAATGCCGTCTCTCTTTCTGTCGGGAAAATACTTGCAGCTGTCGGCGTCAAGAGCTGTTGATAAACTTTCTACCCAATAGACTACCTCTTCGACAACATTCAGCCGGGAGTCCTCAGCCGCGATCGACTGTCTCGTCTGCCCATGAGATTTCCGAGTGTCTGCCCGCCGCCATCTATCAAATAACTGGCCCGCCTCAGTCCGCTTCCTTATCACTGATGGTGCGGATGGTGCTTTGTCTGCGTAGAGGTGGTCCTCCGTAAAGGCTGTCCTCTGCCCGGCCCGTGTCTACCGTGATGACGATGCCAACTGCCTGCCGGCAGCTTGTTATGGCATAGCCAAGCCCTTAGGGTTCTTATACCCACTTGGACGGCACACATTATAAGTGAATATCCCCCCCTCGGAAAAGTACAAAAAGACGCCAAGGTATAGCAGCCAGTTGGAGTAGAGGCTCTCCAGCCATCGACAAAAGACACTCCCAATCAGTAGATAACTGTGTCCTCTTCGGTTTCAACCATAACGTCCCGGTCGTCGTGGCTTTGTGCCCGCTTGAAGTTGTCATGCCCATCGAGGTTCAGGGCCTGGCCATGTTGCTTCGTAGCCTGTGCCGTCTGTTCAATCTTTTCGGCCTGTTCGGCCTGCGCGGCCTGCTCAATCTGTTTGTCCGCTTGTGTTTCCTTTTCCTTTTGTAGATCCTGTCTGGACTGTCCGTCTTGTTGGTCTGGACTGCCCGCACCATTGCGTTCTTCTGCTTCTTCCTGGGCTTGCTCGGCGCTCTTTTCAGACGCGGGCAATGGCAATGGCCCGTCTATGTCTGGGCTGCCCTTGGTGGCCTCATTAGGGCTGAGTGCCGCCGGACTAGCAACGCTGTGCGCTGGCATGGTATCTGCCGATGGGGATCTCGTCTCTTCTGGGGTCCTCTGGCTTTGTTCCGGCACTGGCGGTGCTTCCAGTGTCCCTGAGGCCACCGCCGCCGTTGTCTCCAACTCGGCTAGTCTTGCCGCCTTTTGCTTCTCAAAGTCGTCCACCTCTCGCTTGATTATCGCCTTGGCATCCCGAACTTGCAGGTCAATCGTGTCCTCCTCGTCTCTGCTCAGTTTCCATGGCCGGTAGTACTAGAGCCTCGTTAGAATAACGAAAAAGACAAAAAGAATGGCTCCCTTACAATATGAGGTTTGCTTCTTGTCTGCAAGTTATGTGCCTGCACAAGTAGGTTCTCATGCCGAATACGCATCTGTACCTTGTCAGTCCAACCAAAACGCCAGTCGAGGTCTCCCCGTATCCTACTCACCACTTTCTCGTCAAAGACAATTTGCTCTCTCTTGCGAGTACGAGCTAGTTTCGCCAGTCGTGCGGCCTGTTGCTGGCAGTCTTTTTCACCCTCCATGGCTGCCACCTGGTCCCGAGCGGCCGCTTCTCGGCTATCCCCTACCCACAAATCTTTCCCTCGATCCTGTTCCGGGCCCTGTCCTCGCTCTTGATCTCGCTCCCGCCCCTGCTCCTCGTTCAGCTTTTGTCGATTTTGCGCCAGGGGCGGCCGGCGCGCTGGCGCTTTGCCGAGCGCGCTCAAGAGGCCGCTAAACAGCCGCTGGCCACGCTTGCGCTCCTCCACCGATAGGCTGGCCTTGCGCCGGGCGACGTCTTCGGGGCCAGGAGGCGGCGGCGGGGCTGGCCGTTGGTAATCTCTGTCGTGGTCGCGGTCTCGGTCTCGGTCGCTCGTTCGGTTGAACCGTCCGCTGTCCCGGCTATAGTCTCCGCTTGGCCGGCGTCGCTGCTGCTCTTGCTCCTCTTGCCGCCGTCTTCGTCGTTCTCGCGGGGAAAGGGAGCGTCGGTCTTGGTGCCTCTCGTCGTCACGGCGATCGCCGCTGCCGCCACGGGCACCCTCGTCGTAGTCCAGCTTGACATCTCGCTGCCCATTGCGAGAGCCAGGACCGGCGCCGCCGTTGCTGTCGTTCATATTTGCTCGGTAATTGTCTCGGTCCATTCTGGCACGCTTGAGCGCCGGCTCCTCTTCATCGCCATCGCTGCCTTCGCCGGCACGATCGCCGTCCACCGGCCGACGGCTGCTCCCGGCGGATCGGGAGCGGTGGGACAAAGTAGAGCTGCGACTACGACTGCGACTGCGACTGCGACTGCGACTGCGACTCCGACTTCGACTCCGGCTGCGCTGCGTATGAGATTCAGTATCGGCATTGACGTCGGCATCACTGCGCCGTCTCTTGCGTTGCAGCACTTGTTCGGCATCAGGCCGCGGATGTAGCAGCGGCGACGGCGACTCGGTGCCATGGACATCCATAGTATCCATTTCGACCGCTGTGCAGCAGCCCAGAGCTGCGTAGTATCTAACGGAGGGAAAGAAAAATGTAAACGGAAGAAGAGGCTGTTCACTCGGCGTGCCGAGTCAATAAAGACAGATAAAAGTCGAGCTCGAGTCAATATTCAAAAGTAAGGTTATGTTAAAAAAATCTGCAATTAAAAGTCATTGTTCTTTGAGCCCTGGGGGAGATCGATGGAGGGAGATTGGATGACGATGGGCTTTGTCGCAAAGCAAACGGCCATCCCTCCAGCGCGAAGCCAGATACAGCAGCAGAAGGCTCCACTCAAGCTGTTTTTCACTCTCAGGGCGGAAGTGGCTGGAATCGGAGTGGCAACGATTAGCAGCTGATTTCTCAGCCTATTCCAACCAACCAGAAGAGCGCATTCCAGAGCCTTTTGGACATTTACCTTTTTGTAACGGCAGAGCTCTTTTTTTACCGTGTCATCCTCACTTCTTGACCACGACCGGCAACGCGCACTCTACGTTGATAAACTCGCCAAGAATTCTACGGACAAGGCGTATCGCCTTCTCTTCCCTGCCGAACTGACCGCTTTTCTTTTGCAAAATGTCCCGCCATCATCCCGATCTCGTCATGTGCCGCAAGCAGCCTGGCATCGCCATCGGCCGACTCTGCGACAAGTGCGACGGAAAGTGCCCCGTGTGCGATTCATATGTTCGCCCGACGACGCTGGTGCGCATCTGCGACGAGTGCAGCTTTGGCAACTACCAGAACAAGTGTGTTGTCTGCGGAGGCGAGGTTAGTTACCGAGAGACAGAGGAGAAAGAGACGGATAAGAGAGACAGCAAGAGAGGAGAAAGAGAGACAGAAGAAAGAGAGACCAAGAGAGACAGAATTAACATGCCAGGGAATATCGGACGCCTTTTACTGTTTCGAATGCACGCGGCTCGAAAAGGACCGGGACGGCTGTCCCAAGATTATCAACCTAGGAAGTTCTAGGACAGATGTGCGTATACCTGTCTCTCTTTACCTGCCAATTGTTCATCTATACTGACAACACCAACCCAACAGCTATTCTACCAAAAGAAAACAAATCGGGCGCAACAATATTAACCCGTGCGCCCCCCCTCCAGCAGAGCAGTATCATGGGGGGGCGCTGCTTCTCAGACACGTTCACGTTCAACATCACTTTCACGGCGCTTGGCGTATTATGTATTGCGTTTTTCTTGTCGCATGCTGCGATGGCTCTGATTTATCAGGCCGTTACTTTATAACAGAGCTGGCGGTTAGATGGGATGATACCCTGGATGCCAGAGAGGACAAAGACAAAAGCAAACGGCATTTTGAGATTGGATTGATTTCTGGGTTCTAGTGTTTTATTTTATCCTCTTTTCCAATTTGACGGCAGCGAAATAAATAGTTGTATTATTATACAGAGAGGAGTATGAGCCAATAGTTGAAATCATGGACAAGTGATTTGGCTATACCAGGAAGAAAAGTCGTGACAAAAAGAAAATTGTGACAACGCCTGTCATGCTGCACCCAAGACGTTATAATGAAACGAGAACAAAGGAAAGAAAAGTGTAAAATGGTGTAGAAGAAGGAAAGAAGAGAAGAAAAAGAAGCCAATCTATATGTAGCTGACTTTGACGCCCATACCGGCGGTGGCCTTGACCTTGTTCCAACTGCTCTTCAACAGACGCGATAGCCGCTCGCGAGCTTTTCGACGGCCCAGCAGCACCAGCAAGGCCACAATGAACATGAGCGTCCGCATCAAGGCCGCGGGGCTCGTCTGGAGGGACGCGCTCATGTGGTCAATGAGGGCCCGCAGATTGGAAAAGAGGAGGGCCGTTCGGGCCCCCAGCGACAGTCGCGGCGGCGCTGACGGCTTCGGTTCGACGGCCTTGCCCTTTGCATTGGACGACGACGATGCCTTGGCTTTTGGTGCTGCGGCAGCCGTCCGCGGCGATTTTGCGAGCCGAGAGCTAGTCGACTCGCCCGCGCTCGATAAAGGTCTTTGGCGGCGAGAGCCAGCGTCGCTGCTGTCTCCTTGACGGTCTTGGTCTGCTTTTCTGTTTTGCCGCTGCTGCTGCTGCTGCTTTTCCTCCTCGACCCGCCGGCGCTCCTCCTGCTCCTCGTTGGCAGCGCGTACACGCTCGGCCTCTTCGAGGTCACGCTGCAGCTGCTCGTCCTTTTGGCGCTGCTCTTCGCGCTCGCGCTGTTCCGCGTCGACACGTTCTTCCCGCAGGGTCTGCAGGGCCTGCAAAAAGGCGTCGCGGCGCTCCTCGTCCAGCAGGGGGCTGGCGCTGATAAACTCATGGGCGTAGTCCCACTCGTCATTGCGCGGAAGCACGTGCAGTGTGTAGAGCTCGAGAATCTTGACGCGGGCATTGAGGTCGCGCGGCGTGTCGGCCCCGGATGTGCTGCCGGCCTTGGCGGGCGAGCGGCGCTGGCGCGAGAGAGAGCGGTGGCGTCCGGGCGTGGTGGCGGCTGCATCGGCGGCGGCTTCGTCCAGGCGACGGCTCAAATCGAGATGGGGCCGCTGTGCACAGGACAGATAGCTCTCGAGGCGTCTCTGGGTGATGGACTGGCTCCGGGCATGAACGAGCAAAAGGGTAGCTCTGGGGAAGAAGTTAGAGGGGGGAGAGGAGGGCATAAAGCGAGAAAAAAAGGAGGATAAAACGAGACAAAACCCACAATGTGATAATCACGTCTGCATCGACGTCACCCTCGATGCCGTGGTAGCCGTTGCAGACGACTTCGTCCCAAACGGTGCCGTCGCGTACTTTGGCACAGATGGCGCGCCAGTCGACAGCACCAAACGCGTCTTTTCCGTCTCTGGCCTCGAGCTCGACAACATCGTTGAGAATGGTGAGGTATAGGCTCCAAACCTTGGTACGCGTTGTGCGGGAGGCGCTGGCAATGGGGGCCGGAGCAGGAGCCGCAGCCGGAGACGAGGCCGAGTTCAAGTCGGAATCTCGAGTGAAATCAGCTCCACCGTGGGAGCCGCTCGGCGCGCTGAAGGCGTTGCCCTTATCGCCCTGAAAAGGCGGGGTGATGAGGGGAAGCAGCGTGGTCATTGCCTCGGGCAACCGACGCGTCAGAAAGAGCGTCGATGCCTGGCGGTAGGTCTTGGACATGCTGTTGGCAGCGTGGGCCTGGAGGGCGTTGTGCTGGCCATGGTGGGAGTGACCGGGGCGACGCGAGGACACCGAGTCGGACAGCGAGGACACGGACGATGTGAGAAACGGTTGTCCGGGGTGGCCGCCCCCGGGAAAGGCCGGGTTGCGGAAGGCCATGATGGATCAAACAGTTGAGGGAAAAACGGGGAAAACGAAAAAGGCGAAAAAGCGGTGGTGAAGATGGAGGCCAATCTCGAGAGACACAAGACGCGGCCGTTTTCAATAAAAACACGGATAAAAGTCTCCTCAGTGTAGGAGACAGCTGGCAAGCAAAGAGGCCATGGACGCTGCGTGTCGGATGGGCTGCCACATGTCGTCCAGCTTCAACACATCACGTCGACGAAGCGGAGAAGACAAAAGACGAATGAAGCGTGTCGAGAAAACTATGGGGTAAACGTAGTAGCGACAAGCGCACAAACGCTGGGCGTGGAGCCTTCGGCACAGCCTGTCCTGCCTCGGCAATCACCTGATCCATAATTATGGGGCTGCATGTGCTGTGCGGCTACGTGTATGAGGCCTAGCAGGCCGAGTAGCGGTCAAAGGTGAGCCCAATAGCACAGACGAAGCTACAATACGATAGTTAACATATTCAGCTACGGGCTTCTATGGAGTCCTAGACTTGGGCCTGAAGGGCATGGTGATAGCATGGTATAGAAGCATACACAAAAAGCGAACTGTTAGAGCAGCTGGAAAGGTCTTCATATTGCAAAGGCGATCAGGAAGAAGCTATCCGATGGCAATCCTCAAACTCAATCGTCGCAGAGCAGTGCAGAGTGAGAATACAGCTGTCCGGCGTATTTGTACATTTGGCTAATTCGTAGTGTGTAGTGTAAATAGAGTCTATGAAAAGCGGGTCGGTCTCCCCACCAACCGTTGTAGAAGTACACAAACCTGAGATGCTCTGCCCGACGGCCTCAGCCCCCAACAGCCATCCACAACAAAGGTGCAGACAACAGCAGCAGGCCAATCACTGCGCTCTGCTGACCCCAGTGCCCCCATTTGGTGCAGGCAGTCTGTCCTGGGCTCTACGATTGTTTACCCGTTGGCAGCCAGACCCCAGTTATTCTGCCCTGCTCTTTCCCTCATTATTTACAATCAATTTATCTGGCATCCGCCATTTCTTTTTTTGCAGCCAATACAGGCATCCATCACCGGATAGATTCTGCAGCACTGCCAACGTGTCGTGATCTTGTTGTCTGTGCCTGGCAACACCAAGGCAGCCTATCAGCCAGAACCCCTCCATTCATCACCTATCGATCCGGTCATTCTTCCGTCCTCATCGGCGACGCAGTACAACAGTTGCCGACTGTCTACCCAAAACGGTCGTTTTCATTCCACAGCAGTGGCGGGCTGTTTTTATCCTCTTTTGTCGAAGCACGTCGTCTTACATTCCACAGAAGACGCCTCACGATATCATCGATCTGATCGATTCACCTTGACCAGCTTCCGCATCGCCAGCGCCATCGGCAGACCGTCTTTGGAGAGTGGCTCGCCAGCAGCCTTGCTGCCGCAGCCGCCAGTATGGCGCCGGCAGATAATCTTGCTGCGGCCGGCTCGAGCTCGTACTCGTCCGACTCGCTGCATGTTGGCGATGGAACATGGGACTTTACCAAGAACACGTTTCTCTTGCCCAATCTGATGGGCGTCAATTTTGAGACGATGCGGTACAATGGTAGGTCTATTCTGCGTCTGCGTCTTCTTTCCCTACTGACAGTCATAGGAATGGGCAATCGATTCTCCACCGTGCCGCAATATCATCGACTCATTCTCGGCCACGGCATCCTGGCCGTGGCTGTTTTTCTCTTCATTGTGCCCGCCAGCGTCTTTTTGATTCGCTTCCACACACGGCGGCCCGGCTTTGCTGTACGCTACCACGTGTACTTGCACGTGCTCACGCTGCTGTTGTCGACCGTGGTGTTGATGCTCGGCTGGTTTGCCGTCGGTCCCAAACGCAGCCTCAGCAACCCGCACCACGGCATCGGCATTGCCATTTACGTCCTGATCTGGGTGCAGGCTATTGGCGGCCGCCTGGTGCGTCATCTCGCCGGCCGCCACTCCTTCCGTCTGCACCTACACCGCTGGAACGGCCGAGTGTTGGCCGTGCTGGGCATTGTGCAAGTGCCGCTGGGCCTGACGCTCTACGGCTCGCCCAAGTACCTCTTTATTCTGTACGCCGTTTGGATGGGTTTTTTGCTGCTGCTCTACTTCTTTCTCGACTTCCATCGGGCCAGCAGCTCCGGTGACCGCGAGCTCTACGTCAGCGGCGGCCGCTCCGGAGCGCTATCTGCGTCGGGTGGGGGGAGGAGCAGCAGCAGCAAAGGGGGCATGATGCGCTGGCTGGGACCATTGGCAGCGGGCGGTGCAGCGTGGGCACTGCTGCGGCGGAAGAAGGAGCACGAACGAGAGCGAGCTTCATCTCGCACTCGGTCCCGAACGCGGTCCATCTCGCGGTCCCGGTCTCGATCTCGTTCGGCCAGCCACGTTGACCGACGGGCCTACGGACGCGGCGAGTTGGTGTCGTCGAGGCGAGGCTCTGGCAGCAGCTTTCTCGCGGAAGAAAAGGTGGCCGGGCGGCACAAGTCGGGCGGCGGGTTCATGGACAAGATCTTGGCGGCCGGGGCGGTGGCCGGAGCCGGTGCGCTGCTATCGAGCTGGGTGGGCAACCGCAAAGACCGACGCAGCCGCGACCACGATGAAGAATACTCGGCCGTGGCCACGGACACCCCGAGTCGACCCAGCCGGACGCATCGCACACCAGGACCTCTGCCACCGTCGTCGCGCCGAAACACGGTGCCCATGAGCGAGTCGAGCTTTATGACGGGCGACGACAGCCGTACCGACTACCGTCCCATGACGCCGACACCGCAGACTCGGCGCGGCGGAGGAGTGGCATCAAGGTCTGCACCAGCACCGACCGATCTCTCGGCCACGCCCTACCGCGATCGCCCCATTACGCCTCGGCCATCGCACCAGCGCACGCAATCTCTCCGGGACGGCGCCAACAGCCGAGACGAATACGACTCGGACTACTCGGCCACGCAGAGCCCGTCGAAGCGAACGCCGCCCAGCCGGAGAGGGGACACAGCAGGACCAGCAGGACCATCCGGAACAATTCCAGCCGGCACCGCTGGCAAGGGATTGTTTGCCGGCATGGGTCTGGGGTGGCTGGCCAATAAGATGGCTCGGGGAGCCACGGCAGACCAAAACTCGGCGCCCCAGCAGCAGCAACGGCGCGACGACGAGGACGGCCGCCGGTACGGCAACAACGATTCACGGTACACGGGCGACGAGCACGGATCGCCGTCGAGACGTCCTTCCAAACACTCGCGGCCACCGCCGCCACGGGTGCAGACCAACTCAGAACTGTCCGATTCAGTCATGGACAGTATGAGTGCCGGACCGTCGGCCGGGCCGTCAGCAGGGCCGTCTGTCGGGCCACCGGTTCCGTCATATGGTGTGAATCCCGCCAGCGGAGGCCGAGGCAGCGGTGCAGCCGGGGGTCGCGTGGCCATGCCAGCGATGCCAGCCGAGTCCGACAGCGAGCTAGGAGGGGGGGGATATCCAGGCGGCAGCGGGCGGGCACAGCGACGGCGGTCAGCATCAAGACGGCGGCGGGGAAGCGAGGACTACGGCTCGGGGGGTGCAGCGGGCGGTGCTGGCACAGGAGGCAGCTGGCGCACGGCCGACGACCAGAGCAGCAAGCCGGTGAGCCTCAAGCTGCGAGTAAACGACCGGTCCGGCATCACTGTGCAGCGGATGACGGACAACGACACTTCGCAGCAGCGCTTAGGCGGTAGTGGCGGTGGGGGGGGGAGCGGCAGCCGGCCGCCGCAACGAACGTATCACGACTCGGTCAGCAGCCTGTCGGATGACGGCGGAAACAACTCGCCCGATACGCGGCGGTACCGGCGCGATGCGAACCTGCGGCGACCCGAGCAGGCGGCCGAGCGGCGCACAGAAGGCAGCGTTGCGTCTGCCGCGTTGGCGTCGCCGTCGGCGCTGGTGCCGGCACAGCAGCAGGGATCGCCTTCGGTGCCGGCACACGCATCAGCATCGGTCTTGGCGCCGTCGCAGGGCCGCCAGGGCGACTACAGCGCTCCTCCATCCTCCAGCCGGCTACACCAACCGCTGCAGCCGCCAAACCCTCCCTTTGCAGGCGGGCGGCGGCCGAAAGACTCGGCCTACTATTCCGGGGCGCCTGCAGCCGGAGCCGCGTCCGGAGCAGGCGGCGCTGCCAGCAGTACCGCGCCTTCGGGCATCCTGTCGGGCACAGGAGGCGGACACACGGTCTCGAGCATTGACAGTCCGCAGGGCAGCGGCATGTACAGTGTAGCAAGTCAGTCGCCCGGACGGTCGGGAGCGCCGCCGAGCACAATCGAGGGATCACAACTGCCGGATGGCGCGTCTTCGGCGGCGGCAGAGCGGAGGCGGCGGCGCAAGCTGGAGAGGAATCAGGCAGGGCGGCAGTCGTCTGTAGGTTATTAAAGGGGAGAGGAAGTAAAATGGTTTTGTTTTGATTTTCTCATCTGTTTGGGCGGATCTTGTTTATACTTTTTCACTTCGCAAGACGACGGTTATTCACCATTTCTGGTTTCCTATGATTTCTATGATTTCTGTGGCTTCTATGGTTTCTATGATTTCTATGATTCCTATGATTTCTATGGTTTCTATAGTTTCCTATGGTCGCCGGGTCGGGGCAGGTTCTGATTTATAAAAGAAGAAAAAACACTTCAGGCGGGTGTTATGAAGGAACGAGTCATGGCCTGGCAGCATTGGGATATTTCGAGGCAAGATTTGCATTATTTATACGCTGCGTGCGTCAAGTACTCGTTAAAGGTCAATTGAAGCAAACTAATAACAATCAATGAAATGAATACTTTCCTGCTATTATTGACTGATATTCAGTTGTTGTCACTATTGTGGGCCTTTTTTCTAAGGCATTATTAGTTACAGGCTTACAGGCTTACAGGGCTTCGCTACAGGGTGTCGCTACAGGCTTATCACTAGCGCGTCAGACGCGTTGAAACCCCGCGAATCTCTCAACGTCTATCCTCAATCCTTTGCCCTCACCACCTCGACAGCCAGCTTGTGGCCATGGCCACGAACAAGGCAACCCCAGCAACGGCAGACGGGCCGACGCCTCTGCCATTGGCCGGCGCGGACAGCAACGACGACTTGGTGATGCCGGATGCCGGCGCCGACAAAGAGGCGGCCGCGCTGCCCATGCCACAGCACTCGACCACGAGCATTCCGACAGCGGCACCGGCACCCGACCCCCCCTCGACGGCGGCCGAGCCTGTGCCGGGTCCGCGCGCCCGCCGTCTGCAAGACCTCTTTGACTCGAGCCTCGACCACACGCTGGCCAAGGTCAGCTGGGACAATTTTGCGGCGTGCTACCCGACGGCGGCGTCTACGTCGGCAAAGCCGGGCGCTCCGCTGCGGCTGATCCACGGCGCCATGGTGGACCGGCTGCGCGAGCTGTGCCGCGGCGAGTTTGCGCTGGTGATGCGCAACCGCGACGTGGTGGCAAAGCTAAACGAGCTCGAGGCGCTGGCGGCGGCAGCCGAAGCGCGGCGGGTAGCCCACGAGCGGGCGGGCAGCGAGCGAGCGAGCGAGCGAGTGATTGAACAGACCGAGGAGAAAAGCGAGCGAAGCGAGGAAAAAAGCGAAAAAAGCGGCGTACGACCCCCCCATACGCTCCCCCCCGAAACCGTGCTGGCCGCCCACTTGGCCGCCCCCCGGCGCGCACGGCGAGCACAGTTGCAGGCGCGGCTGGATGCGGCACAGGCTGCGAATGCGGCACGGCACGCCCGCCTGGCCGAACAGCAGGCAGAGATGGACCAGCTGATGACGGCGCTGGAGCGGGCCCTGGCAGACGTGCAGGGGGCAGCGAGCCTGCTGACGGCGACGGGCGAGGCCGAGGCCGGCCACGACGGCATCGTCGGCGAGCTGGCCCGCGAGACGCGCGCGGCCGACCTGGACATGGCCGGCATCTAGTCTGCTTTGGCAAAGGGCAGACGCCGGCATCTAGCCTGCTTTGGCAAAGGGCAGACGACAATGGGCACACGATGAAAAGAGGCGTCATGGGAATCTTTGGGTTGCATGTTTGATTTTTTACTTTTTTCTTTTACAGAGTCACTGCGTTGTTACCCGTATCGTGTGCCACCAGAACTATGGCATCTCGTTATTTACTTGGTTACGGTTGATGTACATGCAAAAACAATGCTTGTTCCGAGGCCATCACTCTCGGGTCTCCCGTCTGCAGAATGCCCTCTCCCGTCTCCTTGATGCTAGATGAAAATGCAGTCCAGAAAATGCGTTGATGCCTTTTGGTAACCATGAAACAAGAAACAAGAAAAAAAAGACAAAGGGAACGAAAAGAAAGACATCAGCAAGTTCATAACCAAATAACACACCAAAAACCATTTGGGCGATGATAAAAGTCTAAAAGCAGAATACGCCGCCAATGCGCTCCAAAGATATGCAGGGGAAACCAAACATGAGAAAACGAGGAAAAGAGAATGTAATCCAACAGCCAACAAAGGAGACGGGAGAAACTAGATCCGAATGTTCTCCGTCCGCATGACCTGCCACGGCCCCGGCAGCTCGACTTCGCCATACCGCGGCGGGTTCACACGAACCATGTTGCCAGTGGCCCAGTCGACAAGCCAGTGCTTGTCGTTCATGATTATGTAGTTGGACTTGCGCGGGCTGCGGAACAGCAGCGTGGCATAGCACAGCTTGGCATACACCATGTCGTGCGTCTTGGTCCAGCGGTGCCGCGGCTGCCATTTACCCGTGACAGGGTCGACCGACTCGTTGGGGTAGTTGGACGTCGACAGCCGCATGGGCCGCAGGGGTCCTGGCGCAGAAGGCCAGGGGTAATCGGTCGGCTGGCCGGGGCTGCTGGACTGGGCCGTCCGGGCCATGCTGGCCGTATCGTTGGTCCCGGCCGTGCTCATCGTCCCGATCGTGCCGGATCTGAATTGGAAGGACGCCGACGCCGAAGCCGAATCGGCCGACGACAACCCCTGTGCAATGTCCGCCTGCAGCTGCAGGAAACGATCCTCCAGCGTCACCGCATTGTTGGCCAATGGAGGCAGAGTCCCAGCCGTGTCGGGCCGCAGCGAGGGCGGGGGGGCGTTGCCCAAGGCAATGTCCTGTTCCAGCTGTTGCTGCATCTGGAGGTCCTGGTCGCGCTGGGCCTCGGCCGTCTGGTCGCGGCCTTGGAACCACCGGATGCGCTGGAGCCGCGGAATGCTCTGGTCCCGCGGGAAATCGCGCTCGTCGATCGGGGGGGCCACACTCAGAGCGGCAAAGAAGGCGTCCAGCCAGGTGATAAACGTCTCCAGCTCTACGCAGGAGATGAGGAACTGGTCCGACTCGGCGCGGACCCGGATCACATAGCGACGTCTGACATTAGTAGGGGAGACTAGGGAAAAAAGAGACTTGATAAACCCACTTGATATAGTCTGCTGCAATGCCCACATCGCCATAAGCAAGGTTGTAGCTGATTTCCAGACTGCCCGGACGCAGCCACGGCGGCCGGTCGGGAGACACATTCGGGCCGCCACGAGAGCCGCGGCCGAGCCAGCTGCGCTCTTTGCGACAGCTGTAGATATCGAGCGCTGTGCCGTGCAGAATGACATAGGCTGTCGCCCAGCGCCGGTCCTCGGCCCGTTTGGTGGCGTTTTCAATCTCCATCTTGCGCTGGAACACGCCTTCGAGATGAATGTCGCACTTGTACACTGGCAGCACCTCCTCGTTCGACACACTGCTCGACAGCACATAATCCATGTCCAGCTCCTTGTTGCTCCGGCCCTTGTCCTTGGCCTTGTCCTTGCCTTTGCCCTTGTGCCAGAACGAAGAAAGCTGCTGTTGCTGCCGCTGTTGCTGTTGCTGTTGTAGTTGCAGCTGCTGCTCTTGTTGTTGCTGTTGCTGTTGCAGCAGCAGTTGGTGCTGCTGTTCGGCCTGCGCAGTGGCAGCAGCGGCCGCCGCCGCCTCTTCTCGCTCTTTGCGCCGTATCTTTTTCAGCGTAGACTCGTAGGTGGGTGGCGGTTCCGTGGGCTTTTTAGGCACCGTCATGACCTCGCGGTAGAAATAGTCCTCCTCCAGAGACGTGCGTCGCCGTAGCAGCTGCGAAGGCGACTTGGGCGACGTCGAGACCGCCGTGGGAATGCGCGACATGGGCGGCGTTGCCGGCGGATCCGGATCCGGAGGCTCCGGGGCGGCCGGTAATGACGTGCCGGAATCCATGGTTGTGAAAGGGTCGTCAAACAGACTCGTAGAGCCTCGGTCGTGTCGACGTTGTCGTTCTTTACAGTCGGTTCTGTGTTCAACCGCTGTGTTGTTATGCCGTTATATTGTTGATGTCGTCCCAGTCGAAATCAAAGCCGAGAATTCTCTTAATCTTTGAATAATAAAAGCTCTGCTGTTCGGCCGTCCTCCCCCCTCCTCACAGCCCAGCCCGTTGTTCGTCTTTTCCAGGACAGGTCCCCTATGCCGAGCTCAATGGTACTGCTGTCGTCAGAGACAGGGCAAAGAGAAACACATTGGCGCAAAGGCAAGCGATATGCGGCTGCCTCGAGATTTGGCCCAGACAGAGGCACTGCGGCCACGGCAGACAAAAAAATTGATGCTATATCGCTTGGGGCGAAATAATGGAGCGAGTAGGAGAGGAGAACAAGAGTGAGAAAAGACGAAAAGGGCCAAAAAAGAGTGCAAGAGAAAGCCACAGCCGTAATGAAAAATAAAACAATAAAATGGGATGGAATAAAGCCATTAAAACGAAAAGAGGAAGGTGAATATTAACTAATAAGACTGTTTGCGAGCACAGTAATATGAGAGTAGCGCATAAGGTAGTGCTGGTTTAGTGTGCCATGTACTCCGCACGCGCTGTTATAGCAGGTACATTGGCGCAATGCGCTGAAAATTAGGCAGGGTTTTCTAGGCTGCCATGCACTGCGCTACACTACACACCATATTTTCCATGACCGGCAGACGAGGCGGAGGGTAAGAACCCCCGGTCTGGGAGTGTTGCTCCTGTCCGTTGGTTCTGACTCTATGACCTGGCGCGGAACGCTAGCGACCAGACGAAGAAAGCAGGGCCCAGCAGATCGCACAGCTGAGGTGCTACGGTGCTATTGCCCAAGTAGAGAATGAGGGGAAGAGGCAACTACAAGCCGAGCCAAGCATTTTGACGCTTTCTGTCGAGTGCGATGCTGCGTGATTCACACAAACCCTGATGAGTATTTTAATGCCACAATCACTTTTTGACCGGCGATTGTTTACTGCTCTTGCTCTTTGTTCTTTTGCCCCTCTTTCACCCCAACATTGACTCAGACCGCTGCCTGGATTTCGAGCCCCGAGTAAGCATTCATGATCCGTATTATCCGTTCACGTTATTAATGGCTTCTTTTCTGCGTCTGCCAACCAGCGCATTGCGTCCAAGACCGAACCGAGCACGGTGTATGTACGTGGGCGACGTTCGATCGTCCGCCTCGGTGTAATACTGTGTGGGTCAGGCGGCTCGTGATGACCCGATCGATAATGGCGTCCTTTGCTGTACGTTTTTTCGCGTTTTGAAGCTTTCCAGTCACCCAATTCGTACACGTCGCAGCGCTCTGCTTTTTCCTCTTGCCACGCCAACGACGCATCGCACCCGCTCATCTACACTACACTACATCAACCGTTGCCGGTCCGAGGCTGTGCTGCGTGACTGGCACACGTCATTTTTCCTTTTGCCTTTTCCTTGCTGCCCCCTTGTCTTTTCGGCCTTTTCCTCCTTTCGGGGCCCCGTTTTACTGCTACCCCTCGCCGGCCGGCGCTAAGCCCTTCCAGGTAGGTGTCCCTTTGCCGTTCAGACTACACTATTACGGGAGTAGAAGCTGCCAAAATTCGTTTGCGCACTTGCATTCCGAGTACGACAGCCAATAGCCACCATCAGCCTTTTCCGTGCTCAAGCTTGGTCGACGGGAGGCAAGGAACAGCCAAAGCCATAGGAAGGGAGGAGGCGGAATTACGAGCCATGGAAACCAAACAATATCTCTCAATCATCCGTTGTCGTGGACTCTTACTCAAACTCTCTATGTTGCGCCGCCAAGTCCGCCGCTGGGCAAATAAAGAAAAAAGAAAATCTTGCTGGTCAGCCCAGCGCCAACAATTACTAGTGAAATGCAGGGCTGCGGATAGCGGTTGCTCCGTATTACCAGATGTTTGTTGATCGATTACATAACACGACATTCACAATCATGGGTGCCTGCCGCCTTACTAATTCAGCGCTGCCCCGTCCGCCGTGCTGGGCCGTGATCATGGCTTCATGCCAAGTGAACAAGAGGGAAACAAGCCTTTTCGCATCATGCGCGGAGACGGGGCGGCTGGGGCGGCTTCCGTTGTTTGTATTTTCTTGGCTGCCGTCGATTGTTTCACTGCAGCGGGACAAGCTTCTTTGCCCAAGGCAAGCCAAACCGTTTTTAGGGCCGGGCTGGTGAGAAGAAGGGAGTGTACAAAAGGTAGAACAACTGCCCCTTCCACCATTATTCCAAGCAAGGCTTCCATGTCCCGGATAAAAGACTGATCCACTTATTCTGCCGTGATCGGCAAAACGTTTTCAAAAGAAGCAAGTTTTTGTTTCTGCGCCAAATGACCGCGGAGAAGAAAAGACGAAAAACTCGTTTGTTCGGGGGATAGCCAGTATTTCATTACTTCCCATACGTAACTACGACGTAAGAATGGCTTTCTGCCGGTTGCCGTCCGTCTGCCAATCCGTACACGATCCAACCCTGGCTTCAAAACACCACCACCTGGCACGGACATGACCACCGTTCAGGAAGGCCATATCAGCTTTGTATTGAAGGGATCTGGTAAACACACCGTTTCTTCCGTGCCCTGCTGCTGCTATTCGGCAAAGAATAGTCTTTTAATTCTCCCATACACACCGGTGCCCCTTTCGAGATTTACGCAACCGCCCCATCGGCCGCAACTGCCACATCGGCCCTTCGCCCCTAATAGCTACACTGCGTGTGCTTCGCACTACCTTCCTTGTTCATCCTCGTATTCTGCTGACTGTTCCCGCTCCCCAGCCCTGCTCGTCTGTTGCGATCGGCCCAGCTTCAACAGAATGCTACCCTTTTGCTGCCGATCTGATAAACTGTATTCTCTCCGTCGCTTCTCGAAAAATCAAACGTGCATCTTATTGATAGAAAAAACCCGGCCATGCATTATCTTTGGCGTGTAGTGTACTGTGGGGGCCGGTTTTCTAGTGTAATCGTGCATCGTCTTCTCCCGTCTCCAATGAGGCTTTAATTGTTTTCTTTTGTTTTTTCTAGTTTTGTATTTATACATGGCCCTATCGAGGCGTCGTGCGAGTCTCGTTTAGTTCTGATACTTTTTCCCGGCCGTTCCGTCTCTACGTACGCGTTATATGCCTCGAACGAGACTTTGAGACCAATTTGCCCCCCGGCGATCCGCATCCAAACCCAAACTCCCATCATAGGGCTACCCATCAGCCGATATTTTGCTCTTGTTCGGGCCGCTGACTGCCTTCGCCATCCCCCTAATCCTCTCATGATCCTCCATGCCGCCCTATTCCGCCCAGCCGTGAATCCAGGCTGCTTCCGTTCTCCGTCGTTATCGCTTGCTCGCCAGCATCTAGTCCATCAAGTGGTGAGGAAGAGAGAAAACAAAGTAAAACAATGATCAAAGTAACTCGAAAAATTCTTTTTGTTGGTCCTCCCTTTTATTGACTCCCATCTTTACCCGCCTCCTTCTCTATAGCAGCCCACCCCTCCCTCCCCTCCCAATCCGCCAAAATGCGTCCCGATGCCCCATTATAAACTCGCTTGTTAAAAAATAGAAGAAATCGAACAGGGATAAAACCGACAAAAAAACAAATCAGAGCTTTTTGAATGTCATGACTCTGCGCCGTACTAAAAAAAATCCAGCTGGAACCATAATTAGATGAAGAGTGGCATGTCGAGGGTGGGAAGTCGTCTCGTGTAATGGCCGAAACCCAGCCACTCCAAGACAAAGAAATGTTGAACGGAATATAATGAAAAAAGAGAATATCAAACAAGAGAATTTAAGAGAGAAGCGGAAAGAAGAGAAAGAAGCACACGCCTTTGTCAAGGAAATGAGCATATTTCAGCACATTTTCCTTGTACGCCTTCTTGCTTTCCCGGGTCTCCATTCTCTCTTTTTCTCAAAGTGTGGTCGCTAGTATCGAGTTGACGAGGGTTTTGATTCTTTCGTCAGTGAGCGTGCCACAAGAGGCTCGGAAAGTTGATGTCGCTGTTGCTGTTATTGTCCACCGGGTTGACTTCGACGATGGCCTCGCAGCACATTCAGTTTCGCACACATCCTTGGAAGTGAGCTATTAAGCCGAGTAGGCAGTAATACCTTTATACAGCAGCGGCCTGCGAGCCGCCACGACCACGCATGGAGCTTGCACCCCGGCCGCGGGTCGGGCCCTGGAAACCGCCACGGCCGCCCTGGCTGCCATTGCGGTTCTCGTACCCGCCACGGCCGCGGCCGGCAACGTTGTTGCGGTTTCCGCGGTAGTTGCCGTTGTTGTAGGCTCCAGCCTTGGGGAGACGGGCCTCAACCACAATGCTCTCGCCCGAGACGCTGTGCGGGTTGGCGGCGACGGCGGCCTGGTAGCCCGCCGGAGTGCTAAACTCAACAAAAGCACAGTTCTTCTGGTAGTTGATGTCACACTGGGTCAAGGGCCCAAACTTCTCCAGGTGGCGCTGGAGGCTCTCCCTGTCGACTTTCTCGGTCACATACTTGACATAGCCAAGCACGTTGTCCTTCTCCGTGGACGTGGAGACAGACTGGGGACGGTTCTGGCGCTTGGAGTCGCTGCCCGCGGTCTGCCATTCGCTTCCGGTGTCCTTAGCAGCAGGAGAAGCAGTGTCGGGCGACGCCGTTGTGCCTGCAGATGCAGGGGTAGTAGCAGAAGCGGCGGCGGTGGCAGCAGCGGGCCGGGCAGGGGCGACAGCCGGAGTAACAGGCTTGACAGCAGGGACAACAGGGCGCACCGGGCCGGCGGCAGCAGCAATGCGGCTGGCCCACGTCATCGGCTTGGCCGGCTCCTTGGGCTTCTCCGGCTCAGCAGTGACAGGCGCGGCGGGAGCAGGCACGACAGCGGGAGCCGCTGGCACAGGCGTTGGGGCGGCAGAGGTAGATGTGGGCTCCTTGGGTGCCTCCGGCTTCTTGGTCTCTTCTGCAACGTCCTCCTGGGGAGCCTTTTCTGAGTCGGAAGCAGGGGCAGTCGTCACGGGTTTAGCCGCAGGGATCTTGGGCGTGGGAACAGCAACTTCGACGGCGGCGGGCACAGCAACCGGAACGGCGGCCAGTTCCTTGACGGGGGAGGCGGCCTTTTCGAGCTTTTCGTCCACGGCAGCGGTGTCAAGCGAAGCCACAGGCGCGGCCTCAACGCTTTCAGTCTCGGCCTCCTTTTCTGCTTCGGGCTCAGCAGCGGCCGGGGCGGTGGCGGCGTCGCTGGCAACGGCTTCCGTGGTGGCAGCCTCGGCGTCAACAGCCTCTTCCTCCTCTTCCTTGATATACCGCAGAATGTCGTTGAGCACAAAGTAGCCAGCGTTCTGCTTGGCCAAGACAAAAGTCTGGACAAACTTGCGGGGCTCTTCAGACTTGTTGGAGGTTTCGCCGATGACCTGGATGACAATGTTGTCGCCAGAGGATTGTGAGTCAACGTTGGAAATCCGCACCTTGCAGTCCTGGAAATCAAGCTTCTGAATGCGTTCCTGGATATCCTATTTGTGAAGGCAAACTGTTAGTACTGCGGAATGATTGAGGAAAGATAGAGTGCAACTGCATATACATACTTGCCGGCCAACGGAAACAGTTGTGACCTCGGCCTCAAGACCGTAGTTGAACTGAGACTTCTTGCCGTAAAAGAGCTGCAAAAACAAAAGTTAGCCAGAGGTCATCTCGATTGACACTGTGTACTCACGTGGAGCTTTTCGGGATTTTTGCTCAAGGTGGTGTAGTACTGCTCGACAAAGTACCAGCCAACCTCATCCTTGGACGGCTCCGACCTGTAAAAAAAGTCAGCTGCTGCCATCCCATAAAAACAGTACGTAAAAGGAGATGGATCTAACGCACTTGTCAAGCTGGCTGACTCCGTTGGTAGACATTTTGAGCGGATTTTTGTAGGTGAGACGGATTTTCGTAGGTGAGAGAAATGGTGTAGTTGTGATGGAGAGAGCGGAAAAGTGCGAGATGCTCGGGAGTTAAATAGGCAAGAAAGGGCGGATGCAATATCAGAGTTTGCAAACTGAACCTTGTTCGACAGAGGGCGGATATCAGAGTTCGAAAATTGAACCTTGTTCGACAGAGAGGGTGGACGCGGAGAAGATGGCTATCAACGCGGGAGGGTAGACGGCTTGTAACAGCAAAAATACGCGATGAGGGCGGGACCTAGAGATAAACGTCTAGGGGGTTGTTATGGAGCAGGAAGAAAGTGTGAAGTGGGGAAAAACAAGAAAAGACGAGATATTTGGACTCTCTTAGGGCAAGAACAGGTTCGGTCGGGAGCCTTATCATACAATCAAAGCCGAGCCGTCAGGTGGTCGGATTGATGAAAATGCTAAAGCGTGGAGAGAAAAGCAAAGGGGGGAGGGGATGTGGCGTGGACGAGTTGGATGCTGGTTGATGTTACGATGGATTCGGCGTGAGGTTCGTTTGCGTTGGAAGTCGCCAGAAAAAAAAATATTAACTGCGAGACCGTCAGGCGAAAGTGAAAAGTGGGCCCTGTCAAAGGGCAAGGGCAGTGACCGCGTGTGGGGGCTCCACAACGAGCCTCTGTCGCATGCGTTATGTAAGCAGTGTTTAAGGCTTAAGTTGGGCTTCCTTGTGAGCCAGCATTGACAAGGCAGAGGAACCAAAGTGATATTTCCCAATGAAATTGTACACGCCACCGTGTCCAATGACCGGTACTTGAAGAGGCCAGACTGAAAAATGGCACTATCCAGTAAGGGGTGACAAAGCCGAAGCAGCGACTAGGTTGCGTGTCAGATGGAAATCTGGTTTGAACTGCTTTTAGATCTCAAGATAGACGTGGAAGATCTATCCGAAAACAATATGCTTATATAGCGGAGATGGGATACTACAGTGCTTAAACTAGTAGGCTACGTCGTACAGGGAGCTCCGCCAAATTAAATTGGTTTGTGAAGCTCGTATTATCTCGCCGGATTGCTGTGTTCATTGATTAGGTAAGATGAATCGTTGCTGATTGCCATGATATTGGAAAGGCTGTCCCGAGATTGCTTTATTACCTCCATTTCGTCTCTTAAAGGAGGGCTTTTTTTGTATTTCTTTCTTGCGGTTGTTTTTAGATTATTCGTATAAATATGATTATTGGCCATCGAGCGCTAAATAGCTGTCATAATAGACACTAAATACCTGTCTTATAACAGACAACTAAATAACTGTCTTATTATAGACAATATAACAATGCCTTAAAATCGTACTTTGTCCTTTGCAAGACTAAAATCTGACTGTCCGGCATTGAGAGTTGTGATATAGAAAGAGGTGATAATAAAGATTCAAAAGCACGAACCTTCATCTCCGATTGTCTGTCTCGCTTTCCGCTTGTTTTCTCCTTTCCACGTCCTTGATTTGATTCTTTTTTCCACTCAATTTCTTCCTTCTTTCACCATTCAGCCGTAGCTCTCAACAAGGCTGTAGGATTAGTCTCGTAAACATGACATGGCAGAAAGTGGAAAAAATGCCACAAGCGGGTTATAGTCTATTTCTCAGCTGGGCGATCAGATTTTACCGACTTTTACACTGCCGCGTTTGCCTCAATTAGCGCTTTTGCCGCTTTCTCTAGTTTTTGTCTCTCCCGAGCCTTGAGCTTTTGGTAAAAGTACTTTTTGCCCCCCAAACAGCCCCAGGTTAACGCCTAATTCCGGCGTGTGGAGGCGACACGGCAACTCGCAGCTTAGTAGTGCCTGCTAAGAGCCCGTAGCAGCCTCGCTCCAGTGGGCATAATGTCGCTGTGGGTCGTTGAGAGTTGCGGCTGCCATTTTCTGGCTGCTCCTTCTCTGTCAAGGCGTAGGAAGGACAGAGTTCACGACTTTGCCGCTCTTTAGCCTCTCCTCTATTTTCCCTTTTGCCATCTTGATGCTCTGTTTTGCCATTCTCGCCATTGCGCCCGCTAGCCATCTCCGCGACCTGCATTTCCCTTCCGACGAATGGTGTACTTTTCTGCCGTAGTATTTTCGCTCGCCTCCACTCTTGGCAGCCACCCGGTCATCCTCCGGCGATCTGAATACCAAATCGAGCGTCACCGCAGCATCAGGAAAAACAAAGGTCGGACCGCTGCACCAACACTACCAGCACCAGTCGCAGCCATTCTCCCTCTGAACCTTGGTGCTTCTCGGCCCGGCTCGCCCCATGCAGGCACCCCTCCCCACCTCCTTATGTGTGGAATCTGATCTCCGAGTCGAGTCGGACCAGTTGCAATGGTTTTTTGCGGCAAGGCTTCTCTTAGCTGCCAGAACTGCCGCATACGGCGCATAAAGGTGCGTGCGGCCCGGGCTTCCCAGCAGGACAGAGGGTCGATTGATTGACCGGCTCCACAGTGCAACAAGCTGCAGCCAGAGTGTTCCCAATGCACGCGAGCCGGCAAGAAATGCCCTGGCTACCGGGACCAGCTGTCGTTAATGTTCCGCGATGAGACGGGAAAGGTGCGCAAGAAGTTCCAGGGAGCCAGCGAAGTCGACACGCCTCCGTCTGCGTCGGGTTCGGGGACGAATTCTGGGCCCGAATCCGACTCTGACAGCGCCCGGCTGCCTTCTCGATCCGGGTCGGGATCCGACTCCGGGGCCAAGGCCGAGACCGGGCCCGAGACAGATTCGTTTCCGGCGCTGGTCTTAATACCGGGCCCGGACTTGTCGCTCATCGACCGCGGCTTGCGCTTCTACTTTGAGCACTACGTCCTGGGCCAGGCCGACGAGCCGCGCGGACTGCTGGGTTCCGGCCCCGGCTCCGGCATGCCGGCGTGGATGGCCGAGCCGGCGGTGCAAGCGGCAGCCTCGGCGATCGGACTGGCAGGGCTCAGCAATGTGTCGTCCAGCGCGGCGCTGCGCACAGAGGCGCTCCAGCAGTACGGCCTGGCATTGAAACAAATGGGCCGCGCTCTGGCGCAGCCGAACTTGAAGAAGATGCCGGCGACAACGCGCAGCATGGGGCTGCTGGCACTGTTTGAGCTGGTGACTGGCGCCACCGAGACCCCTGGCTCTGCCAGTCTGCACGCCTCTGGGGCCGCTGCTCTGCTGCGAGGCTTTTTGCCACTGCTGCCGCCTACGCACGGCTTCCGGGTACTGATGCAATATCTGTTTTCAATGGTTGGTTTATTTCACCTCTTCTCCTTTCCCTCTCTTTCCCCTCTCCCCTGCTGACCACCGGCCAGCTTATTCCCTGCCATGCGACCGGATCTCCCGTCCCTCCCGTCGTGATCGAGGAAGTCAGGCTCAATCACCTCAACCTTGGCCATGTTGAACGGTCCCTCGTGGACATGTTGCGCATTGGCGGCGCCATTGTGAATTTGGTGGCGTATGTTCGCCGCACACGTTTTGAAGACGGTCTTCCCACGTCATCGCGCTCGTCTTGCAAAGGCAAGCCCGGTGTTGCTGTCTCCGAGGTTTTGCTGGAGGCGCGGAAGCTGGATGCCCGCATTTCGGCCTGGATCAAAGCCGCGCGTTCATTGCCTTACTGGCGCTACTCGAAGCATCATACCACGTCTCTGCCGCCTGCCGCCTGCTACCACGGCCAATATTACCGCTATGCCGACTTGCACGCTGCGCGCATCTGGGGATATTGCCGATGGGGCCGCATTATCGTCAACCAGATGCTGCTTGAAATGACCCAGCTTTATCCCGTGGCTGCGGCCGCCGTGTTTGGTGGGAAGACTGGGAGAACAAGAAGCGGCGCCAGCGCTGCCAGCGAAGGGGACAAGGATGAAGCTGGAGATGGAAAGGAGGGCTACGACAATGTCGACGACGACGATGGTGATGACGAGCATGACGGCGGGTCGGCGCAGCTTCCGCCCGTCTTACTCGGCGAATGGTCCCCGGCCTCTGCGGCAGCAACGGCCTCGCTCGACGATCTCCGCCGGCACTGCCTCGGCATGATCCGGCGCGCAAGCACCGACACTTTCATCACACTGGTCACGATCTGGCGACATCCGTCGGTTTCGGCAGTGCAGTACGCCGAGGTGGCTTCGCCCCTATCGGCGTTCGCAGCCAGCCTCGGGGGTGGCAGCGGCGCGATCGGACTGCCACCCGTGCTCTACCAACTGCGCGCTGCCGCGTGTGCACCGGGCGTGCCCGTTGCCGACACACAGTGGGCTCTGGTCGTGGTTGAAACCGTTTGGAGGCAGATGGGGATGAGACAAGCACGTGCATTGGCGGATAGCATGCGGACACATTTAGAGGCGCTGCAAAAGGCAGAGATGCGGTCGCGTTGAGGCCGGCGAGCGTTTATGGGCGAGAGGGGCGTGAAGCACAAGGCAGCATAGCACACGGCGTTGGACTTGGAAGGCAACATGTATAGGGACAAGGACGAATGGCGGGAGCCTACTTTTGTGGTTATTGTTAAACGATTCATGTACCGTCAAGATATCATTTATTTTGCTTTTACGCCTATTTTTGCGTTGTATCCGTACACGCAGTCTCCCATTTTGTTTATATTTCCGGTTCCTGCTGTGGTCTATTTTTGGTTTACGAGGCTATCGTCGACATTGCTGTGAAACTTTTTCTCGTCGGGCTCGCGCGACCATGTCTCGGCCAGGGCCAGGGCCGGGTCCTCGTCGGGATAGCCGAGGCGGCGACGCAGCTTGAGCACCTCACGGCGCATGCGCAGTGCCGTCTCGATGCGGAGCTGGGTGGCGGCGGACTCCATGTCGGCGTCATCGGCGGCGGGCGTGCCGTCTCGGGAAACGGCCTGGCGCCAGCGCTGGCGAAGGTCGGCAAAGACATCGTCGGGCAGGACGTCGCCAAAGACGATGCGGATTTTGTTGCCGATGCGCGGCAGGAAGCGCGGGAAGCCGCGGGTCTCGTCCATGACGCGGTCGGGCCCGTCGATAAACATGGGCACGATGGCAGGGGCGGGCTCGCTCTCGAGGATGAGGCGGGCGACGCCCCATTTGAAGTAGCGCAGGCCGCGGTCGCGTTGCTGGTGCACGGCGCCCTCGGGGAAGATGTGCACCCAGGCGTTGCGGTGGGCGGCAAAGGCCGAGGGGGCGGGCCAGCTATCGGAGCCGTTGGAAGAGTACGTCAGGGCAGAGGCTGGCGAGGCGGAGCCCAACAGTGGCGTCTTGGACGATATGGACGATGTGGGCGGCGGCGGAGGCGGCGACGTCAGGCCCAGCGTCGAGCCCTGTGTCGGAGTCGACAGCAGTCGGATGGCCTGGCTGAGGGTCGGCTGGTAGAGGCCGCCAAAGGGTGAGTAGCGCAGCCGGTGCGTGGGCAGTGTCTGGCCGAGGTTGAAGAAGCGGCCAAAGAAGCTGGCTGGTCAGTCTGGGTGTGTTTGATTTTCCCGGAAGACGAAGAGAAAAGTACCTGTTTGCATAGCAGATATCGTGGGCGCCCAAACCCCAGCGCAGCTGCGTCGGGTCGAGGGTATACCGCAAGGGCAAAACGCCCCAGATGAGGGGGTCATCCAGCCTGGAGAGGTCAGCCTGGGTGCGATGAAGCGTGTCGATTCAGCCTACAGGACTCACATACACCGAAACGTGATTGCACACTGCGGCGTCGTCAGTCAGCCAGAGTGCACCCAACCCAGCTCCGCAGTCACGGCGGCCGGCTCACCTGTCAGCAGCCCCCGCTGCCGGGCTTCAACGTCGCGGCGGGCGTCGAGAAGGGCCAGAAAGCGGTCGAGGCCGGTCGTCTCGACGGTGTTGAGGCCGTACAGAAAGCCGCGGCAGATCATGCCGGTGCCGGCCATGATGGCCGCCGAGGCCGCCCGCAAAAGCAGGCCGGGCTTTTGCGGCGGCGCCGACGGAACGGCCGACATGGAGGAGGGGGTGAATAGAAAGGTTAGGAGAGAATAGAAACAGGCATGAGGCAACACGGAGCTCAGAGACAAGCTCAACCGATTGGCAATGGCACAAAACCGACAGTCTGGTCGCTGGTCTGTCCGAGCAATCCCAGTCTTTTTCTGCAGGCCGCCTCCGGCAGTTGTTCAGTGCTCCGAGGGCGTGCTTTCAAACTTTTTTTCCCTCTTTTTTTTATTTTTTCTTCTTCCGGTTCTACAGCCGGACCCACAGGCCAGGAACGGCTTCTTCCCCCAGGCGCTAACGGGCACGGACCACCTACAATACATAGCATTACACTAGTGAATTGGAGGTTGCTGCTCTTTATTCCTAAACGACAACATCCAGCATCACCACGAGGACCATTTCGACTGTTTGCCAGCTCGACAGCGGCATCCAACACGTCACCACGAGAGCCATTTCGACTGTTTACCATCTTGACGGCGGCATCCCACACTGGCCAATTCCCGACATCTCACAGTCAACGTCTTTTGTCTTTTTATTGTTTCTTTGTTCAAAATGTCACATAGTAAGACTGTCCTCCTCTCTCCCCCCCTTCCCTCGTCTTCTTTCCTTCCTTACCCCTAGGCAAACGAAACACTAGTCGCGCCGTCTTCACGTCGTATGAGCGTTCCTTGGCCAAGGCCGCCTGGACGGTTTCGTCGGCCCGGCTCTCGCGCGAGTCCTTTCTGCCCTTTGCCTCGTGCTCCCTCTGCCTGCAGCCGGCCCAGGACCCGGTGGCCTGCCCGGCGGGCGACATGTTCTGCCGCGAGTGTGCCCTGTCCAACATTTTGGCGCAGAAGAAGGAGATCCGCCGGCTCGAAAAGGCGCGCGCCCACGACCAGCGCGCGCAGCAGGACCAGCAGGCCCGCGAGGCGGCTGAGGCGCAGGCGCGTGCCGTGCGCGAGTTTGAGCTGGTGCAGGCCGGCCTCGAGGCCAAGACAGAGGCACGCGGGGGGGTCACGGCCCGGAAGACGAGTTCCACGTTTGCAGGCGTGACGCCGGGGAGCCAGGAGAGCAGTGCCGGCACGCAGCCAACGCCCCCGCCCCAGAGACGGCTCTTGACCGACGGCGGCAGCACGAGCGACTCCCTCTTGAAGCGAAAACGAGAGTTTGCCCTTGACGACGAGGAACTGCAGCGCATTGCCGAGGAGGACCGGGCGCGGGCACGGCGATCGATTGCGGCCGAGCGGGCGGCCGCCCAGGACGCCGTGGCTCTGCCGTCGTTTTGGGTGCCGTCGGTGACGCCGGCGTCCAACACGCGAGACACGCTGCACGCGACAGAAACGGCGACAGAGGCACGTCTTCGCCGAGCAGGAGCGGATCTGTCGGGCTCGGCCCCGGGCGCCGATCCAGGCGCCTCTGCCACCCCCATGTGTCCGGCCGGCACGGCCACGGCCGCCCACGCCTACTCGCTGCATGCCCTGGTGTCCATTCAGTTCACACTCGACGCCGACGGCCAGCGCATCTGCCCAGCCTGCAACAAGACGCTCTCCAATGCGTCCAAGGCCGTCATGGCCACGCCCTGCGGCCACGTCACGTGCCGCAGCTGCACGCTCCAGTTTGTGCGGCCGCCCGGGGGCGCTGCGGCGCTACACGACCCTCACGCGCCGGCGGGCACGGTGGTGGGCGTGCGCTGCTACGTTTGCGACGCGTCGCTGGAGCCGGGGGCGACAAGGAGCGACAAGAGCGACAAGGAGGGCAAAAAGAGCAAAAAGAGGGAAGCCGAGCAGCTGGTGCGGCCGGGGCTCGTGGAGCTGCGCAGCGAGGGCACCGGCTTTTCGGCCGGCGGTGCCCGCGAGGTGAAGAAGAACGGAGTGGCATTTCAGTGTTGAAGAAAAGGAACGGCATTGTTGAAAAAAATAGAAAGAAAAAAGAAGAACAAAGATTGAAAGGAAAAAAAGAGAAAAAAAAGCTAGGCCGCAAATTTGCGAGAGCCCAGCGAGAAGCTATCGATGCGACTGGCCGGCATCAAGTCGGGCTGCGTGAACCGCCGCTGGTTTTTCGACAGCATGTTGACGACCACGCGCGTGTTGCCGGTGCCCGGGATGGGCGGACGAGCCGTTCTGGCGATTCTCGGGATGCGCGAGACTCTTGTGGGCGACGGCGTGGACGGCGGCGACGGCGGCAGAGCTCGGGGCGAAATCTGCTGGGGCGACGACTGCATGGCCCGAGCCGACGAGGGCGAGGGCGACGACGATGGCGACGGCGACGATGACGACGACGACGACGACGACAGGTCGGGCGGGGCCTGGGACACGGTGATGCGGCGGAGCGATTGGGGCCAGGACTGGAACAGCGCTTGCGGCGAAATGTCTTCGGGCAGAACCCGAGGCGGCGGCATGAGCTGCTGGAAAGTGCGAAACGGTTTTGTTGGCGGCGTCTGCAGCGGTTCGGTCGAGGCCCGGCGAGGGGGGGAGATGGGCCGGGGCGGTGCCCGGGACAGCGGCACGGCCTGGATACTGATAGAGGGAGGCTCGGGCAGCAGCGCCGTCTCTGGCTTTTCAAAGTAGGGCAAAGACAGCGTCGGCGACGGTGGCGGCGACGGCAGCGGCGACGGCAGCATTTCCAGCACCACGGTCGGCGTGGTCGTGGTCAAGGTCGACACCTCTGCGGCGGCCGAAGCCTGCCAAGCGGTCACGGCCGGCGCGTCAAAGCCTCGAAGCGGAACGCCTCGTTTCTGGGACAGGCGTGCCAGAGCGGCGGCCACGGTCCAGGCGAGCCAGAGCCCGAGGTTGTAGACGACCTGCTGGCCGGCCATGGCAAAGCCGTAGCGCAGTGCCGCCCGCACCGTTGCGGCCAGCCAGCCGGAGCCGGAGCCGGCCCGGGCCATGTACAGCCGGCACAGCAGCCGAGCGGCCCTGGTGGCAGCCGACCGCTGGACAGGGGTGGTGGCGTGGGTTGCTTCAGTGATGTCGTGCTGGGTTGCTTCGGTAATGTCGACAGGCTGAGTGTTTGCGTCTTCGTCGGTGACGGTAACGGTCAAGGTGTCAGAGTCGGCCGGCGCCGATCTCGCGGTCGGCCGGCCTGCATCAGATTTGATGGCGGCTTGGAGGGGGTACAGCACGGCAGAAGCCACAGTCTTGCTGATGGCCGCAAGCACAAACGTGGCTAGCAGGCCATTCGAACCGGCGGCGGCGCCGCGCCTGCGTCCTCCCGACGGCCGCCGCTGTCTCTGCAAGGCCGTCTCCAGCAGCTGGTGCACACAGAGCGTGAGGCCCGGGTCGAGGGCCAGCAGCAGCCCGTCCGCCACGGATGCCGGCCAGGCCACAGCTGCAGGTGTTTTTGTGTGGGCTGAGTGGGACATGTTGGCCGACGGGCTGGCTGCTTTCTTCTTCTCTGGCTCAGTCTTGTCTGTGGTTTGCTCGAATCGTTGTTGGGCCTGAGCCCAGTTCAAAAGGGCGGTGATGGATCTGGGGAATATATATATACATACACATGCATGCAAGTGCACATGCCTCACGGTCCAGCTTTATCTCGGCCCTTTGTACCCAACCACGCCCACCCCATCCGTGCTGCCGGACAACGGAACCCGAAAGTCGGAGTCGATTTTGGCCCTTTTTTTTCGTCGGCTACTTCACCGGGCAGCAGGCCTCCATAGCCCTTGTTTGTCCCATTTATCTGTTTATTTCTATTAATTTCTATTTATTGGTGCCTGACGATGCTGGGTCCGGCGGGCCGCCAGGAAACGACCAGCCTTTTCTTGCGTTGTTGACCGCCCTCGTTACGATGCAGCGGATGTGGCTCCGATTTGCTGCAGCCCCTGCCTGAAGCCCGCTCGTGCTGAGAACAATACCGAGATACATGGCGGAATACATGAAATACAGAAAACGATGGAATAAAAATGAATAAAATAAATGATGGAATAAAAACACTATAAAGAAGCAGCCTGGTGCCAGCTCGGCCGCCGCAGACGGAGAATACAAACACGAGGCCTCTGCTAATCAGCTTTTCGCTGACCATTCTGCTGCATCCTGTAGCGGCTCGCACGCACACCTGGCCGTCAGCCACTGGACCAGGGGGAGCCGACGGTCCCACGGGGACTCCACTGGAGAGGTGGATAGCTCTGCCTGACCGATTCTTGCCATGGCCAAAAGGCAGACAAGGAGCAGCGCAGCCGCTTTTTGCACGCAGGGTGTTTTCTTTTGAAACGAGCTTTTATGCATTGCCGTTGTATCGGTTCAACACGCTTGGGTTTGATTGGAAAGTGCCAAAGGCTCCACGAGATGACATTGTCCGCCATCGTCATTGCCAGTCTCTTCCTCCATCAGCAGACACGCTCTTCTCCCGTTTTCCGTCGTGCGTTTATCCCTTTCTGCTCCCCCGCCCGCTTGTATTTACCGCTTCGTAAACAATAATCAAAATAGATATACAACAATTAAAAAAGTCTGGCTGCCGCCGTTACGCCGTTTCCCTGCCCTCCTTCTCCCCTCAGAGTATAGCCCAGTGCGCCGTGAAAATGCCCGGTAGTGTAAAGGAGTCAATGGAGACGACAAGTGTCAAGACAAGAAATGGTAATAAAAAACAAGTCGAGCCGGGCTTTTCCACAATGCCAGGCCTGATTAGAGCTAGAAAGCCCAGCAATCCTATGCACGGCTGGATATAGTCGGGGGCCGCTGCGTGGCCGAAGAGTTGGCCGTCATGGGCGAGGAGACCGACGACGACGAGGCCGGCGGGATCGGGGGGGGCACCGGCGTCACAATGGGCGGCGGGATGGCCGTGGTGGCCGTGGCGGAGGAGGAAGAGGATCCGGGGCCTGCTCCGTTGGTGGTGCCCGGCACGGCCGGAGGCAGCATCATCATCATCGTGTCGGGCTCGCCGGGGGCGTCCTCGCTGTCCGGCGTCTGCAGCCCCGGATGCCCGTCGGGTAGGCGTTGGGCGCCGTAGCCGGAGACGCGGAAAATGTTGACGCGGCCGCCGTTGGTGGCCATTTGCAGCTGCTCGTGCAGGCGTGCCAGCTGGTACTGCCGTCGGATCGGCGCAAACGACGGCTGCGGCACCAGCGGCTGCGGCTGCCACCGCGCCAGCGCACTCATCACACTGGCCGCCTCCTCGTCCGAGTCGACGGCTGCGCCGTTTGTGTCGTCCTCCTCCTCGACCGGCGCCGTTGCGTCAATGGCGGCCTCTGTTTGTGTCAGCCTCGTCTCCCCTGCCGTCCCCCTGCCGTCCCTCCAACTTACTCTGCTGCTTCGCCTGGTTCTTCTTCTGGTACGCCGCCAGCAACATGTCGTACGGCAGTGACCGGCCCTGCACAGCCCGTTTGGCGCCCATACTGTGGCTCTTGCAGGTAAGCGACCGCGCACAAGGCTGCCCGTTGGGCAGGATCACGCCGCACTGCCGCTCAATGTCCACCGGACCCTTGGGCTTGGCCGTCTTGGGCTTGGCCTCTTCCTTCTTCTTCTTCTTCGGCCCGCCTCCGCCCTTGTCCAGCTCATTGTCGGCCTTGCGCTTCTTGCTGGCCACTCCGCCAGCGGCCCCTGCCGACGACCCGCCTCCGCCCCCCGCGCCCAATGGCCCCGTTGCCGTCTTCCGTGCGCCACCGCTGCCTTTCTTGTTGTCGCCCGCATCGTCGCTATCGCTCGAATCGTCATCGTTGTGGCCGCCGCTGCCCCCCGAGCCGGGCCCCTCTGCCTTGCGCGCCGCCGCCGCTGCCGCTGCCGCCTCCTCTTCTTCGCGAGCCTGCTGCTCTCGCGCCCGCGCTTCCTTGGCCTCCTTCTTCTTTTGCGCCTTTTCCTTCTTTAGCTTCAGGCACGCTGCAATGTGCTGCTTCGCCACCACGCTCAGCACGCCTTTTTTGCAGTGCTTGCACATTTGCAGGTCCGGTGCATCCTCCAGCGGCCGCCCCGTCGTAAACGTTTCGCGCGCCGTCTCGTCCAGCTGGTTCACAATCGGGCTAGGCGACGGCGCCGGCGCGCTCGCTTTGCTTGTCTTTTTCTTATCTTCTGTCGCGGCGTTAGCTCCCTGCTCCTTTCTGACCATCTTTCTCTCTCTCTCTCTCTCCCTGCTCCTTCCGACATCCCTACTCACGGTCTACAAAGCTCCCTTCTTTCCAGTTCCCCGGCAGCTTGTGCTTTGGCGGCAGCTTCTTCAGTTTGATAATGCCCGCCGGCTTCGTGCCCGTTGTCGACGCCGACCCCGATGACGCCTCCTTCTTCGATGCCACCTTGATCGTTGCCCCCTCGTCTTCCATCTTGTGTTTCGGCGTCGCCTTCTTATTCCCCGCCGGCGTCGACGGCGCCGGTGACGACGACATGTTGCCTTTCCTCGGCTTTGTGTCTCCCCCTACGCCAGTCTCACTAGACCAACGTCTTTTGCCGTCGATTTTTTAAAACCTGAAAAAAAGTCGCGTCGGCGCGATGTGGCGCGAGCGACGTTGTAACGATGCTCCGAGTGGGTGCAAACGGAACGCAAATGATTTCCTGGGCCACTAGGCACTCAAGCCGCTGTAAAAATGTTGCCAGCACACGGCGCAGTGCCACAAGTAAATATCCGCGCAAGGCCGACAAAGGCCCTGATGGATTGACGTCCGTCTGTGATAAATATGCCCTCCCTGGTCGCTGGTGCTTGGATATTGTGCTACTTGGTAATTAATCACTATTGTTCGCCGGCCTTTATCAGCAGCCCCTTATCGGACAATGAATAATTATCACGTGATACACTACAGAAACGGCTAGCTGTATTTGCCGCAACTTTCTTGTAACAAAAATGATATTGCAATCATGACCTGGAAAACGTCCTAGTACCTCAAGAAACCGCTGATACCGACAACAGCAGAGCAATGCCTAATTCCATCCGCCCTTCTCAAGTTTCCTGTACCATTAAAATAATACCTCCAAACGGTCTATAAACCAAAGATGCATATAGGCAAAACATGACAAACAATGCACCTCCAAGAAAACAGAAAAATCAGAAAAAAACGAGAAACGGGTGACAGCCAATGAAGCATCTTTCAAAAGGAAAACAAGTTTAAAAAACACGGAAAAATAAACGATTAGGGGAACTTGGATGGCATTAAAGTGGCCCAGTTGACCGCGTCTGGCGCCTGCCTATACCGATCGGCACGCATTCTGGTGTATCTAGAGACAACGTATTGTCAGGACTGCAGCCATGTGCAAGGATACTCGGGCCTGACAAATCTTGCGTAGGGGACACGCTTTTCGAACGGGTTTTCGAAACCGTAACTTTGGAAAGCGTTCCGTTCCAGTCCAGAGAAGAAGGGAGGAATGGCCTGGCTAACGGATTGAGACACAGAGACCACACTCGTGCATGCTTTGCGTGAAAAAGACTGCCTGCATGCTTGTCACAGTGCTCCTAGCTTTCTTGACTTGTCTGCAGCGTGGGAGGAACATCAGAGGAAATGGTTGGCTGCTGGGAAAGATCCGACTGCGGGAGAAGGCTTGACTGCTGAAAGTAACTTGACTGCTGGTAAAGCCCTAGCTGCTGAACAAGACATGGCGGTTGGAGAATACCCAGTTGCTGCAGTGGCGGCTGCACTACCGCCATTGGCCCTATATTCTGTTGAGGCAGAGGCTGTGGCTGTGATTGTGATGGCGGCTGTAAAAGAGGTAGTTGTAGTGATTGGGGGTATAGATTTTGATATGGCTGTTGGTGCGGATAATGCGGTGGATATAGTTGGGGCTGCGGCTGCTGCTGCAGCTGCGAATAATCTTGTGGTAGACACTGTGGCTGTGACGATCGAGGCGGGTATAGATGATAGGAGGGAGGGGGGGCCATTAAGACCAGGTGGTCAGGAGCCGCGGCCTCCTGTCCCGGCAGCAGGTCCTCATGTCGGGGAAGCATTGGTCCGAGAGAGTTGCCCTAGTACTGCACCGGTGGCTGCTGGAACCCTCCACGGCCCTGATTCTGCAATGCCGCCTGCTGAGCGGCCGCCGCCTGTGCCTGTGCCTGCGCCTGTTGCTGCGTCGCGACTTGCTGGGCAGTGGCCGCATGCATTTGGGCGGCCTGCTGCACCTGCTGGTGGTGGTGTTGCTGCAGGATGAGATCGTGGAACCACGGGTGCTGCAGGGCGTCGTGGGCGCTGATGCGCAGCTCGGGGCGAAGCTGAAGCATGCGCTGCAGCAGGTCGATGCCACTGGGGTCGATCTGGGGCAGAATCTGGCGCAAGTCCTGCGGTGCATAGCGCTGGTACGTCTGCTTGTACTCGGGGAACTGGCTGACGCCGGGCCAGGTCTGCTCGGTGGGCGTGCCCATGATGCGGAAGATGCGCAGAATCTGGTCCTCGTTAGTGGTGCCGGGGAAAAGCGGGCGTCCAGTGTACATCTCGGCCATGATGCAGCCGGCAGACCAAATGTCGATGCTGGTGTTGTATGTGCGGCTGCCCAGGAGCACGTCGGGGGCACGGTACCAAAGCGTCACGACCTCGTTGGAAAACGTGTTGACCGGGATGCCAAAGGCACGAGCCAGGCCAAAGTCGCCAAGCTTGAGCTGGCCCTTGCCGTTAATCAAGAGGTTCTGCGGCTTGAGGTCGCGGTGCAGGACGCGGTTCTGGTGGCAAAAGTCGATGCCCTTGAGCAGCTGGTACATGAACGACTTGATAAGCATCGGTTTCAGCGCGCCGCGGTCACCGTGGTTGTCCATGTATTTCTTCAGGTCGGCCTCCATGTACTCGAAAACGAGCATGAGCTTGTTTTCGGTGTGGATGACGTCGTGCAGCGCCATAATGTTCTCGTGCTTGAGCTCCTTCATCAGCGAGATCTCGCGGATGGCGGTCGACGGTGTGCCCTCCTCAGAGTCGAGATGGATTTCCTTGAGCGCCACCAGCTCGCCCGTGTGTCGGTTTCTGCCTTTGAAGACCTGCTGCTGTTAGAAACTGCTTGTGCACCCCCAGATAGGGACGCGACGCGACGCCAAAATACACGGCCGACCCCCCACGTTAACATACCGTGGCGTAGGTGCCCTCGCCCAGCTTCTCCAGCTGCTGGAACGAGTTGAGATGGCGTTTTCCGTCCATCTTGGCCTGAGATTCTTCGTATTCTTTTCGACCGACTGGATAGGGAAAGATGCAGAAATGGGGCACCGGTGCTGGCTGGGTCGGCAGCCGGGAACGGTAACAGGCAACGGCAACACCGTGGGGAGAACTGGATGGGGAAGCCGGTTCGTCGAGGTCTTTGACAGCAACTTTGTCGACGGGAAGATTCACTAGCCGACTTTCGCGGTTCTCAGCAGAAAACAAGACGTCGCCGGGTGACTGTGTGTAGTGGAGGGCGCTTCGAGCGGTGTCGACAACCAGCGGTTGTCCCGGTGAAGAAGCCAGCGTTCTTGAGGCCGGGTGCGAGGCAGAAGTAGAAAGCAAAGCCTACGCCCCGTAAAAGAGAGGCAATAAAAGGGAGCGGGAAAAGGTGACGAGAGTGCGGGATGGCGTGATATGAAGAGACGCCGTGAGCGGAAAGGACAGCAAAGGGAAAGAGCGCTGCGATAATGGCGGGGGACAGTCACGGATCCTTCTCTTCTAGGCGGGCTGCAGCCAAGTCTCGAAAGAGCGAGCGACCACGGGCCTAACAGAGGGGACAGATTTTAGTCAGGGACCCACACCCTGGCTATGCGATAAACGAGGTGCTAGTCCGAATCGGAACTGGGGCTGTTAGCCCCGCAAAAGCCGAGCTCTCCAATCGTCAACACTGCGACTTATCTCAGCATCGCCAACTGAGCGTCGTCTTCATTCCACCGAAGCCTCTTGCGACGACACGCGGTCGCTTCATTGCACAGAAAAGCGGTGGCAGAGTGTCGAGAAACCGGAAAAGGCTGTCAATTTTCTCCGCGTCTACCATTCGCCGTAGTAGCCCAATCTCGGACCTCTACTCTGTTTGGTCGTCAATTTGTTCAACAGCCCAATTTCGGATCTTCGCGCTGTGTCTGCTATCCGAAACACTTGCACAAACGATTCATCCGACAAAAAGGCACCCAGAAAAAGTATTCTTGTCTTGCCGTCTTCCATGCATTCGGCGAGCCACGCCACCGCCGACGGCTCTCACCCTCGCTCAACGCCTACTTCGCCGCCTTCTTCTGCAGCTCCACCACACTCGCCTGGCCGTCGCCGCCCCCGTGCAGACTCGTCACATTTGCAAACCCGGCAGACGGCTGTCTCTGCATCGTTTTTTCCGCCAGCTGAGCCCAGCTCGAAGAGAATCCGCATGTCTGACACAATCGGAATGAGCACCAAAGCTCAGGGAAAGCTGCCCGAGGTTATCGACCTGACCGTCAACCGGCCCCATCGTGGCGTCGGGGCTGGCTTTGGTCTGGGGGGACGAGGAAACAACAAGACGACGACTGGTCCGGCTACTTTCTCGGCTTTCCAGCCGCATGCCGGCGCAAAGAAGCTCGTTATCAAGAACTTGCGACTGACGCCAAGGACGGAGGACGTGGATACGTACTATTCCCGCACATGGGCTGAGATCGAGGCGGCAGTGGCTTCTGTATTTTCCGGCAAGCTGCCAGACCAGCCGCTGGAGCGTGTCTATCGCGGCGTCGAGGATGTGTGCTCCAACAAGCAGCAGCAGCGACTTTATGACGCACTACGGGTGCAGTGCAAGACACATTTGACCGGCACCGTGCTGGCACGCATCCGCAGCGAGTCCCAGGGCGGCAACAACCTCGATGTGCTGCGCGTTGTGCTGAGGCATTGGCAGTCATGGAGCCAGCAGTCGGTAAGCTGTTTTTTTCGTCTCGGAGTTTCCAGCTTTCTTTTTTTCCCGTCTTTTTTTGCTGCCAGTTTCTAACGCTGCAAAGACGATTATACGGTCTACGTTTAGCTACCTGGACCGTACCTATCTCCTTAACCACCGAGAGCTGCTGCAGATCAACGACCTGCTGATCTACCTGTTCCGGAAAATGGTTTTTGGTGGCAACAGCGGGAGGGATAAGAGTGGCAGCAATGGCGGTAGTGGTGGCGATTTGGAAAACGCAAGACCCGGAAAGGCCGTGGTTGCTGGGATGTGCGAGCTCGTGGCACTGGACCGCCGAGGCGAGGCAGCCTTTGACGCACACCTGCTGCGCGAGGCCGTGACTATGGTGCATATTTTCGGCGTATACAACCGCCACCTGGAGCCGCCACTGCTGCAGCAGTCCGAGGCCTTTTTTGCCGAGTTTGCAGACGACCGGGACTCGACTGTGGGCCTGAAGCAGTACGTCTTTGACTGCGAAGCCCTCTTGCAGCGTGAAGAGTTGCGCTGCAACGCCTTCAACTTGGACAGCTCGACCAAGCGCGAGATTCTCGAGACAGCCCACCGCCTACTCATCAGGAACAAGGTGCCCAAGCTGCTGGATCAGGGCAGCGTGTCCAAGCTGCTGGAAAACAACGACATTGGCTCTGTCAAGGCGCTGTATTCACATCTCAGCCTCTGCGGCCTGGAGAAGCGTCTGCGCCAGCCGTGGCGGCAGTACATTGTGACGACGGGCAGCGAGATTGTGACAGACCTGAAACGGGGAGACGAAATGGTGATACGGCTGCTGCTGTTGCGGCGCGGGCTCGACCTCATGATCCGCGACGCCCTGCACAAAGACGAGGACTTTGTGTTTGCCATGCGCGAGTCCTTTGGCCAGTTTATGAACGACGAGCGCACCGACAAGGCATGGGCGTCTGGGCGCGCCAAGGTGGGCGAGATGATTGCCAAGTACATTGACATGCTGCTGCGTGGCGGGCTCAAGACGCTGCCCGAGGCACTGCTGTCGGACGCCCGGGACCGCTCCGAGGCAGAGCGCAACGGCCAGGCGAGCACGGGCGACGAGGACGCCGAGCTGGACCGCCAGCTGGACCAGGCGCTGGAACTGTTCCGCTTCCTCGACGGCAAGGATGTTTTCGAGGCCTTTTACAAGCGCGACCTGGCCCGCCGCCTGCTGATGGGCCGCAGTGCCAGCCACGACGCCGAACGCAACATGCTGAGCAAGCTCAAAACCGAGTGCGGCTCGAGCCTGACCCACAATCTTGAGCAAATGTTCCGCGACCAGGAACTGTCACGCGACGAGATGCTGTCCTACCGGCAGTGGCTGGAGACCGTTGCGGGCAGCAGCAAGCACGCGGACACGGCGGACAAGACGAAGAAGAAACACGGCGCCACTCTGCAGGTCAGCGTGCTGTCGGCGGCCGCCTGGCCCACCTACCAGGCCGTGCCGCTGAACCTACCGGCAGAGGTGCTGGAGGAGGTGGAGCTGTTTGACAAGTACTACAAGAGCAAGCACTCGGGCCGGCGGCTGACCTGGATGCACAACATGGGACAATGCGTGGTCACGGCCCGCTTCAGCAAGGGGGCTCCCAAAGAGCTCATGGTCAGCGCTTTCCAGGCGACGGTGCTGCTGCTCTTTAACCAGGCCGAAGCCCAGGCGGCGACGACGGCAGGCGACGGCGGCAGCAGCAGCAGCGAGGCCGTGGCCGTGCTCAGCTACGACCAGATTGCCTCGGCCACGGGCCTCGAGGGCGGCCAACTGGACCGCACGCTGCAGTCGCTGGCCTGTGGAAAGGTGCGCGTGCTGGCCAAGCATCCCAAGGGCCGCGACATTGCGCCGACGGACACCTTTACCGTCAACCGCGGCTTTACGCACCCGGGCATCCGCATCAAAATCAATCAGATCCAGATGAAGGAGACCAAGGAGGAGAACATTGCCACGTACGAGCGGATCGCGGCCGACCGGCAGTTTGAGACGCAGGCCGCCATTGTCCGTATCATGAAGAGCCGCAAGACGCTAACGCATGCCCAGCTCGTGGCCGAGGTCATCAACCAGACAAAGAGCCGCGGCGCGCTCGAACCAGCCGACATTAAGCAGAACATTGAAAAGTAAGTGCACCTTGGAGAGGAGGCTTTTGGCCGATTGCCGCGCAAGCTAACCTTTTAGGCTTATCGAAAAGGACTATCTGGACCGGGAGGACGGCAAGTACGTTTACCTTGCCTAAAAAGGGATTTGGATAACGAAGAGGAGGGGCCATGGCAACGAGCAACACGATGACGGAAATTGGGACGAGAAGGAGACGGATAGATTACGAGTTTATGTTGTACTGTGATTTCTGCACTATTTTGCGCTAATACGGATCTTTGTTCACCGCCCGATAAGATAAGATATGCACGATAAGATTAAAGCGGCGTGCAGAAAAAAAAGAACCCAAAAAGTAAAAATTGTGAACTAGGGAAAAGACGAAAAAAAAAGAGAGGCGTATAACCAAGCAGGGCAGCCGACCAATCTTTAAAACACCGCCCAGCCACCGACCGTCGAGGAACAAGGAAACGGCCAAAATATCTCCAATAACGAGAAACCACAAGACAGAATCCCAACCGCCGCCATGCCCAAGTCCAAGCGCGAAAAGCTCCTGCATCTGACGCAGGTGTCGAAAAAGACCCGCGAGCACAAGGAGCGCCTGTTTAGCAGTATCCGCGACGAGATCCCCAACTATGCCTACTGCTATGTGCTGCGCGTGGAGAACATGCGGAACCAGCACCTGAGAGACCTGCGCCAGGCACTGCCCAAGAGCCGGTATGTTTGCGTTGCTTGAGAGCAGACTTTTTTTTTGGCTGCTTGTCACTGACCCCTACAGCCTCTTCCTCGGCAAGACAAAACTCATGGCGCGCGCCCTCGGCACTACGCCCGAGGAGGCCCAGGCCCCCGGCCTCGACCGCCTGGCCGTCCGTTTCTTGCGCGGCGCCGTCGGCCTGCTGCTGTCCGACAGCCCGGCGGCCGAGCTGCAGCCCCTGCTGGCGGCGCTCTGCCCCGTGGACTTCGCCCGCGCCGGCGTCGTGGCCCCGCGCGACATTTACCTGCCCCGTGGCGTTCTCTACAGCACGGGCGGCGAGGTGCCGGCCGCCGACGACGTGCCCCTGGCCGCTGCTCTGGAGCCCGAGCTGCGTCGTCTCGGCGTGCCCACGCGCCTGCGCGACGGCCAGGTCGTGCTCGAGGGCCCCATGGCGCCGCCCCGGGCGTCTGACGAGATGACCGACGACGCCATGGTCGCCATGGAGGGTGCTGACCTGTCGCGTGGCTACTGCATCTGCCGCGAGGGCCAGACGCTGGACGCGCGCCAGACGCGGCTGCTGCGGCTCTTTAACATTTGCCTGGTGGAGTTCCACGTCTCTGCGCTGGCCTACTGGTCGGCGGCTACAGAAGAGATTACGGAGCTGGCGCCACCGCTGCTGGAGGCCAAGGCGGTCACGGTGGCTGCGCCGGACCGGAAGAAGAAGAAGAAGAAGGCGGCCAAGGCGGCAGCCGCCGCCGCTGCAGTCGCCACAGCAGCCTCGGAAGACGGCGCCAGTGACGAGGAAAATGAGGATGTTGGCGACGGCATTGACGAAATCGAGGTCGACGAGTAGAAAAGGACTGCACACAGCAAAAAAGAAGCCGGGATGAAAACAAAGAGTAGACAGGGGTTTATGTTTCGGGCGTTATTGGGACACTGTCTTTTCATTTCTTTGAAACTGGGCGGGACAAAAGACTGCGGCAAGAAATGTCTGTCCATCGGTCTGAGACGGAGACTAGCTTGACCGGGTTTCCTTTACTCTTTCCAAGGAACAGGGGGACTCGCATGTCTTGTCGGGTCTTTTTTGTATCGGATTTCACGTTTTCTGTATTTCAGCGAGTCAAAATATAAAATTGCATTGAAACGACAATGCCCAAATTACAAAAATACGAGCAGCTAATCTCAGAGACCAATATTATTTTTTAATGTACAGTCGTAATGTACAGTCGGGGATGAGGGACTCGAGTGTGGTCAATCGAGTGCTAAGTGACAAATGAAACAAACAAACAAACCGAAAACGACGAAAAAGAAAAACCAAACCAATAATTTGGCCTTCTTGCCTTGGCTGCCAGAAGGTCGGTAGATTTTCCTTACCACTTAAAGCCCCGCGGAAAGCCGCCGGTAGAAAAAAGACAGGAAATGGAGGGAAACAAAAATATGGAATAATGACAGCCGTGAAAAGAACAGATTATAATGGGAAAACGAGGATTATACAATAGGAAATGTGAAGATAAAGGCTTCCTCTTAACTGGTTCGACATGGTTTGTCCTCCTTTGAAGATGTCGAGCTGAGCTGTGCCGCAACGAACCTCGTCGTTTGATATCCTCGTCCTCTTTAGGTGGCATTGGCTGCTGACCCCCGGACCGAAAAGAATCTTGTTGGCGTCCGTAACAAAGTCAGGTGTGCTTGATTACCTGTCTTACCGGCAACGGCGTGCAAATCGTCGAAAGCTAGCAAAAGTCGTCTAGGTAAGACAGCCAAAGACAAATCTAGGCCATGCACGTTACCGAAAACAGAAAACGTTATTGATTTCCTTTGGCTTGTCCGTATTCAAACCTTGCGTGGGCCAGTCTGCGTGAAATAGACATGGTGAAGCTCTTCTTTCTGTTCTTTTGGTCGTTTCTTGATTACCTTGTTGCAAAAAGGTTGTCTTTGAGTAAGCCGACGTCGAGAAACACATCAGATCGGGATATGTGATTTCCTGCCATCGCCATCTGCCCTGATTTGGGGGTTTGCAGTAGATAACAAAGCACAGACTGCAGGAGGAAGATAGGAAGAAGAAGAGATCACGAAAACCCAATGCAGACAAATGCTTCGGAAGACGAGGGAGCGGAGGGGTACTACTGATACCGCCGCAGTTTCCTCGTCTCTTCTTGCGGAGGGCCGTCAAAGACACGCTTCCGTGAGTCGTCGTCGCGCGGGCGGTCGAAATCCCGGCTGCTCTGCTCACGATACCCACCATTTCCCCTAGGGCCACTCTCCCGGGGCCGGATGGGCTCCATATTGCTGCCCGTCCGGCGCCCGTCACCCCCTCCTCGGTCACGCCGGTCGCGGTCTCGTCCATGGTCCCGGTCTCGGTCTCGGTCTCGGTCACGGTCGCGGTCGCGGTCACGGTCGCCGTCCCGCTCACGGTAGGATCGGTCGTCGCGCGGGCCAAAGCCGTCTCTGCGGTCGCCGCGCCCGCTGCCCATGCTCGGCCCACCGGGTGCATCAGGCGGCGGTCCTCCCATCGCCCTGTCGCCGCCACGGCCGCCACCAAAGCCGCGGTCAAAGCCACGTCCTGCCTTGAATCCGCCGCCGTTACGGTCTCGGTCCCGGTCCCGGTCCCGATCGCGGTCGCGCTCACGGTCACGACCGCCCGCAAATCCGCCGCCCGAAAATCCGCCGCCCCGGAACCCACCGCCAATTCGAGAGCCACGCATGTCGCCTCCTGGGCCTCCGAACCCGCCAACGCCGCGTCCCATCGGCTGTGCCGGCATGGCCTTGGTGTATCCTCGACCGCCCAGGCCGCCGCCTAAGCGTCGCGGCTTCCAATCCGCCATTGTGCGTCCACGCTCCACGTCCACCTTGATTCGCCGGTCTTTAATGCGCACGCCATCGCATGCATTTAGGGCTGCTGTTATTTGCGCGCACGATAATGCGCTTCGTCAGTACAGACTTACCATTTCACACTATACCTTCCTGAGACGGGCACGGGAGGATGTTGGGGGAAATGGCAGAGGGAGTGAGAGCAGTGTGAGTAAGGGGAGGGAAGGGGGCCCCGACAGCCGGTGCGGGCATTTTTGTACCTCTCATATCTTTTTCTCGGTCGTAAACAACAAAGGCATATCCTCGGTGTGGTTTGCGTTTCTTGTTTCCCTTTTCGCTGGCATGGGTGTCCTTGATGATGCGAATCTGCGAGGGTCAGTGTCTTGTTTAGATCATGGCCGGTTTCAGGGTACAATATACCCGCTCAATAGGACCATAGCGACCAAATTCACGCTCGAGATCCTGTTCGTTGGCTTCGTAGCTGAGACGCGCCACAATCAACGTCTTGAACGGGTCACCGCGAATGTTCGGGTCTTCGTTGGGTTTGACTAGAGGGTCAGCAACACGTACAGAAAGCATAGCCAAAGGGGAAAAGCCACGCACAGTTCTTGGGACCTTCCGTCAACAACTTCTGCAGCTCCTGCTTTTTCTCCAGCATCTTGCGATCGCGTCGCTCCAGCCAGCTCTCCGCCGGCTTGTACCCATCGTTATCCTTGTACTCTTTGAGCGCCGACATAAACTGCGCAACACCCGATGCAGGTGCCGTGCGCCGCTCTTGAGGCGCGTGGTCGATGGGAGGCACCCATCGCAAAGGAGGACGCGGCGCGAAAAGCGCGAGAAGCTGAGGCGGGAGCTTGTCGGTCATTGCAGAGATGGGCCGAGATGGACGAGCATGCAAGAGTAGCCCGGGCACGAGAACGAATGGAAATCAATAAAAAAGGGCACTCGTGTTGCTCTGCACGGCGCTGTCTCTGCAGAAAAAGGAGGGTGATGGCGACGTGACAAAATCCCGTTGCTAGGAAAACCCGCTAGCAAAAAATACCTGGAAAGTTTGTCGCTTCGAGGCTTCGGGTCACGTGTAGAGAACTTACTCCTAGACACGTGACCCTCTCACGAGAAAATTTATAGTGGCAGCGTTCTCGCCCAAAGCGCCGCCTTTCATCTGCCGCACGGCAATGCGTTTTACGGTCAACAGCAAGGCACAATGACGATTCGAGCGTTGCCCCAGATCTCCGTTGGACGGGTAAGCTACAATTACTGCCAACTAGATTGAAAAGAGGCTAACCTTTTCGCAGAACGGTGTCGGGGCATTCGTCCTACAGTGCAAGAAGATGGACTTTCATTACTGCGACTGGGCCGGCAGTTCCCGGGGAATGAAGTGAGTGCTGGCCGTTCTGTTCTGTTTGTTCGTATGCTGTCAGCAGTTTGGCTAACGTGGGCTCCCTTCCAGTGCTTTTCTCAAGACCAAACTGGCGCAGTTCGCGGCCAAGAACCCGGAAGTCGAGATCACCGTGTCGCCGAGACCGTCACGGCACCCCGTCATTATCGGCCACTATATCAACGGGCGCGAGCGGTCCATTTGCGTGCGCAACCTGGACCCGAACCAGATCATGAAGAAGGTGGAGCTTCTGCGGGACGCCACGGGTGAGAAGAACAAGAAACTGGACGGCAAGCCGGTCAGCAGTATTAACGCCAGTGTGCGTGGCGTTTGGAGTCCTTACCATGGACTGGGGATGAAGGTCTAGAACAAGAAAGCCAATACATGAATAAGTATTGAAGCTTGAGGCATGGCACTGGGGCCATGGGCTAGAGGGGGCCCGGCTGCAATGTACGATTATCTACTTGAAGCGTGTACCACGAAAGACGATCTTTTAGATGAAACGTTTTTATGATTTGGCCTTGTTCGCTTTCCAGCATTGGCCCATGTTTTTTTCTTGGCATGTCTGATTCAAGCTACTGTGATTGACCTAGACTAATCCATGGACAATACGGCTTGCTGGCCAAGCTTGTCAGGAAATGCCTAGGCTCGATTCGTAGCCTCTCTCGTACCAATGCAAACTCTCTACAAGTTGCAGTTGATGATATCAACGACTTGTCGTGTTAGCTATGTAGTACATCTTTGGGATTCAGACTTTTGAAACACGGGGATCAACTTACACGCTGGCTTGAGGCTGGCACCGCCGACCAGGAAGCCGTCAATGTCGGGCTGCTTGCTGAGCTCGCCGCAGTTCTTCTCGGAGACGCTGCCGCCGTACAGGATGCGCGTGGCCTCGGCCACCTCGGCGCTGACGTTGTCCTGCAGCCACTTGCGGATGGCCGCGTGCACCTCCTGCGCCTGCGCCGTCGTGGCCACCTTACCGGTGCCAATGGCCCAGATGGGCTCGTAGGCAATAACAATCTTGGCCCAAGCCGCCGTCTCTGTGCCCAGGTGGTCCTTGAGCGCCGCCAGCTGCCGCGTCACCACCTCGACCGTCTTGTCAGCCTCACGCTCCTCCAGCGACTCGCCGCAGCACCAGATGACGGACAGGCCCGACGTGATGGCCGCCTTGGTCTTGGTAGCCACGACATCGTCCGTCTCGCCGAGCAGCGTACGCCGCTCCGAGTGGCCCAGGATCACCCAGCCAATGTTGCTGTCCTCGAGCTGCTGCGCCGAGATTTCGCCGGTAAAGGCGCCGTTGGGCTTGTGGTAGACGTTCTGCGCGGCCACCTGGATGGTGTCCTTGAGGTGCTCACGCACCAGCAGGAGGTAGAGGTACGGCGGCGCAACGACAACGTCTGTGCGGTCAGCCAGGCAGTCACCGCGATGTCACAAGGGAGAACGATGCAACGCACCAACATTGGGATCCAGCTTCGCCTCATTCAGGTTGTCGGTAATCTCTTTAATGGACTTGATCGTCCCATTCCTGCGAACTCCGTCAGCGGAAAATTCAAGAACAGTACAGAGCACAATAGATTCAATCGATTCAGAGTCGAGAGAATAACCCGTCGCGGCCTCGTCGGCGTTGCGAAGCTGCCCGGTCGCGCGGGGTTGAATCTCCGGGGAAGAAAATCGCGGGGCAGCGTAAAATACCGCGCTCGAAACTCACATTTTAAAGTTGCCGCCGACAAAGAACTTGCGCGCCATGATGGGCTAGTGTTGTTATGCTTTGCTAATTTGGACTGGGTATGGCGGTTGAAAATGCAAAAATCGGCGAATCGAGTACACGGCTGGCTGGAGAGAAATCGGGCTTTGCTCTTGGCTAAATACAAGAGCGAAAAGAGGTTCAGGGGTTTGATGCGGCTTTTCCCCCCCAACTAACACGAGATCATCGGATGTTCCGTCCCTTAAATGGAAGTAGCTTTTAGCGTACCGTTTTGGCACGTGACAGCGGCTGTGAGGCAAATTTGAAGAGAACCAAAAATATGAGATCGACTCGATTAACCACCTCAATCCAGCAAGGCGCTCGACCAGGGAGGCACCTCGACACCAGTAAAACCCGCAGTCTCGATTGCCGCGCCAGCCTTTGAAAGACTCAATGCAGCGAACAGCTGTGTCGTCGCTTCTGCGGCTGGCACTTGGGCCGGCCCCCAAGCGGCTCCCACACTTTACCCCGACAGCGTCGATCAACAGTGCTTTTGCTCAACGGCCAACCTCTTCCATCCTGAGCTCTGGCCTGCGGCCTTTCTCCTCGACACCTGCAGCGAATGCTACGCTGAATCAGGTCGTCCGGGTATGGCCGTACTATCGCTTCTGCTTTGCGTGGCTTTTGCATCTAACCTTGCGATCCTTAGGGATGCCGGAAAAAGCAGCAAGCACGCCACGCTGTGTCGCCGGCTCTGTCGGATAGCGGTGCACCCATGATGAAGGGTGTGTGTATCAAGGTCGGCATCACCCGGCCCAAGAAACCCAACTCGGGCGAGCGCAAGACCGCCCGTGTGCGTCTTTCTAACGGCCGCATGGTCACCGCATACATTCCGGGCGAGGGCCACAACATTCAGCAACACAGTGTCGTCATGGTGCGCGGTGGTCGTAGCCAGGATTGTCCCGGTGTGCGGTATCACTTGATTCGCGGCAGCATGGATTTGGTGAGTGACAAGGAGACCTTTTTGGCCTTGTTCATTGTTTTTCCATGCTTGAATTTTTCCTTTTTACTGACAAAATCTAGGCTGGTGTGTCAAACCGTTCGACGAGCCGAAGCAAGTACGGAACGAAGAAACCGAAGACGGCATCCGTCGGCTAAGCTGAGCTGTACCTCTGCTCGCTGATCTTGGAGAGTGGGGTGACGAGGGGGTGGTGCAAACTACAAAACGAACAATATAGACGCCCATCCATGTAGACGTTGTACGAATATCATGTATCGTATCTATGCACTTGCATTCATCTATGCGAGTTCTGTGACTCCCTCACAGTAAGCACAACAGAAGATGTATAAACGTGGCGAATCGTCTCACGGGCATATATATTCTATAGCAATGGCCAAAGTCGCGCCAAAGAACAAGAGGTCCCCAATGTGTCTCCAATACTTAATACATGAGCAAGAGAAGGGAAGGCAATAACAATGGCATTGCCAATCAACAATCGAGCCGGAACGAACCCTTTTCACAACCCCTTGAGCGCCTCATAACCTTTCTTCGTAGTCCCAATGCAGAGCGTAACACGCCTATGCCGACGATGTAAACTATGTGGCCCCAAGAAGAGAAAGTAATGGCGCGGTACCAGCCGGCTTTCTCCACTCTGCCTTTAGAATCTCCATGCTTGTATTTGTATCGATGTCACCCTCGTATTCAAATATTATTTATTTCCTCATTTGATCAAATCAACACTGAAAAAGCGCTTTCAGTGCCTTATGATTCGGCCTCCCAGCCTGCCGGCTTCTGCAGGCCGTTCAGTTCAAAGTATCTCGACGTGCCTGCCACAATAATGTCAGTAATTGTAATTTAAAAGGGTCAGAAAGGGCAGTGAAAACATACAGGAATAACCCTTCCAGTCAAAGTTGTGCTTCGGGTCGCAGTGACACCGCAGCTGCTCCCGAACCTTTTCGCCCGTGGGGCAGTGTGTAAAGGGGACGTGGTAGTAGGCAATGTCATTGAAGAAGTGAATCTCATCCTTCTTCAGCATGAGCGAAGCAGCAATCGAGTGAACCGGGGCATCGCCCCAGCGTTCGTAGAAAAAGCCGCCATCCCGGTCCAGGCTCTCGAAGAAGTCGATATACGCCTTTGACCGCAGCCAGTTCAGGTCACCGACCTCAAAGTTGGACCACTGCGTTGTTAGCGAGCGAACCATGAACCGAATCGAGCATAACCCCCCCAAAAACTTACAAAGTGGCAGTGGTTGTAATTCTCGCCACCGTCGTCGCTCAGGAAGCGCATGGAGTTGTCCTCGGAAATGTGTTCCGGGTGGTTCTTCATAAACTTCTTGACGCTGTCCCACAGCGTTGGAATGGTCTCGACGTACTCGTAAAGACTGAGAACGAAGGAGTACTTCTTCTTGTTTTCGTACATGAAGCGGAAGGGGTCGTAGTGGATGTCGCAAAAGTACTCGATGCTTGGCTCCACGCGCCAGTAGTAGTCGTAGTTCATCATCAGCTCCTGTCGGAAGAAGAAGCCGGACTCGAAGCGGCACATGTGGCGGTAGCTGATGGAGTCACCGTAAATGATTTTAGCGCGGCCCATATCCTCGCGGGCCTTCTTGGCCTTTTCAAGGTCAATAAATTCGGGGAACGACCAGTGCTCCTCGGGAATGACGCCGTAGTGTGTCTTGCCGGAGACGAGAGCCGATGTCATCTTGATAAACTGCTCGTCAAAGGGCTTGTCGTTTAGGAAAACCCAGTCGTAGTTGAAGCGGCGGTTGAAACGGTCCTCGACTTGACGGATAGAACGAGACACTTCCCAAACGTCCGAGTTGCGTGCCAGGGTGACGAATGTGGCGTTCATGCGAGGCCCGGGGGCGATCTCGTTGAGCTCGTAGTAGCCCGCGTCGTTGGGTGTCATCGCCATCGGGGCAGAGAGGTCGCTGCCGGACTTGCTCTTGTCACCCGAGCTGGGCGGTGCCGCCTCCGCCTCCGATTTGCCCTCCTGGCTGCCGGTGCCACCTCGCAAAGGCTTGGGGATGCTGACGTCAAAAGGCTGGAGACCCTTTTCTGATGAGTGGGAAACAAAGTAGAGGATAGCCATAACCTGATGAAAACCAGCTGGTTAGCACATGTCCTTGCGATGTGGGAGGGGGGTGAATCATTGACAGCGGCTCGGCAAAGATCAGCTGTCGATCAACCAGGACATACAAAAAAAGCGATTACAATGTATCGCACATAGCGAGCGTTTCCGGCCATGGCTGCGGCTATGTGGCAACCCGAAGGATGCTCAGAAGCGCTCTTGCGTGAGGAGGTCGAGCAGAGGGTGAGTAAAGGCGAAAAAGACTGCCAAAAAGGAGGAAAGGACAGTGGTGGTAAAGTCCCCAGAAGCCTGAAGCTGGTGGATAGAGCAACTCAGCCTTCTATGGGGAAGACTGCGAAAAAGGCAGTGTCTAAGCGTCGGGAGCAACAAGACCAAGGCTGGCAGACGATGGAGGACGCAGCGCCGCGTCTGGAATAAATGTATAAAGAACAGATCGCGAGCCAGGCGAAAGGAGGCTGGAAGAAGGGAGAAGGGCAGAAAGGGGGTGAAGCGCGGGCAAGACACAATGCCCGTAGTCAGAGACAGATGTTAGACAGAAGGGGACGACGAAATAATAATTAGACTTGCTGCCGGCAGGGGCGTAGCAGCCATACACGTACGCTCTCCTACAATACGACGTGCGTAAAGCACTTTAGCGGCGTTGTATCAGTGCGTTGGGCCCCTATTTCTCGACAGAAACAGTGGTGTGGTGGGTTTTTTGCTTTTTGGACGGGCTGGCCAGCTTGCTATTGGCCTAGCGCAGCCAGGACGCGTAGCAGACCTGCAGCTGCCGGGAATGTAGTGTACACTACAGCGGAAAAGGCCAGACTTCGTATTGGAACTAGTGTCCTTTGCCCACGAGAATGATCCCTGTGGTCGATGATTTTGCTTGTACGGGACGAGGCGCTGACGTAGGGAATTCGACGGCTTGGCGTCCGACGCTATTTTCCCTTCATTCTCGATCGTGGATGCAAGGGCAAAAACAGACTCGCCTGATTGGAGCAATGGAGCAACCTCGCACTGAAGAAGCACTTGAAAACATTCGAAATGTAAGAAACGCTCCCTTTCTCGGGGACAGCAGTAGTCACGCGAGGAGCCTCCCCTTTTTTTACTGCATTTTTGTCGAATTAGCAATGTGTGCACAAATCTGGCGGTTTTGCTTCTTCTCTACGCAAACTTCCCTTTCTTTGTGTTGCGCGGTTACATTTAGGAGATTTACAGCAACAGCCCAACTGCCGCATCCGGTGTCGTACTATTCATAAAACGGAAAATTCGTACTGCTTCAGCTTAATCCTCCTTTTGCAGACTTTGAAAATAAAAAACCGCTTCGGTAAAGTCGAAAGTCATCGCATTCACGGAGGTTTATGTGCGAGATTTTCGAGGGTCACGTGCAAGGCTCTATTCCTGTCACGTGAAGTACAAGTGGCGCTCGCTCGTCTTGGCCGGTCATCGTCAAAATTACACAATAGCCCACAACTCACGATCTGTCTTTCGGGCGCATATGCAACATTGACGGCAGCGTTGACTCGTCATCGCGACTCTTGATCGACAGCACGGCCTCGTATTCCCTTCGTTGAACTTGAGCCATTTTGTTGCTTCTTTGGGGCTTTTGCGGGACGGCTGTTTGCTCCGCTTCGTCTTTCCCACGCAAGTCCAGCGCTTTGTTCATTTTCTCAGTCATTTTTTGGGTTTATCTTCTTGCATTGTCGCTGGCATCTGTCTTCCTCGTTGCCAGACCTGACACGCACCTGCCTTTTCACCTTCTATCATAATGGTAATATTTGATTTGGAAAAGTCCCTCTGGTTCCCAAGTGTATAGCGGTTCGTGTTACCCCTCTCTTAATATATCACAAGTGGTTTCGAAGCAACGTCACTCGGCCCTCTGGACCATTCAAGTGCAATGGCTGATTTCCATGCAGAACCACCTACATTAAATTAAATATTCCATTTTGAATCGCAAAAGAAAACATGTCATTCTTCGGCTTCGATCCTACGGGCCACAACCCGTCGGCGCCGGGGTTTTCGCAAGCAAACGATCCCTTTGCCGGCCTCTCCAACCTCGATCAGGCGTCGGAAGCGCTTGACTTTGAAGACACCTACGATGGCCTTGGTGATAAGCTGGAGGAGACGGGCGATGACTTCAACGAGGATACCTTTGGCGGTGGTGGCGAAGGTGGTCAAACCGCCTTTGGGTCCTCGGGAAACGTCCGCGACGATTTTGACTTTTTCGGGCAGACGGCCAAGGTCGCTGATGCCATGGAAGAGGAGCACGCTCGCTTCAACCGCCTGCCACCAACCGGCCAGTACGGAGGTCCCAGCCATTTCAGTGACCATGTCAACCAAGGGCCGCAAAGCCATCAAGGCTATGGCTTTTTTGGGCCTGGGTCGGCGGCTAGACCTGCTCGGACCGGATACGAAAAGTACAAAGAGCCCGAGCCGGAGTTGCAAGTGAATGCCGCCCTCTGGGGCGTGGCGCCGAAAAAGCCTGCCGCTCAGCCTTCTGCGCTTTCTCAGCCGGTCAAGACGGCGACTACGGGCCGGAAGATTCTGAGCCTGGAGGAGGTGGAGGCTGCCATGAAGCAGTCCAGCAAAGCCACATCTGCGACGGCGACTTCGTCCCAGGCACTTCCTCCGGCTCAGAGCCAGGCGCAGGAATACATGGCACAGCCTCCGGTGGATTATGGCTACGGTATCCCCCCCCCGGAATTTGCAAACATGGGCCAGCCGATTTCGGTGCTGCAGCGTCCGCCGTCTCAGCAGCCTCCTGCATCATTTCCACCGCCGCAATTCCGGAATGCCGCGCCGAGCCAGCCGCAGCAGCCTCTGCCGCAACAGCCACAGCAGTCGCCCTTTCCCCCTGCCATCCAGCCGGTACAGATTTTGCAGAACCCCCTCCGGCAGCATGCCCCGGAGGCAGAGGCCTTTGCTGGTTCAGGCTACCCTGGACAGGCCGCGCAGCACCAGCGCCAGCAGAGCTCGTTTGCCATGCCTCCGCCGGAGCCAATCATCACGCACCCGTCTCAGATGGCGAATCTCTCCGACGAGGACAAGGCCGCCATCTTGGAGCAAGAGGCCAAACGAGCGAAGCGGCACCATAAGATTTTTATGCTTTCCAAGGACAACGGCCTGATGACGCCGCAGGACAAGAACTTTGTTACGCGCATTCAGCTGCAGCAGCTTGTGTCGGCGGCGGGAAATCCAAACGAGCACGGCACCGATGAAGCCCTTCGCGACGATTTTTACTACCAGGTTCTAAGCCAGATCCGCGGAAGCACCCGCCAGCACCCGAGCCAGCCACTGAACAATTTTGCGCAGACCTATCTATTCCAGACGGGCAGCCGCTTCAACTCGCGGCGCTTTGTCAACCGCGACCGCGGCCCGGAGAACCACATGCTGCGCATGGAGCAGCAAGTGCAGCGCGCGGTGGAGGCGGCCAAGAACCGGCCCAAGAATAAGCAGCTGGTCATTGAGGGCACGCTCGGCAAGATTTCCTTTAGCAACGCCAAGACGCCCAAGCCGCTGCTGAGCATCAAACGTCACGAGCCTGGCAACGGCAGCTCGAGCAGCGCAGACGTGGCGCATCGGCCGGGCAGCGCCAACAAGGCGCAGCACAGCCGTGTGTGGAACCGCAAGTCGGTCTTGACCAGCATCGAGAACGTGTACCTGACATTGATGGAACTGGAGGACTGCGACCGCAAAGTGCCGCCTCCAGTGACGGACCCAAACGACCTGGATCTGCAGCAGTGGCACATCGAGTGGGCCGAGAACACACAGCGGCTTAGTGCGCAGCTGTGGAAGGAACTCAAGGTCCACGAGCCGATTGGCGAGTTCCCGGTGCACCCCTTTATTGCGATTCTGTCGTTTCCCAAGGGAAAAAAGGCCATTCCGCGCGTGTTCCGGCACCTGACCCACGAGCAGCGGGCGACCATTCTGACCATGATTGTTGTGCACCTCGACCAGCTGGATATTGTGTGCAATGCACAGGTCAACAGCGGCGACGTCAAGCTGAACGCTGCTCTGCGTGAGAGCATTGAGCTCTTTTCGCTCGCCGTGATCGGAACGCTGTTCAACTTTATGAACGATCTCAGCCTCGATCTCGTTACGGGCGCGCTCGGGCTGATTACGAACCTCAAGGTGGACCTTATTGCCAAGTCGCGCATTGGCGCGTCGGTCTTGACCATGATCCTGAGCCGGGCCGAGATCATCAAGCAGGCCGGTGGCGGGGCGCCGCAGCAGTGGCAGTCTTGGTGCGTTTGAATCCGTTGGACAACCATGTGTTTTGGCTAACAGTGCAGGGATGTGACGTACTCGACCTTTTTCAATATCTTGGAGCCCACGCTGCCCTACATGTTCCCCGGGTCGGTGTCCTCGGGCGAGGACATGTACGTGTGGCAGCTGCTAGCCGCGCTGGGTATTGGGGCCAACCCCGACCAGCAGCAACGGCTGGTGCTCGCCGTCAAGGACCGTGTCATGGATACGGTGGCTGTGGCCAAGACCCTCCCGGTGGACCTGTCTACCCAGCGTCTCCAGAGTGTGAACCTGTTTATGCGCTCCATCGGCCTGGACGTGGATCTGCTTCAGTAGACAGATCAGCCATCGGTCCTTGAGTGCCAAAACGGCCGACCGTCTTTATGAATACCATATCATCTACAGTCTCAGAGGGGAAGACGTATGTTTTATCTCAACCCACATTTTGCAAAGGTTTTCTTATGCAGAAAGGGAAAGCCACTAAAGCTAAAAAGCAGTGTTTTGTTATGTTTTTGTTTCTCGTGTTGTTTTATGCCTTGCATTTATACTCCAAAAAAGAAAAAAAAGACGAAAAAGAGAAAAGAAAGAGAAAAACAACAACCAAAGGCTCGTTTATTTATACACAGAGCACGATTGCGTTTCATAAAGACATGGCTCGCACAAATGGGAAGGAGTGGATTAAACGGATGTTTTTCCTTGTTTCGGGTTGGGAACAAGTCGTGGGAGAAGGGTCACGACAGAGTTGATATTTTTTACAGATTCTGTCGTGGTGAGACGAGGGAGAAAAAGCAAAGAGGGCCACACAGAAGTGACCTCCCAACATCATCGTGCTGGAAAACAGAGCGGTTTTTTATGTCTCTGATAGCATGGATGGACCGGTGTGTGTTTGACAAGGGACGGGAAAAGGCGGAGAAAACCTGGTACGATGTCTGATGCTAGAAATGATGCCAAGCGTTGGCTGGCCGGAGGATAAGGAGGTCAAAGGCAAGCCTTTGCTGTTTTGGCGGAAAGAAAAGGCAAAGTCTGCCTCGTGGATTTCAACACTTGCAAGGAGGATATTGTTGGACTTGGCAAGTGGAAAACATGGGGGGTTTAGCAGCAGAACCAGCTTTTGATCGGTTAACGAATGCAAAGCGAACGCAAGTTCAAGCCCCCTACAGATACGGTCGCCTGCGTAGATGGTATACACAACCAAGTTTGCTTTGGAAACGACGAGAATAATAGTAGTATGAGCTCCAACGCCACGGATGAAAAAGGCCAGCTCCCGACCTTGAAAATAACCCCCCCCCCGTTGCCCGTTTCTTCTTTCAATCCAACTCCATCGCCGTGCTTCGCCCGGCCGCTGTTCGTCCTGCCCGCGTGCCTTTGGCGGCTGTCGATGACGGAGCGGCCCGCCGTTGTGATGCTGTTTTTGCAGGTGGTGGCATCGAGGCGGACGCGGCCGGCTCATCCTTGATGGTTGTGGCCGTCGCCGCTGCTGCCGATGCGGCCGTCAGGCGTGGGCCGTCGGCGTCTGGCTTGGGAATACCGCTAATGGCCTCGAGCATGTCGTCCTCTGTCCAGACGGTACGTAGCGAGGGCACCACTTCGGCCAAGTGCTGGTTGCTGTCGTCGCCCTCGACAGCGGCGGCCGCCGCAACCTCCTTGGCTTTGCCGCCTTCCGCGGCATCTGCTGCAGGCGCTGCTGCAGACGGCCGCAGGAAAAACGTCTGGTCGTACACGTCCCACGACTTTTCGTCGTCGTCGCCCACGTACGAGAGACGTGTCCAGTTTTCCGTCTGCACGGCGCGCAGACGGTCGGCCATGGTCTCGGTAACGACCTCGTCGCCGTCGGCGCCTGCGCTCTTGATCGTCATGTGAATGGCGCGCGCAGCAGCCGTACCGGGAGCACCACCGGACCCGCGAGCGCCCAGGCCCCCGCCAGCACCGGAAGCGCCCGAGTGTTTCTGGCGGTCCAGGTCAGCCATGGCGTCAATGTGATGCAGCTGTGGCCGCAGGTGCACCATGGCGTTGACCGGTGTCAAGTGAAGGTTTCCTAACATTAGCCGGGCGAAAGATGGACAACGGCAAGACGGCACTCACCGCCGTCAAAGACGCCAATCATCCAGCGTGCCTCGGTCGACTGCGACGGCGGACACATGCCGCCCAGCGTCTGCTGCCGCAGCACCCGGTCCTGGCGCACTGCCTCGGCCCATTCCTGCGATGTGACGTGACCGGCCACGGCCGCAGAGAGTACAGCCCCCGAGCCCCCCGACCCGCCTCCTCCGGAAGCCGCATCGGCACGCGCTCCGCGGCCGCCGGGCTGGACGCCGCCAATGCCGAACCCGCCGGCCAGGCCGTGGCTGCCGCCAGCTTTGGCCTTTGTCGATTGGGCCAGCGACGTGCCCCAGGTGACGCCCTTGGCCTTGTCGTAGGCCGATGTGTAGTCGAGGGGAATGTCGAGCTCGACCATGCCAGAGTTGGATTTGATGCGCAGCTCACTGGGATTCTGCCCGCTTATGGAAGCGGCGGCAGAGGCCGACATGGCCGATGCGGCGGCCTTGTCCACACGGTTGGGGTACTGCAGCACCAGGAGCCGCTGGTGCGCTGGCAGCGCCGGCTTGAGAAAGACGTTGTAGCTTGCAATGACCGGGTCGGCGTCGTTGTCGGCCGCAGCCGCAGCCGCGGCAGCAGAGGTTGCCATGCTGGGCAAATGAAGAAAACGGCAGAGTCGGTCACCCTCGGGGCGTCCTGCAGTCGAGGGCGGGCGAGGTCAAGAAAAAGACGTAGAGGCTCTGTAAAACTCGGCTCTAGAGAAAAAGAGGCTCTTGTAAAACTCGGAGCTCTAGAAATTATCCGCTTAAGCGCATAACCAGAATTATGCTTGCGCCTTTGCAATCAAACGAGCTGTGCCTCTGCCCTCTAAAGATGTTGAAAACAACAAACATAAACAATGACTCAAATTAAAAGAATTTCTCGTTCTTCCTGCCGATTGTCTGTCGTTCGTCGCCAACCTTGTTCGGAGCTTGCATCTTGAAAACTTCGCAAGAAGCCTGACTAAGCCAACAAAAGCGCCAATTTGTTCGAGTCCTCCATTTTCTGCGAGAAACGTTTGAAATGATGAATTTAAAGAAAATTTACCAAGATTTTGCAACATGAGTGGATGCGAACTGGAAATCAGTTTTAAAATAGCAGAGCGTTAAATGCTGAAATCCCTGAAAATTAAACATATTTCTACCTGCCTACACCTGCCATCGCTCTCTTCATCTTAAAGTTGTAAAACAGCAGTCATTGATGTACATTTAACAGGTTTTCGAACTGTAGGTTATTTTGCGCATTTTAAGTAAATTTCGAGCCCATAATTGATCCCAGTTTGTAGTCGTACCATGTCCTACATACCCGTCTCTTTCATCTCATACCATAAGTCTTCAACTCTTCCACATAAAAAGAAGAATATTCAGACAAGTGTCACTAGCCAAATTTATTCAATTTGATTTAAATGACCTGAATATTGTTGCTTATAAGAAAATGCCCCCATTACATGCTATAGAAATGCCAATCGCTTTGTAAAATCATATTCTGAAGACGTTATTTTCAAAAACTAGACAGAAACAACGCAATGTTCCGAAAACCCCATAAGGATGCAAATAAGCGCATAAAACACAAAAACATTAAAACAGGATGCAGATGAGCACAAAAACACAAAACTATTAAAACAGAATGCAGATGAGCACACAAAAAACATTGAGCAGCATTATGGAAAACATGTACGAATCAAAACTTCTCCATCAAGTTCCGGCGAGTGGTCCACATTCGCGCCCTCTTCCCGAAAATGTACATTGGCACCGTCCCCATGAGAAGAATCAACTGGATCACTCCCAGCCAGATAAAGACCGATTTGCTGCCGTCGGCCTGCAACCACTTGTTGAAGAAGAGACTAAACACCAGCCCGTGAAAAATGTTCTTGGCAAAATTGAGCGTAACCAATGCCTCGCCCGCATACTGTCGATAAGAGTCCACGCAGAAAGTAATGGACGTCGTGGAGCCGAGGGAGCAGCCAAAGGAGATGATGCCGAAGAAGACGGTCGGAACAATCCATTGGTCGTGGACCTGGACGGACCAGCCATAGCCCATTAGACCAATCACTGTCGTGACAGCGACCGGGATCGCCATCACCAGGCGAAACTCGGGCTCGTAGAGGCCACCGTTGCGGCGCGTCATGGCCCGCACAATAATGTCGCTGACCTTTCCAGCCACGGCCGTGCCCAGAACGCCGCCGACAAAGGGCGAGATGTAGATCAGGCCAGCAGAGAGGGCAGAGAAGCCGTAGTTTTCCGGAGTGCGGTAAATGACAGAGACCGATTCGGAGAGCACAATCAGCCAGCCAATCGAGCATGAATAGACAATGGCAGACCAGAGAACGGCGGGGTAGGCAAAGAGGATAAACGGCCGGAGGGCAACACGGAACCAGTTGTCATAGTGGAGGCGACCATTCCAAGGCCGGAGCTGCTGTACAAAGGTCTGGGCCGGTTTGGATCGAAGAATGTGTGTGTAATGGCCTGGTCCTCCACTCTTGTCGATCGCAGGGGCTTTCGGCGACAAGTACCCAGATCCATTTTCCAAGTCGGACTCGGGAAACAAGCCCGGAGCTGGTGCCCCCCCAGTCGCGTGTATCTCTTCTGGCGATGGAAGGGTGTGCGGTGCCTGGGAAGCCTCGGCCAACGTTGGTTGGGGCTGTCGATCCTGTTGGCTTGCATCGAGGGCTGTACTTTCGCTTCCAGCACCGCGACTGTTCGAGTCCTTTTGGTGAATGTCACCTTCAGGAGTAGCAAAGCCGACATTGAGGTTTTGTGTGTCTCTGTGCGGGAGTGCGGGCCTCTGGGGTGCAGGAATCGCCTCGTCTTGGTGTTGATCGTGGTGGTGGCCTCCGTGGCTAAAGAGATGCAGTTTGTTCATTTTTCTTGGCCTTGAACGGTCTCTGGGTCTCGGCGTGCGGTCCCAAAAAGTCTCGGGCACAAAGAAGAACAGCAGAAAGAAACAGGCTCCCACAATGATGGCAACAACCCTGCACGGTATTAGATGGAGCTCAGTATGTCGACGAGATACCCGGGAGGTACTTACCAAAACACCCATCGCCAGCCCTTACTCTGGATAACGGCAGCGCTGGCCAAAGGCGACAGATTCTTACCACTCAACAGAAGCAGGGTATAGATGCCCAGACGATAAGCGCGCTCATGGAGGAAGAAGATCTCGGCAATGGTAGCGGAAGGCAAGCACTCCACGGGACTGACAGCGATGCCTTGGAAAATCCTCGCTAGCAGGAGAGAAGTGTAGCTTTTCGCAGAGGCACACCAGATGCTGCAGCAGCTGAACATGATGGCGGCAAACAGGTACACGGGGCGCTTTCCAAAGAGGATGGCCGTCGGAGAAAAGAGCACCGACCCGATGCCGAGTCCCATCATGAACAATCCGGTAGTCAAGGCCACTTTCTCGGTTGACACGTGGAAAGTCGCAGAGACATTGCTGAAGCCTGCGGCCAAGATGGGAGTCATGCCGCCACCCAGCATGCAGTAGAAGCCCAGGCATAGCAAAGCGGCATCCCTTCTCCACATGGGCCAATTGAGAGGGTCATTTTGAGAATCTTCTGGCTGTGGGTCGAGGATGATGGCTCCGTCTTTGGTTTTCTTGACGTCGGCGACCCTGCTTAGGCGAGAAGACCTACGGCTTCCCAAACTCGGACGGCTTCGTGCAGGAGATTGAGCCGGTAGAGAGGAGTGAGATGTTCTTGCTGGCGCATTCCGAAGACCCAGAGGCTCATTTCGGTGACCGGTAAGAAGCAGAACGGAGCCTGCCAATGTCAGCTTTGGCACGAGGCACTTTTGGCGGGGTGCCAAAGATGGTACGCATACCTGGCACTTCGTAAGTGAAGGGGTCATTCAGTACACCCATACTCCACTTGGCGGGCCTTCTCCCATCCTCTGCCTCGAAACGACCCTCTGGGGCTGGATCCGCTGTCGTCTTGCGTCTGAACCAAGGCCACGGTCCGCCTTTGCGGCCGGAACCCTTTTCGTCATGTGTCTCGTCATTACTGTTGACGATGGCGTCGTTCATGGTGTCGCCGGACTAGACGTCGCAAAGTGCAACTTTCCACCAGCTCGCGTCCGATATAGTCAAGTTATCGGACCATATGTTAGAGTGCAGATGTCCCAGAGATAGATAGTTGGAGATGACGTGCGAGTGTAGAAAATATCCTGATTATATCCAATGGCGACGGAGAGCCCAAGCGAATGTTGGAAAGGAACTGCTCTCGCGTAGCTTCTTCAAAGACTGTTGATATTCGAGGACTGTTGATACAGCAACTATAATCAGCCGAGAACGTGTAAGCCAACGGGAAAGTCAGTCAGATCCAGGCAGCTGGACGTTTAATGGCGCAACTTCCGGAGAGACTCCAGGTAGAAGAACTCTGCCAACGAAAAATTGTACAGAACAACAATCGGGGCAGAGCGTACCCGATCTTCTTCATTCAGTTGACTGCTTATCAAGGACCTCGCTAAAAGGCGGTGTGTGGTGGCTATATCATGGGGCTCTTGCTAGTGCATCTTGGCAGAATAGCGAGCCTTACCGTTTACTGGTCGCAACAGGTAGAAACTACGCCAATAGGTTGGTCAAACAGCTCGGCCGGCATGCGGGACCGCCAATCATGCAGCCAAGGATCACGGCAAGGCAGTCATTCAAGCCCAATTTGCTGGGTGACACAGTCAGATGATTGAAGATCAGCGTTTGCTGCAGGAAGGCGCGGCGTGATGGACCCGGATGCGATAAGAGGCGATGACGTCCTATGGGGAATGGTGCATCACGTGACGGACCGATATTTTGGGTGCCGAAACGTCAATGTCTCACTCCAGTACCACTTACAATGTTTGCCTGGACGGCTTCTGTGCTTTGTATTTGTGAGACGCAAGCCGTGACGGCTTGCTGGGCGGCTATAACCGGCCGGGTGGAAAATCCGACGAGTAAACGCGCTAATCGATGCAGCAGCTGCTTCAGAGCAACACAATCGTTGAAGATGAAGTGGCTATTCAAAAGTGCAAGAGCTCGCGCTTATTAAGGCAAAAGCGTGCCCCTAGTTTTGTACCGAGGAGTTGGTTGACAGAAAGGCTGGTAAAACTTGCTGGCATTGCATCGTGACGGAGAAGAGATTGTAAGAGGTTTGTTGACAATAACGCGCGAAACTATGTTTACGGCAGGGGATTAATAATGCACCGCATCACGTGTGCTTATCAGCAGCGATCGAAGAGCATCTTGACACAAGAAGTAGAAATATTAGGAGCCAATTTGACCCGGTAATAGCATAAATGGAAATGGAAAAAGACAGCCCTAAATACGACTTCAAATGCCCCTACTTGTTGGTACCCAGAAAGTGTTTCCTCTGTTATGGCTATGTAGGATGCTCCAGAGGCAGAAAGCGGCGCATATGCCTTGCCTGAGAATTCAAAGACCTACACAATTCCCCCTCGGGCAATGTTCCCTCGGGCGTGACAGTGGAGCTGTATTGATCGCGACACACGACATGCAAAGTACGTGCGCGGTCCATTGCGTCGGTATCATCCATCGTCTCCAGACTCAAAGTAGCCTACGACGTAATTAGTGCAAACGCAACATGGAAAGCTCCACTCGGCGTTCACGGGTCAAGGCCAGATCCTTGGGACGACAGCCAAGTTCTGAGCTTTGGGTTCGACCATCAGTTGGGCTATGATGTACGCTCAAAAGTCCACGTGCATGCATCTCGTGAGAATTGCCTCCATAGAATGCATCAGTTGTTTACAGCTTCTAGCTTTCTCACCGGATACCATAAAAAGCACCCAGACGGTCTAAACGGCCTCCCGTAATCTGTTAGCGTAGCCCATGCAAGCATTTCGCCCAACGGACAGGGGGGGCAGCACGTGGCCAAATGAGTGGCTGTCATTGTCCTAACCGTTGCTTGACTACAGCCTCGCTATACTTTGTTTGGACGTTATTTCCAAACGTTGCTGTATACGGAGTGTCGTACCGTGGAATGGTTTGCATGAAAGCCCGACTCATCCATGGCTAATGTACTCGGGCGGTTCCTCTTTCAGGGACCGAAACCTTTCTTGGTTCTTTTCCACCGCAGCCATGGCCACTAAAGCGCCGCCGACTCGTGGCAGCTAGCCTGTAATGAGTACGGGGGCTGTACTTGATACCAAGGACGGTCCTCTGCCCAGTCATGGTTTAGTCTCGAAGCTTGCCTGGTCTGCATCTAGGAAGCTTTTTGGTAAAAGGAAGACGGACAAACTGTTACGTACGCGAAACCTGACAGAGGTTTTGCCAGGGGCGGTTTCTTTACGATTCACTGGCTTTATTATTTCTTTCTTGGTCGCTTCTGACAGCCAAGAAACTGACCTATTCTGCCCTCTTTGCCATTTAGCCTCGTCCATATCACACCCTGGCACCCCTACTTTGCTATACATCCCCCTTGCATCATTGCGATCGTCTCTGCAAGTTCTGGCGCAAGTCTGGCTAAGAAACACCCTTTCGACCCCCTTTCCCCAGACCTACTAGGATCACGGAAGCCGTTTCTGGAAGGATCTGGAGCCGCGCCATGGGCCTCGACGCCGAGGAACTTGTTCTGCGCCCGTTCAAGGACGTGGTGGAGCGCGGAAACGAGGCTATTGCCTATGCCGAAGCACGAGCGGACGAGCTGATGGACGGGGGCGGCGACCGCGAAAGCAAAGAGAGTCACGCGGCAGCCGCAGTGGCCGACCAGCTCAGCCAAGCCGGACGCGCGCTGCTCCGAGAAGGCGAGCGGGCGCTGAAACGAATACAGCCGGTCTGGGACGGACAGGTGGAAAGGTACGGCGACGCTTTCAGCGATGCCATCTTGCAGGTGGAGGAGATGGAGACGAAGCGAAGGCGGCTAGAGGACCTCTTGTACGACTTTGAAGACTACATGGAGCCCGACAGCTTTGACGCCGACAAGTTTGCCGAGTTGCAGTCGGCCACACGCGCCTTTGCCCTTGACGTGCTGAGCCACGCAAAGCGGCTGAAGCTGGCGCCCCCCTCGACGATGCCAAGGCGCGACAGCAGCTTGCCAGCCTCTACCTTTCCGCCGTTGCCGCCGCTTCCACCGATGCCGCCGCTTCCTCCGATACCGAGTTCGTACGCCAGCAGCAACCACGCGGTCCGCCGGGCCGGCACAAAGAGCGCCTCGTCCACCATGTCATTGGAGCCAGCACACAGGCCACCTTCAGGAGATGGCGGTGCCGGCGTGGTGGTTGCTGCTGCCGCCACGGCCGTGGGTGTTGTCCGGCCGGCCATGGTGGATATTCCTCCGTCGCCGGTGGCGGCAGCCTCAGCCGCTCTGGCCGGCATGGCCACCCCTCGCACGTCTGCCTGGGTCCGGAATCATTCGGCCGTCGTCGCCCCGGCTGTGCGCCCACGGCACTCGTCCGGCGTGCGCCGCAGAGCATCTCGCGATACCATGGCCACCGACGTCAGCGGAAGCGCCAGTTACGATAGCCCCGTGATGCTGTCGCGGTTCAACTCTCTGACCATGGACGGCTCGGTGACATCGGCAACATCGGCGGCGTCTGTGTTTGATGCCATGTCATCGACTACGGCCCCGACGCATGGGGGCATGCCGAGTCCGGTTCTGACGGATTCGCGGGCCTCTTATTTCTCTTCGTCGGCCGCCGCAGGCTATGGCACTCCCTCGTCTCCCGTCCTGACATCGACAACGCTTCCGCCGCCGCCGCTGCCGCCACCGCTGCCGCCGGCTTCGCCTGTCCTTCGCCAGAGCCTCCAGGATATTATCCGGTTTGCGCCGTCGCCGCCTGTGCCGCCAATCCACCTGCCGGCATCGCCACCGCCATCATCGAAATTACGACCGAGCAATCGTGCCAGTCCGCCGCCATCGCTGCCGTCTGAAAGAAACTTTGATAACGGACTGATGGTGGTGGAGGAAGAGGAGACCAAGCCGGTGAACGGGTCCGAGGCCGGCACGACATCCACCGACCTGCCAGTGACTCGCGAGTTTATGCGCGAGTCGGATTGTCGCATCGGTGCTACGAGCACCTTTCATCAGATGGGCGGCTTCTGCAAGGGCGCCGAGTTGTTCCGGGTTGGTGGCCACTGGCAAGGTGTCAAGCAAACGACCGGCTATGTTGCGGTGAGTTGCCCTTTTACTCTCTTCCCCTGAGTTCTTCCCCATACTGACAGCATAGAACAAGCAAACAATGATTGGACGGTGTGTTGGCTGTGGCTACGCTCACAACTATGAGGAGCTCCGTCTGGATGTGGAAAAGAGGCGTAAGTGACCTCGTCATCCCCTTTCTTCCTTGATCTGACAAGACAGCCGAGGCCACCTTTACCTTTTCCGGCGTCCACTTTCGACTGCGTCTGCTCTACAAGTCGCACATTGGCAACACCATGGTGTCGCAGCGGCAGGCCGAGAGCCACTATGCCTGTCTGTTTTGTGTCCATACTGGCAGCACCGTCCGCGAGGGCGACGCAACCGTCTTCACCTCGTCCGACGACCTCCTCCGGCACCTGTCGCGTCATCCGCAGCCGTTGCCACTCGTGCCCGGTGTCACTGTGCTCTATGGCGAAGCTGGTCGGCGGACTGTGCGCCAAGGGGAGGAAGAGGAGGAGGACGAGGACGAGGAAAAGGAAGAAAATGGCAGTGAAGGCTACGGCAACCGGAACCAGGACTTTGACCTGCACTTTCCACGATCACCGCTGCCAACGCCGGTCCCGCCAACGGTCGGCCAAGCAGCCGTGGCCACGGGGCTGCGCGAGCACATGCAGCGGTACGGGGCCAAGAAGCTGCCGCGGCCACCGCAGTTTACCGGGGAGATGCTGCCGTTTCTGCAGGGAGCGCGAATCGTGGGCGTGGTGTTCCCAGAGATATGGGAAGGCAAGTGGTGCGTCGGCTGGCACGACGGCTGCGTCGGCGCGTTTCCCGTCAAGGCGGTGCAGATTGAGCCGCCGCGGCTCAACGAGATGCCCATGGCCAACAGCGGTGGCAGCGGCATGAGCGTGACGGCACGCTGGAAGTGGAAGCCACACAAGGCGGCGCCACTGGCTGACGGTCATGGCGACCAGGAATCCGCCTCTGTCTGGCTCGAGTTTGAAAAGGGCGAGACCATTTCCAACGTCAAGAGTGCGTTATTTTGTCGTTTCTCCTCCTCCCGTGCCCCGATCCATTTTCGTCCTTTCTCCTGCCCTGATCCTGGCCTTTGCTGACCTCTCAGGCCTCTATGCCGACCACTGGTGTTGGGCCGGCACCAACAGTCGCGGACAGTATGGAGTGTTTCCACAGTCTCATATCCTCACCAAGACGCTACAGCCAGAGACGCCAGCGCCGCTGCGGCCAACCAAGTCGGGCTGGTCAACAAAGAGCATCTTTCGGGGCAATACGGGCGGCAGTCGGCGGCCGATGAGCAGTAGCAACTCGTCGTCTTTTAGCGACAGTACAGGACACACCAAATATTGAGCCAGCTAGACAGATGTAACTTACTTGCCGTCTTGTTTCCGATCGGTAGCCGGCTCGAAGCCATTGCAAAGTCACAACATGATGGTGTATTTCGTTCTTGTGCAAAAGGTGCGACTAAGTGATGAGACAACGTAACCACACCGGCCGTCTTAATTTCTGCCCTTGTTCCAGCTGTAATGCGACTCGGAGGCGACTGTATTCGGCCTATTTGGGCATAGCAGCAGCCTTGGACATATTGGCACTAAACACCCTGGAAGCGCTTCTTTTGTGCTCCATAATGACAGCTCAGGAGGCTCATCCTCGGAACACCCTGGAAGCAATAGTTTAAAGGCCCAACTTTACATAATTACACTTGGAACGTTTGTGAACGAACCTGAATCTTTCACGGATACGCCGATAGTACTGGCTGTAAAATCCTTCAGGGGTCAAACAAGGCTCTTCTTGCTATCAAACACTGACAATGCGTTGCTTGCCGTCCCGAGATGGCTGCAGTACTATACGACGTCGTATGTATATGCGGGTTGCCGTCTTGCTTCATCATGCACACTCACTACAGCCGAGGATATCCCAGCCGACAGCTGTCACAGGCAGCCGCTGTCACTCCAACGGCCCCAGTGAAGATCCTTTACTGAAGTGGAATAGCACATCGTAAAGGCGAGTCGATATTTTTTATTATTTTCTGTCATTTTTCTTTTCCTCAATGGCTTTCACAAAAAAAGCTCAAATGCAGGTCCCGACCACAGCCACAGTCATTGATATTGTGCAAAGTCTGGAGCATATCGTAGAGTTACAGTGCATGCCGTCGTATTCTGCAGACAAGGAATCCCTGCCAGACTCTTAACACCACCCGTGCCTGATTTGGACCGTCTCCGTTCGCTTGCTCGTTGGCAGTATGTCTGTTGGCTCAAGCAATTGGACGGCGCAATGCACACTTTGAGACGGTTGTTTTTCCATTTCTCCTTGTATCAGCCCTATTCCGCAATGGGCCATACCCTTGCTTGTTTTATGAGCGCAGTTACTTCACTAATTAGCTACACTACACTACTGGAAAGCACATGGAACTCGGTCCAAATCTGCCGGCGCAGGACATGCGAGCGCGACGCCTTTATTGGCTAGTGTACGGAGACTGAGCCTGTCTCAGCCCAGCTGAAGGCTTCTGCCCAAATAGCGAGCCGCGTTGCCAATGCTGCCAGTGTTGGAACGGCCGGAATGTGACTGTCACGGTTGGTTGCTTTCAGTTGTCTCCGGCAGGCAGTGTTTTGAGGAAGAGCTGGGGCAGCGGGCCAAGAGTTTTGAAAATTCTTTCTCTCTCCTTCTTCCGCGCCATGTTCTTCCTCGCATGGTCTAGTGGCCGTCAGTACCCACTTTGCTTGCGTGTGAATTTCTCCGGAGCTGCCCCAGAACGACAGGCCCTAGCCGTTTCCATCTGTGCACATCGCCAAGCTTCTGGTCCAAGCATAATGCCTGGAGGTGACAGAACCAAAGCAGACACCATTTTGCGAGACACAAGACGTAGGAAGCCTACCATCCTGCCATCGTTCCGGCTCACGGGCCCTTGAATCCCAAGCGGAAACCCCCGGCAGGGATGGCGGCAAGAGTACGATATGCACGTTTCTCTAACAAGAATGATGTACACACTACACCACCACAACTGCATACTTTGTTGCTCTTTCGCGACGATAAGGTGTGGTCTGTGATCCATCTCCATTGGAACTGGAAGAACGCAGTCACACATGACGCTGTCAACCCTAGGGATAAAATCCATGCAAGCAGTACTTTTTACGCTGTGCTGATCTCATGTCTCAATCAGCGGCCTCCACTATGGCCAGCTATCCTCCCTTGTCAGTCTTGTGCCTGCATGGTACTTCAAGTTGGAGTGTCAGCCTGGTCTTGCCAATCCGCCATGCTGTATTGAGAGGTGATGCCTGCCATCCCCGCCATGCAACCATGTCATCGGTACCGTCTATCCTTCACTCCACTATCAACTTGTTCTCTGTTCCCGTAGTCCATGCTGTAGCACACAGTGTCCGCCTGCACGCGAACCTTAATGCTCTAATACCCTCCGCCGTCCTCCCCTTCCCCTTCCCCTTCCCCTTCGCCCCCAATCACGAATCATACAATCTCGAACTGCACGAGCAACATATGCACTTCCGCTTCCATCTCCGGCCCTTTACTTGTACCTGAGCGGCGGAATGGCTGCTCTGCAGCAGCTCCACCGGCGGTTTACCTTGTCCCTGACTCCCGACGAATTGGCCAAGATCGACTTTTCCAACAAGACATCTCTGCGGCCTCTTGTGACGGCCGTGTCCGCAACAGCCATTGCCCTCATCACGACCGTTGTCTCGCTCCGACTCTTTGTTCGCCGGCGGTTTCTGGGCCGCTTCTTTCTCGACGACTGTACGCCTTCTGGCATTTCCCCTGGCATAAACGATTTGTTTCGTCATGAAAATCAAAGCTGATAATAGACCTTGTTATCCTGGCATCCATATTCACCATTGTTGTCTGTGCTTGTGTCTTGCAAGGTGGGAGTCGCTGCTCAACTCTCGTCTGTCCTCCTGCTGACTCTCTCGACAGCAGCCACCAAATATGGACTCGGCCAGCATATCTGGAACCTCCATGGCGACCTTGACGGCATCATCTACCAGGTGAAGCGCTGCATCCAGGTGAGATCACCACCGTGTTTCGTCGTCGACGTTTCTGACACCCTAGATGATGTACGTTGCCAACATTTTTTACGCTCTCGCCATTGTCTTTACCAAAATCTCCATTGTCGCCTCCTACATCCACATCTTTACTCCCCAAGGCGTCATCCGGGCCATCATGTACGGCACAGCCGTCATCACCATTGGACTCGGCATCGCCTCGGTGCCGGCCACCATTTTCGAATGCCGCCCCGTCTACGCATCGTGGGAATTCGACGCGCCGGGCGCCAAGTGCTACACCTTTGTCAACTTTCTCTACGCCAGCACCGCCATCAATGTTACGACCGACATCATCTTGTGCCTTGTGCCACTACCCTGCTTCTGGCGCCTACAGTTGCCCATGCGTCAAAAGATTCTCATCTCCTTTCTCTTCTTTCTCGGCGGCCTGTAAGTTTCAAGGACTCTCTGCTATTCTGCCGATCCATCCGTTGACAGCGTCACCCTAGAGCCTGTGTGGCGGCCATTATCCGGCTCGCCTACCTCCATGTCCTCGCGGCGCCTCTGGACGTTACCGGTAAGTCGGCCCCTCTCTATGCTTGGCCCCATGCGCCGTGCTGACCATGCAGCCGACCTTGTCTCGTCCGTCATGTGGACCATGGCCGAGTGTAGCATTGGCATCATTTGCGTGTCGCTGCCGCCGCTGCGCGCCATCATTGCCCGACTGCAGCCCAGTTTCTTCCGCAAAACCAGGACCGACCCGGACTCTGACAAGAATACGTCGCGCCGAAATCCATCAGCCAGCGAACAACAACAGCAGAACCTGCAACGGTCGGTCGACGTGGTTGTCATGTCGTCGCTCCGGTCGGCCAAGGCGCCCTCCGAGTACCACTTTGATACCCTGCAGCATCAGCTCAGCCTGAACAAGGATGCAGGCGTGTCCGTCGTCATTACCGCTGGAAGCAGTAGCACCGGTCATGTCGACGGCAGGAAAAGGGGCAGCACCATTGGTGGCAGCACTCTAGACGACACCTCAGACAGAGCAACCTCTGACGCCAGACGGGTTGATGAGATTTCGCTCATGGACAAGAAGCGGCATTCGCTAGTCTCCACGCCCGACTCTGAAGCTCGGATAGAGTCTAGCTGGGATGGTCGACACAGCTCTTGAAGCTTTCTAGATGGATATTTTATTGGTGTTTAATCTGTACATATATGCATTTTATTCATTTTCGGGGGGATCACATTTTAGGGAATAGGTGTCTTTCATTTGTTTGGTGCTTTGGCAAGTCGGGATAGGAATTGATATTGGGACAGGACAACGGCTTGGGTATGGAGACTACCAAAGGACAAAGGATCTGACAGACGGGCAATGGACATCTTACAGGCAGATCAAGGCGAGATTCACATCTACAAGGCTTATGACTTCATGGAGTGACCAGTACTCATCGAAACGGGCTATGCGTCACTATAATGGCGGCATGAGGCTGGACTATAAACAGATCGACGGGTAACTTTTATCTATAAGACCAACGTAATAAAATTGGTCTTATAGATAAAAGGTAATCCTCTTTACAATATCATCGGATTTGAACCGTGGATTCGAATCCTTAGCTTTTTAAGCCGAGACGGTTGTTATGGCAGCGCTTTCAGGTGTCTCAATTAAAACAGAATAAATGAATGAGATACAGCTAACCCGCCTAGACGACCGAGACAGGGCCTTTTAAACCCCAACCGTGTGTGTTTTTCCACTTTTATCTCTGATAAAGTCTCAAGTTATTTAGGCTCATTATTCAGTAGCAAATGTAAATATAGTCGAACAGTTTAGTACAATACGGCCAGAACAATTGTACTTTACAACGCGTGTGCCGGAAACCTCTGATATCTTTACATTGGGTGACGACACCGGATCGATGTTCAAGTACTGCTGCCCAACGATGCTGCTACTCTTCCTAGATGCCCGAATAGATTCCTACAGTTGAGGAAACCCGTTCTACATCTGTAACATATATCACATAATTAACGTAACCACTTATTGTACGACGCTGCTTTTACGCCCAGCGAGCATCTGAATCGACAAAATAGCCGATTCGGGTTGCATTGAACGAGTTGGGCCAAGTAGTGATCGGCATGCTGTATTTATTAATAGCCAATCAGAGCCCTCCGGTGGGCCTTTGGCCGAGCTTTCAGCCAATCCAAGAGGGGCGATGCATCTGATAAGATTTTCGGATATCATCGTTTAGCTAACCCTGCTTTCTCCCGCCATTCCAACTGCATTTCGGCGGCGAGCAGCCCAGTTTCCGACACCGCCGTTTGTTTTGAGATATTGACATTTCTCGCTGGCTTCCTACCGCTGCTCCCTATGAATAGCCAAAAGGGTCGAGGCCGTCCTTTGCCGGCGCTGCTACTTTTCGTACTGTTTGTCATCAACAGCGTTGCCGGCACATCGGCCGAGGTTTCGGCCTGGGACGATGCCGTTCCGACAACCAGGAGTCCTAGAGGCTCGCTTTCATCACGCGCGCCGTACGATGCCTCTGGTTTCAGTAATGGTAGCACCATTGCAGTAAATCCCGAAATGTGCTCTGATGCCTGCATCATGTCGCTCCGGCCTCCGTTTTTCACCGATCTCGGCCCGGACGCGTCCCGGATCGTGCGCGAGTGCCGCAGCCCATTGCAAGTAACGTCACTCTATCTCTGCTTGCATTTCTATTGCCATGGCCGTCACCATACCGCAGGAATGGCGCGCCTCAACGAAACCTGTCGCCGATACGTCCACGCGCCACTTCCACCCTACGAAAGCGTTTTGGCACCCTATCCAGACAATGTCGTGGCAGGCCTGCGGCGGCTGCAGCGCGAGGAATCCGTCCGCGGCACAAACCTCAGCCAAGTGGTTGTCCCTTCGGAGCGGCTGTTTCGCTTGGCCTACGCCACGCTGGTAGGAGATGCCCCCCCACAGCTAAACAAGAGATGTGCATCGATTGACTGATATTCAGGACGATTGGTCCTATGTCCACCACCTTCATTTATTTTACGCGTACGTCTATTGTCCTGAATTCTTCCGAGTCTTGTTCAATTCTGCTAACCCCCCCCCTCTCCTTTCCATGTCTAGTAACACAATGTATACTTTTTGGCTCGCCGTCATCACCATTGGCATATGCAATCGTCTGTTTGCTGCATCCGCGAGCCTTTGGCGTCGCCGGACGCGTGCCGGGTACCGACTGTTGGCTAGCGAGGCCGATACGCAGGACGGGCTCGAGTCGGGCATGGCAAAGGAGCCACGGGTGCGGCAGAATCGTGCTCGCGTCTGGACCAGGCGCTATATCATACTGCCAGCCACCTTTGGCCATCGCTGTGCGCAAGACTTTGGCTGGTACACTGTGCCGCCGCGAATCCAGAGCCTCACCATTGCGGCCTTTGTTGGCATGAATATTTTGTTTTGCCTCCATGGATACCGAGCCTTTGAGGGAAACATGTAGTGAGTATTCCGTTGTGGCCATGACAGCTTCCACTGACCGACATCTAGCTGGCCGGATAAGCAGCACCAAATCTTGCGCTACCTTTCCGATCGCACCGGTACCATTTCCTACTTCAACTTTCCGCTCATCTGGCTGTTTGGCATGCGAAACAACTTTTTGCAGTGGCTCACCGGCTGGGACTTTGCCACCTACAACAACTTCCACCGCTGGGTTGCCCGCGTGGCCACAGTCGAGGCTATTGTGCATTCCATTGGCTACACGGTCCTGGTTTTCAAAGGTGAACTTGGGCTCGCATCGTGCCGGAAACAAGGGCAATGTACTGACTTGCACAGACAATGGATGGACCGGCTTTGCCGCGTATTGGAAAATCTTCTTTTGGTGGACGGGCGAAGTGGTAAGAGCCCCGAAGGCTTTGTGTGAATGATTCTACTGACGCTTCATGGCAGGCCACCATTGCCATGTCGCTATTGCTTGGTCTGTCGTTTTTCTGGTTCCGCCGTCGTGTATACGAGCTATTCCTCGCCGTCCATATTGCCCTGTCCGTTGTTCTTCTCGTCTTTATGGCCGGGTGAGTTTCTTTTCTTTATCGCTTGCCAGATCTGCCTTCTGACTCTCAAAGGCACTTGACCATTTTCCGGGGCACCTATGACTCTATATACATTGTCTCGGCCCTCGTTTGGGCGTTTGATCGGCTCCTTCGAGCACTGCGCATCCTCGCCTTTCAGCCCTTGTTCTGGCGGACACGGGCCCATATCACCTACGACCCGCGCGCCCACATTGTGCGCCTCGTGGTCCCCTACAGCTCCAGCCTCTACCGGCCTGTGCCGGGGACGTACTACTACATCCACATGCTCGGCGCCCGTCGCTGCTGGGAGAGCCACCCTTTTACGGTGGCCACGGTAAGCTCACGCAAGCAGAGCCGACGGGGAGGGTCGACAGCACAGATTCAGGCCGTCGAGATGGCGGATCAGACGAGACACCAAAGTACGCCAGACGAGGCATCCGGTCTGCTGGATGCAGGATCGCGCTCATTCCAAGACGACGGCCAAAGACGAATCGACAATGGACCGATCGACGACGTTGGCCCAGTCACGTCTGCGGCCGCCATGACCTTTCTGATCCGACCCTACGACGGCTTCACTGCGCGGCTGCGCGACATGGCCGTTCCCCGTCCGGCCTCTTTGCGCATTCTCATCGACGGCCCGTACGGCCGGCGACACCGTTTTGACGACTTTGACTCGGTCCTCTTTGTCGTCGGCGGAAGCGGCATTGTGGTCCCTCTGTCTCATTTGAGCGGCATGGTTGAAGACGCTGCGTCTGCGTCTGATCCTGCTGGTGATGCGGCCAGCTCGACCACAAGCACAACTACTTCCAGTCCATTGCGGTTGCGCTCTGTGCAGATCGTATGGGCCGTGCGTGAAGCTGCCTTTGCCGCCAATGTCATCCACGAAGATTTACAAAGCCTCTTGCTAGACAACAAGGTCCCCGTCTCGCTCAATGTTTACGTTACAGGGCCACCGCCGTCTTCCATTACCGTTTCAGACGACAACGACGAAAGCAACAGGCCGGCCTTTTTTCCGCATGCTCTGCCCAAAGAGGTCTGCATTCTCTACGATCGACCAGACGTGCGCAGCGAGATTGAATCCGCCCTGAGGAATACGCCAGGTGGTGACAGCCGACTGGCCGTCGTAGCCTGTGGACCAGCCAGCATGGCCGATGAAGCACGCCGCAGTGTTGTAGACCTGCTCGGCAGCCGAGGTGTGGCCGACGTGGAGTATTTCGAGGAGAGTTTTCAATGGTGAATCATGTCAGTGCTTTTTGTCATTGATATTTACGAAAAAGCATACTTTATTCCCCCAAGCCAATTCTACGGCTCTGCAAAGTATCTGCATCTAAGCTCATGGTCCCGAATTAAATAGTATAAACTTTTGACATCTGCATTCATACATATGCTTCCATTGTATAGATCAATACGGGCGCCCAAAACGAGTCTCAACCGTGGCGCAAAAGCACTCGGGTTGTAATTCGATTATCATTGGTCTTTGCCTGCATATTGCTTCGTTATGACATGTGTCGCTTATTTGTAGCTGACGGCACTCACGTCTTTTTAAAAGACTCTGTAATGCCGTTTGCACCAGTCTCAATGACCTTGAACGCGTCGGCATCTCCATGGCCACTAGCTGCTTTGGCATATGCTTCCTCGCTCCTGTACTGTTAGACCAGAAATGAGAGAAGAGAGATGGAAATGAGAGAAGAGAGATGGAAATGAGAGAAGAGAGATGGAATGAGAGAAGAGAGATGGAAATGAGAGAAGAGAGATGGAATGAGAGAAACCTACCGGTCACACAAGACATCGAGGTCCTGATCACTGAGGACTTCCTTTTCCCCTGAAAACTGGTACACCTGCCCATCCTTGAGCAGCAGAGCACGCAACATGTCCTTGTCAAGGTCACCCTCCTGCAGGGCGTCGTCACCGTCGTCGTCGCCGCCGCCGCCGCCGCCGCCGTTTCGTTGGGCCAAATTGCGCAGGCCGCCCTTTTTGATGACTAGCTTTTCGAGCCGCCGCTTGGCGTCGGCGCTCATCAAGAGGTCTTCCTCGACCGTGCCCTTGGTGGCCAGCCGATACACAACGACGGGACGTTTCTGGCCAATGCGGTGTGCCCGGTCCTGCGCCTGCAGGTCCTGCTGTGGGTTCCAATCGCTGTCAAAGAGGATCACCGTGTCGGCGCTGGCCAGATTGATGCCTTGCCCGCCGGCGCGCGTCGACAAGAGAAACAGGCGGTGCTTGGGGTCGCGGTTGAAGAGGTCAATCTGGTCCTGGCGGTCCGTGTGCGCCACCGAGCCGTCGATCCGACAGACGTTCCAGCCCCGCAGCTCGGCACAGTACGTCTCGAGAATGTCCAGCTGCGTCTTGAATTGCGAGAATATCAACACCTTGTGGCCGCGGGCAAAGAGCGCCGGCAGCAGGCGGTCCAGCAGCAGCATCTTGCCCGAGGCCATGACAATGGTCTCGTCCACGGGCCGCTCGTCCGCGCCGGCCAGGGTCGCCCATGGGTTGTAAAAGTTGTGCGGGCTGTTACAGACCAATCGCAGCTGCATCAGAGGGTTGCCCAGTTTCTTGTTGGCCATCTCCCGCTTGGCCAGATCCAGCGTCTGCTGGTGTTTTCTCTCCTCGGCCGAAAGCGCCAAAGCATCGTCTTTGCTCTTGCCCACGTCCTCGTATTCTTTGCAAAGAGCCGCCTCAAACTCGTCATCCGACATCAAGTCTTCGTCCGAAGCATCGGCTTCCCGGTACGTCTTGCGCTGCCGGCTGGCCCGAGATAGGCTTCGAGGTACCGGTGGCGTAGATATTCTGGAAGGGGTCGACTGGCGGCTAGACTTGGCGCTCTTGGGCAAGGAATCCTCCGACACCGGTGAAGCCTTGCGTTTTCCCACCATTGGCACCTCGAGTGTCTGGGAAGCCGGGGAAGAAGCTGAAGCCAGTCGTTTGCTGGAGCGAGAAGCCCGTCCCGTCGCCGCTACAGCAGCGGCCGGCCTGGGAGGCGGAGGCGGAGTGGCAGGAGCAGCATGAGCCTGCAGGCGTTTGCCCATCAAGAGAGCAAAGGCATCTTTGGGCTTGCCTGGCGCTGGTACGGCTTCTTCGGTCTTGTTCACGCGCAGACTCTGCCGAAGTGGTATGGCCTTTTGCTTTTGCTTTTGTCTTGCCTCTGCCGTTTTCTCTGCCCCCGTATCTTTTTCTTTAGTCACTGCTTCGACAGCTTTGCCGGCGGCCACCCTGGTAAAGTGCTCCACAACCTTGCTCTCGAGGTAGGCGCGCGTGTCAATGCTCTTGTCGCTAATGGCATTGTACAGGTCCGTCTGTTCCTTGGTCATGGGCGCATACAGGATATACTCGCGCTTCTTGGGCAGGTAGCTGGCGACATCGGCCTTGACACGCCGCAGCAGTAGCGGCTGCAGGACCATGTGGATCTTCTTGACCAGGTCCTGCTTGGTGCGGTCCTCGATGAAACCCTCGGTGCCCTCCTCGTCCTGAAGCTCGCTAAAGTCAAACCAGGAAGAAAAGGCCTCCCAGTCGGTAAAGATCTTGGGCATGAGAAAGTTGAGCAGTGACCATAGCTCTTTCAAGTTGTTCTGCAGTGGCGTGCCGGTGATGAGAAACCGCGTGGCCGAGCGGAAGGCTTGCAGTTCCCGGAAGAGCTTCGAGTCGAAGTTCTTCATGCGGTGGCCCTCGTCCTGTAGGCCGGTCGGGTTAGCCAGCGCCTTTACTCAACGCACCACCCATGTGCACATACAATAATGATAAACTCCCAGTTGATCTTGGACAGATCCGCCCGATCTCGCAGAATGATCTCGTAGCTGGTGCACACGACGGGGAACTTGTCTGTTGGACGGCCCTTGACCAGATGCTTCTGGATTCCGTTCTTGAAAAGTTCCTTGCGTTGCTGCGGCGTGCCATGATACATGACGACAGGAATGGTCGGTGTCCAGTGGTGAAACTCGTTGATCCAGTTCGACAGCGTGCTCAGAGGAGCCACAATCAGGTGCGGTCCCAGGTAGCTCTCCTGCTCTCGGAGTAACGCAATCAGCGAGATGGTTTGCACCGTCTTGCCTGCAAGGGAAAAAAGAGAAAATCAGCGTATGCCCGTGTACAGGCTTTGCCTCGCGGAGTGCCTCCAAAACACCTACCTAGGCCCATCTCGTCGGCGAGAATGCCGCTCATGTTCTGAAGACATATTTCCAGCATCCAAGTCAGGCCCTCGAGCTGGTAGTCTCGCATCTTGCCGCCCACCAGGCACTTGGGCTGCTCGGCCATTTTGAGGTCGTGCTCGCCAAGCGCTTTGCCGTCAAAACCAGACCCGACGCGGCCCAGAACCTGCGTCTTCTTGGTCAAAATGTCGCTAAAGGCTGCGCTTTGCCGCAGCAGCTCGTCCAGCTCTCGCGCCTTGGCTTCGCGCTCTGCCTTGGTGGCTGCCTTTTTCTGCTGCCGCCGCCGCGCCGCGGCGAGCCGCCGTTCCTCTTCCAGCGCATTGGCCTTTTTTGCGCGCCGCTCTTCGGCTTCAATCATCTCTAGCTCTTCGACCGAAATTTTTTCGTCCCCCGCGACATGTTCTGCCGAAAGAGACGACGGCGGACTCGATGTGGCGCTCATACTGCTAGAATTTTCTCTTCCTCTTTCTGATGAGCGCTGGCTTCACTGCTTATCCACTCTCTGCTTCGCTCCAACAAACGAAAAGGAGTCCAATATAAGCTCAGATCAATCTGAAAGGAAGATAACGAGGCTGTGATTCGGAGACGTTGAAAATGCCAATACAGGCTTGAAACGACAGCGGTGCACATACGGTCCGGCCAATTGCCGCCAGATACGATTGGATTGGGAGTTTGAGGACGGTTTCGATGCTGAACAAGAAGCGCGTCGCGTCATCTCAATTTCCATGCAACGCTATCACAGTTTTGCGGGCGGCAAAAGGCAGGTTTAATGGGACAGACCCACCCGGCAGTGGCTGCAGCGACGCGATATGGCGCGGAGTCACGCGCCGGCGTAAAGTACTATGACTAAGCAGGCGATGACCGGAGGCCTTTCTTTGAGCCTGTAAATTCAGGTGAGAAAACAGTAAAAATTTACCCCTCGTGAGTCAGCAGAATCCGCAGTGTATTGCGGGGCAGCAATTCTCACCAAAACGGGCAAGAAAATATAACGGCATCTTGGTGATCAGCCCACAGAAGAGAAGTGCTCTCGCCATCTCGTTTCTATCCAGCCAAAAACCACACAAGGGGCCCCTACGCCTCTGCTAGCAAGCTGTTTGTCCTACGACTTTTTCGATCCCCCAAGATCGAGATATTCCGGCCTTGTGCTGCTCGCCTGCTGCGCCCGATTGTCAGATTTTCTGCAGCCATGGCTACCGACGCGACGACCCCGGTTGCCTCGCAGACCTTTACGCCGGCCGAGGAGTCGGAGATTCAGAAATGGGTGGCGGCTGCGGCCACGCTCAAGGCCGATGCCGCTAGCCCGCTGCTGGCCGAGCTGAACAGCCACCTGGCCTCGCGCACCACCGTCCTGGGCTTGAAGCCGTCCCAGGCCGATGTGGCCGTGTACGAGGGCCTGGCCCAGACGGTCAAGGGCTGGACATCGGAGCAGCGCTCCGGCAAGGAGGGCTACCCGCACGTTGTCCGGCTGATCGACTTTGTGCAGAACAGCCCCCTGTTTGGACTGACCGTGGCCGAGGCCGACAAGGTCCAGGTGGACGCCGACAATGTGGTGTATGTGGCGCCGCCCGTGGACGCCAAGGCCGAGAAGGAGCGGCTGAAGAAGGAGAAGGCAGCAGCAGCGGCGGCGGCGACGGCGACAACGGCGGAAACGGCGCCGGCAGCAGCAGAAGCGCCGGCAGCAGCTCTGCCAGACCGAACAAAGAACCAGAAGCCCGAGGCAGCTGGTGCTGCTGCCGGCGGCGAACAGCCGACCAAGAAGAAGGAAAAGAAGGAGAAGCAGGCACGGCCGCAAAAGGCCGCCCCGCCCCCGGCAGCGCCGCCGTCGCCGGGCCTGATCGACCTGCGCGTGGGTCACATTCTCAAGGCCATTAAGCACCCGGAAGCCGACTCGCTGTACGTGTCGACGATTGCCATGGGCGACGCGCCCGGCTCGCCCGACACGGAGGAGTACGAAGGCCAGGTGGTGCGCACCGTGTGCTCGGGGCTCAACGGGCTCATCCCGCTCGAGGAGATGCAGGGCCGGCGCATTGTGGTAGTGTGCAACCTCAAGCCGGTCAAGATGCGCGGCATCAAGTCGGCCGCCATGGTGCTGGCGGCATCGCCGCGCCTCAAGGAGGGCGAGGAGGACCACCACGCGGGCCCCGTCGAGCTGGTCTGCCCGCCGGCCGAGGCCGCCGTGGGCGAAAAGGTCTTTTTTCAGGGCTGGGAGGCCACGCCCGAGAAGCAGCTGAACCCCAAGAAAAAGGTCTGGGAAATGTTCCAGCCGGGCTTTACCACCACTGACGACCTCGAGGTCGCCTTTGACGCCGGCCTCGTCAAGGAGGCCACCGGCGGCAAGGAGGGTCTGGGCAAGCTCGTCACGGCCAGCGGCCAGGTGTGCACCGTCAAGACGCTCAAGGGCGCTACGGTGCGGTAAGGGGGCACTGTCAATGTGATTCCAAAAAGGCAGAAAACAAGATAAAATAAAAAACAATAGACAAAAGGGATAAAAGAGAAGATTCAACGTTTTCTTTTCGGTCTATCCAACTATATCCTGATTGGCCGTCTTAACAGACATTGAAGGCTACGCAGAGTCCAATTATGGATTATCCCGGATTCCTTCTTAAACCTTCCAAGACGACGTGGAACTGGGAGAGCTTTGGTTCAGCGCAAAACTCCCGCTGCTACCACCGCTATAGCCATAGCCGCCGCTGCTGCTACCGCTGGTACCGCTGCTATCGGTGCCGTAACCACTGCTGGTGCCTCCACTGCTGCCGTAACCGCTGCTGCTGCCTCCGCTGCTGCTGCTGCTGTTGCCATAGCCGTTGCCTCCGTTGCCTCCATAACCGCTACCAGCAGTACTGGTTCCGCTGCCGGCACTGCTACTGCCGCCGCTACTGCCACCATAGCCACTACCGCTGCCGGCACTGCTGCTACCGCCGTTGCCGCCACCATAGCCACTGCCACTGCCGCTGCTGCCACCGCTGCTCCCACCATAGCCGCTGCTGCCACCGCCGTTGCTGCCACCGCCGTTGCTGCCACCGTAGCCGCTACTGCCACCGTAACCACTGCCGCCACCGTAGCCACTGCCACTGCCACTGCTGCCACCGCTGCTGCCACCATAGCCGCCACCGCCACCGCCGACGCCGCCATAACCGCCGTCGCCATAACCACCGTCGCCGTAGCCGTCGTCGTAGCCATCGTCGTAGCCGTCACCATAGTCTTCCTCGTCGTCGTCGTCATCGTGATGATGATGATGATGGTGGTGGTGATGGTGCCAGTCGTCGTGGTCGTAGTCGGTGGGCGCCGGCGTGATCACGGGCGTAATGGTAAAGTAGGCGGCCGTCGTAGTGCAGCCGGTAGCGCTAGGGTACAGCGGCACGGTCTGCGTGGCGGCACAGCCGTCGTAAATGGCCATGGTCGTCGTTGTCGGCGGCATGCACCCGCTGATGCAGCAGGGGCAGGTCGAGGTGACGGTCACGGTGGGCGTGGTATCGCAACAGCTCGTGCTGAGAGTGTTAGACTGGCTGGGATGGCGTAGACGTATACTACTCACCTGCACGGCACGGAAATAGCCAGCGTGGTGGTCGCCCTGGGCGGGCAATAATAGGCGCTGCATTCCATGGCCGGACAGCCCTCTGGACGATTAGCCAATGGCCTCAGCCAGAAAGTTGGCTTCAGCACGACTCACCTGGCGTGACGGTCCGAGTAAAGGTGTAGCAGTGCTTGAGGTGCAGGTGGTAATGCAGGCAGTGGAGGTTATGCCAGTCCCAGTGGTGATGGTCGTGATGCGGAGCGGCCAAGCTGTGGTAAGTGTTAGCAGGCGATTTGTTAGTGTTGAGCAAGACGGCCATTCTGTTATTCTCACCCGGGCGTCGCAAAGCTGGCAACAGCCAAAAGATTCGTGAGCCTCATCTTTGAAAGTGCTAGTGTGAGCAAAAGGAAACGAGAAGAGACTAGAAAAAGCCTTGCACTTGCAAAGAGAAGAGAGACAGTCAAGGGCTTGGGCTGCTTCCCAACATGACAGACAAGTCTATATACCCAAAGGAGAGGAAAAGGAGAACGGTGCGAGGACATGCCATGGAATATTCTCGAGGGAGTCTCTGATCCGCAACAACGTATCCTTTCCAGCGCCAAGGGAGAGCAGGAGAAAAAACGAAAGACGCAGCCTGGGCACAGTTTGCATTTCCAGGCACTGGGAGTTGATATCTGGAAAGCCGTTATGGAAACAGTCCAAGTCCCTTTGCAGGGATGCCGTTGTTCGAGAAAAAGAAAAAAGGATAATCAGCCTGTTTTCAACCCTTTACACGAGCAGCTGAGAAGCCCAGAAGTTATTCTTCCATCAGTCATGCCGTGAAAGTTCGTATTCTTCCTTGCCAGTCCTGCATTGCAAACGTGGCTGAGCATTGGCACACGCAAAAATAAGACAGTGTTGCGCTCCCTTTCGTGGCCAAAGCCTCGCCGCACTGGCCGGCTGGATGCCCATTCTTTTGGTTGAAAGGTCTAGATGTCAAGAGCTCTAATTAATATACAGATATGCCTCCTTTTTTCATACCGAGGACATGCTAGATACCTTTGAACAAACCACACGTTCTATCCTCCCGTTTTGACACGTACTTTTTTTCGTTCATTTCCCCATGTTTCCTTATCAACCATGCGTCCCCTCCTCTCCTTTCCCTAAATGCAATCAAACGCCAATCATATGTAATGTACATTACGAGAATCATATGAGTTTTGGGTAAACAAGCATGAGAAATGAGAATGAAAATCAAAGTCTGAGAAAAGCAAAAGACGCAAAAGCAAACAAGACTGCTCGCTCAGGAGAAAAGCGCTCGCTCGAGTAAAGTACTCGTTCAGAGAAAAGTACTCGCTCAGGAGAAAAAGTACTCGCTCTCCTTGAGGCGGCGCACGTCAAAGTCGCCCTTGGCCGGCACCGGCGGAAAGACGAGGGGCATCCAGATCTGCACAGGCGCCTTGCGCACCTTTTTGGCCTTGACCAGGTTCTTGACCTTGTTCTCGAAATGGTTGCCCCGGGCCACGACGTCGGCCGCCTCGGCCGCCTCGGCCAGGGCGTCGGCCATGTCCCCTTGGGCCTCGGCATCCGCATCGGCCAAAGCTTGCGTGTCTGCCTCCGTCTCGGCCTCGGCCTCGGCCTCGCTCAGGTGGTCGTCCTCCAACAGGTGGCTGCCCATGTGCTCGACGCCGCCGTCGTCGTCCTCGTGGCCGCGGCTGTGGGCTCGGGAGGTGCGGCGGCTGCTGGCCGTTGGGGCGCTGCGGCTGCCGTCGCCGCCGTCGTCCTCGCCGGCGGCCGCCGCCAGCGCGCTCGCACTCATCTTCTTGTCGCTCTCCGGGATGTTGCCGAGGCTAAACTCTTGCAGGTCCTCGGCAAAGATGGCGCTCTCGCCGGCCGAGCTGTCGCCTTCCTTGCGGGCCATGTCCTCAAACAGGCTGGCCGGCGTGACCATTTTCTTGCCCTTGGCCACGAGCTTCGGGTCGCTCGACTGCAGCAGGTCGTAGCGCTCCTTTTCCAGGCGCAGCTCGTCGCGCAGCGTCATACGCCGGCTCTTGCGCAGGGCCAGAATCTCCTTGGCCACGGGCGTGTCGCGGTTCACCTGGGCCAGGTAGATGGAACCCTTGTAGCGGGTCTCAAACTCGGCGGCCAAGCGGCCGACAACGTCCTCGCTGTGGATGCGGATAAAGGCGTCGCGCAGCACGCGGTTCATAGTGTTGACGTCGGCCGCGTGCGTCCAAAAGGAGTCGTGCACAGCGGCAAAGTTGAGGCCCAGCGCGTCGCACTCGAGCGCCGACAGCAGCATGTGGCTGGCGTCCAGCGAGTGGATAAAGTTGGGCGGGAACGCCTGCAGCTGCTTGCGCTTGTGTACCGGGTCGTTCTTGGCCGGCACCGACAGGATCAGGTCCTGCAGACAGGTCTCGACGGCGCGCATCTCGGCCTTGCGGTACGGCTGCACCACCGGCATCTGCAGCGGCGTCGTCCAGACCAGCGTCGACCGGAACTGGCCCAGCAGCTCGTCGTTGGCGCGCTTGCCGCTGCTGGCCGACTTGGCCGCCTTGCTGCCGGCTCCCTTGCGCACCTCGGGCTCGCCGTCGAGGATGCGCGTGATCTGGTCTGCCGTCAGCGCGCGGCACACGCGGCCGCCAATCTCGCCGAGCCAACTCTGAATGTCGTGCGCGCCCTTGAACATGGTGGACAGAGACTCGAAAATCTTGGTGGAAATGTACGACGACAGCACAATGGGGGGGATGCCGGTCTGGGCGTGCAGCTCCGGGTAGAGTGAGTCGAGCTGCTTGAGCACCTGCTTGCGCGCGCCGGCAAAGGTCACGCCGTAGACGTTGGTCATGACGGTCTGCTTGACGACCTTGCGCTTGATCTTGCCCTCGAGCGCGGCCGCGTTGGGGTCTCCGAGCGCCAGGTCGGCCGCGATGCGCTCCTTGACCATGTCGGCCACGGCCGAGTACACGTCGGCCGGCCGCTCGCCCGGCTCCAGGTTGACCTGGCGCGCGCCCCAGCTGTCGCCGCCGAGCGCGGCGTAGTGCTGCAGGCCGTTGCAGGTGCCGTCCTGGTGCACGGGCAGCTGCGAGACGAACTTGGTGGGGTCTGGCAGGTCGTAGGCGGCCTTGACCTCGAAGCAGGCCGCCAAACACTGCCAGGGGTCCTCGGCCTCCAGCCACCAGCGGCGGCCGCCCAGCGGGTCCCGGACCGAATCGCGAATGTTTTCGAGGTTTTCCACGGTAAAGGCAGCGCGCTCGGCCAGACTGGCCTTGTCGAAACCGTAGACGTTGGCCAGGTGCACCTGCAGCCAGCGCAGGCCGTCGGCGCCCAGGACCTTGCCCTTGGCAAAGGTCAGCAGGCCGCGCACATTGTCGGCGCCCATGTGGTTGAAGTAGGGCGGGATGGGGTAGGCACGGCCGCGGAAGTCGACGTTGTGGGGGAAGTAAAAGGTCTGGTCGCGAAAGGCGCGGGCCACCTCCATCTGAAAGTTCATGAAACAGCGCACTGAGTGCAGACCGGAGCGCAAATTGTCGGCGGCCTTGACGGCCCTCAGCCAGGTGCGACGCTTTAGCGGGTCCTCGCTCGAGGGGGGCTCCGGGGGGTCCGGGATCTGCGGGTCGAGCGGCGGGATGGAAGCAATCTTCTCGCCCGTGTTCCAGGCCTCGAGCATAACGTTGAAGACGGGCCGGTTGACCTTCCAGGCCGTGCGGCCCAGCACATCGAGGCCCTTGAGCACCTGGTCCATGTCGCCGCGGGCAATGGCCGCCTCGGCGTAAATCTTTTGGTCCTTGCGGCTGTCCTTGACGCGCACGAGCGGCGCGCTGTACTCGAGGAAGCCGCCCTTGTCGAAACGCGTCCACGGCTGCGGCTCCGAGACCATGGGCAGGTGGCGCGCCAGAAAGTCGCCGCGCGGCTCGCGGATCATGAGCTCGACCAGCGTCTGGTTGGCCATTAGCATGCCGACCTTTTTGCCCATGCGAAGCTTGAGGAGACGACTAAAGGCCGGCTGCTGCTGCGAGATGAGCGTCAGTGTCGCGGGGTCTTCCTTGACCACATTGACCTTGGCGGTTTCCATCAGGAGAGAGAGCAGCACGGCGCCCACGCGGGCCTTGATCGTAATGGGCCACGAATCGTCGCGGGGGGCCTTGGTTGTTGTGCCGTCCTCCTTGTTTTCCAGAGACACATCCGCTTCCGCTGCTTCTGCCGCCGACGCCGCCGACGGGGATGCCTCGGCCAACTTGGCGCCCTCCTCTGCGAAATCGCTCGGCCGGAGCGCCCGCGTCGACTTGCGCAGCGCCATCTTGGAGGCAGCCTTGGCCGCCGCCTTGGCCGAGGCCTTGCGTCCCTGGGCCGCCAACTGGCGGTTGCGCTGCTGCAGACGAATGTCCTCCTCGGCCACCTTGGCAATCTGCATAATGACGTGGCCCATGGCGGCGCCTCGCTCGGCGCCCTGCATGGCCATGCTGCTGAGGGTGCTGACAATGGTGACGGCGGCCAGTCGGCTGGGCGTCGATTGGCGCAGAAACGGCCCGTACAGGCAGCGGTCAAAGTCTTCCTTGGTCTTGGCCGAGGACGTCTCGGACTGGCCGACCTTGACCAGCTCCTGTGACAGGCGTAGCTCCAGGTCGTTGTGCCACTCGTGCAGACGCGTGTTGAGCGAGGCTGTCGTCAGCGAAGTGTTGAGGCCCATCTTGAGCAGCGCCTGGTTCTCCTCCTTCCAGCGCTCGACGGCGGCATCGACACAGTCCCGTTCGAGGCGCGACTGGATCTCGCGCTGCTGCTGCAGGCCGAGGCTGCCAATGTCGTGGCCCTCGGGGATCTCACTGAAGAGGGAGAGCGTCTGCTTGAGCACGCGCAGACCCATGCCTTTCTGGGGGGTGGCCAAGACGTCCGGGGGGGGGGGCACATCGGTCTTGCCCGAGGCGGCCGAGGTGGACAGCGACGCTTCGTCGGCCGTCGACTTGTGCGGCCGAGCCTCGTCGCCCTGCGCAGCCGCCGTCTGGCCAGACTCAATCGAATGGAGGGCCTGCTCGAAAAGCGAGGTCGTGCCCGAGCCGACGCTGGGGAGCCCCTCGGCCAGATTGTAGGTTGGGCAAATGTCGGTGATGGCGGCGCGGTCCTGGTCGCTCAGAATGTCCGTCATGTACAGCACCTCGAGGCCAGCGTCGCCAGACGCCATGCTCATGTAGCGGTCGACCAGACGCTCGCGACGGGGGCCGTGGGCCGTCAGCAGCGAAGTCTTGAGCATGTAGGCAATGGTTTCCGAGTTCTGCGCCACGCCCTTGCCGCGGATCTCGAGCTCGTACCACTTGTGCAGCTCGTCGGCCAGCGCCTGTTCTGGCTGTGCTAGCAGCTGGTCCAGCACCGCCCGCAGGTAGCGGTTGTGCAGGTCGACCAAATCCAGACCAGCCACAGATTCAAGGCGGTTGAGCCGCTTCAGCACGAGCGCTGCGCGATCAATCTTGCCCACCTGCACGCAGGCGTCAAAGATGGCAAGCATCTCCTCAACGTCACCAGGCACGCCGAGAATGCTAATCTTGAGGCGACCGCCGTCGCTGCGGCCAGTCGTGGGCGAGGCCTCGTCCACAATGAGGGGTGCTGAGGCGTTGTGCGGCCGTAGTTTCCACAGTGGTAGTGGCGGTGCCGATGCTGCCGCGTTTGTAAAGGATGAAGGAGAGGAAGGGGGGACGGGAGACGGAGACGGGGCCGCTGAGGAGGTGTTGTTGTTGTGGGGAGAAAAGTCGCCCATGGCTGTGGCGAGGCTGCGATTCGGCAGAAGAGAGAGGCTGCTGGATAAGGTTCGCCGCCGCCATGGCCGCGGGCCGGGAGCCGTGACGAGAAGCCGTCTGCTGCTGCTGCTTCCAGCAAAGCATCGGGGCGACTGCAGCTGCCGCCAGATGGCGCTGTGTCGGCAGTTGGGCGGCCGTACGAGCATTGTCAAGGCTTTTGAATGAGGTGGGATGCGCGGAGATTTTACAAATCGAGACGAGCCCGCTCCCGGTATGCAAAAGTAAAAAAGAGCATAAGAGGAGATGAAATAAATAAAGATATGTAATAGGGGCAAAAGGCAGAGAGTTCTGCCGCCGCAGACGGAGAGAAAATGCAGTCGAGGCGAGGGCAGAAATCTGCCGGATAAGGTTGCAAGAGAAAAAATACAAGGAAAAAAAACTACAAGCTTGTCGATAAAATTTGCTTTGCTGACAAAGAACCACCAAGACGGTCACGTGGGCGAGTGCCGGTATGCGGGACACCTCCACTTTAAAATCCAGTAAAAGCTGCTAGGATCACGACGTCTCTTTTGCGTTTCTCAGCAAACACCATGTTACAACCGACAGCGAGAGCTGCCAGCCGGCTGGCCTGCCAGAGCCAGCTGCGGAGCTTTTTACGGCACAAGGGTGCAGGCACAGCGGCGTCGCGGCGATGGATGTCGTCGACGCCGTCCAACAAGGCCGAACAAGACGGCGCTGATGAAGCGCCTGCTGCGGCCACTGCGGCTTCTTTGGCTCCCTCTGCCCCCTCAGCTGCGGCGGCCTCGCCGGACCTCCCTTGGTATCTCAAGGTGGACGTGCCAAAGCACGCGACGCTCGTGACGCCCGAGACGGTGCTGCCCGAGATCCCGGCTCACGCGCCGGCCTTGGTGACGCCGCTGCTATCGTTTGTGGCCGACGATCTCGGCCTCGACAACCTGGTGCTGCTGGACCTGCGCACGCTTGACCCGCCGGCCGCCCTGGGCCCGGACCTGCTGATGCTGTTTGGCTCGGCGCGCAGCGAGCGCCACCTGCACGTGTCGGCCGACCGCCTGGTGCGCTGGTTTCGCTCCAACGGCGTGAACGCCATCGCCGACGGCCTGCTGGGCCGCAACGAGCTCAAGATCAAGCTGCGACGCAAGGCGCGGCGGGCCAAGCTGCTGGGCAACCATGGCGCGCCCATCGGCATGGCTGCCGAGGGAGAGCACGTCGACGACGGCATCAGCACGCAGTGGGTGTGTCTGCGGGGAAACGTGCTGGCTCGCTCGACCAAGCCGGAAAGCAGCCGCCTAGACGAGCACGGACGGGTGTCGGGCTTTGGTTCGGCCAACCGGGGCGAGAGCAGCACGATCGTGGTGCAAATGTTCACCGAGGGCAAGCGGCGCCAGGTCGACCTCGAAACGCTATGGTCGCGGACCTTGGAAAGAAGCCACAAGCGGCAGACGGAGGCGGGGGCGACCGACTGGATGGGAGACGAGGAAGAGGAGCACGACAAAGACACGTCCTCCAGAACACTGTCCCTGCCGACTTCTGGCATGGGGACTTTGGGTGGTTCTGCTCCCTCGGCATCCCGCGCCTTTTCGACATCGGCACGACGACCGGCCACCGACACCAGCGCCGACAGGGACATTGTGGCCCGATTGACACAGCCGTTGCTGGCAGACGCTGCCTTGCCTGAGCTGGGGCGGGTCCTGGCAACCAGCAGTGACGCCAAAGTGAGCGTGCTGCAGGAGTTGGCACGGTATTTGGACAGTCTGCCGAGGGAGGCTGCCCTGGAGGCGCTGGGGGACCCCGAACAGAGCACGAGTCCGGCAGAGCTGCCGCCCTCTGCGTTTGCCCGCTGTGCACAGTACTGTTTGCGCGGCCTGTCGACGGCCGACTCGTGGCCGTTCCGCGCCTGGGTGCATGCGTCGGCGCTGAAACTCGGCCACCCGGCCTACACGCTGGCCGGGATGGGCGACCTAGTGCGAGAAATGGCGAGCGGCGGCCTGGCATTGACGCGGGAGCAGTGCGTGCATTTCTTGGGGGGCATCTTTGCCAGAGCGGAAGAGGGCGAGGACGACAGCCTTGTGCGGCAGACGGCCGTGGCCCGGCAGCTGCTCGACACCATGGCCGAGCGCGGACAGGCGGTGCTGACAAACGACGTGCTGGTGGCCATGGTCGCCGCACTGGCCCGGGCGAACCCGCGCAGCCCGGCCGAGGTGGCTGCGGCGGTGGCGGCGATGCCGGCCGATGCCGCGCCCACGGCTCCACTGCCGCCCGACCGCTACAGCGAGCTGACGGCGATAAACGAGGTGGACGGCAGTCTGCAGACGGCGCTGGAGCAGTTGCTGATACGGCAGCGGCACCTGACCGTTCAGCCGGGCCAGACGAGCCAAGCGAGCCAGCTGACCTGCCCCAGCGAGACAGAGCTGCGGGCTCTGCTGGACGCGTACGCCACACAAAACGACTGGAGCCGCTTTTGGGAGGCCTGGCGTCTGCCGCCGCGCCACGGCCGGTCGCGGTCGGCCGCGCTGTATGCCTTTCTCTTCCGCCGTGTGGCGGCTACGCAGCACCAGGCGCGCTGCATTGATGCGCTGCGCTGGACCGTCGAGGAGATGCTGCACGAACAGCCGCCGGTGACGCCGAGCGGACCGGTGCTGACGGCCTTGATGGCCTGCTTGCGTCTGGCCGATCCCCAGGCCGAGACGCTTTCGCGTAACCTCCAGGGCCACCATCAGGTGCCGGCACGGCTGGCCAACCGCGAGTTTGTGCGCTTGCTCAACGCCATCAAGGCCATGAATAGATAGGCCAATATCATTTGTCTGCCCATTGTCCATTATGTCTATTAAATATCTTTTCTTTTTTTTGCTTTTCCACTCCCTCACCTCTTTTCTTTTAGTTTTGCTTTTTCTACCCCCTCACCTCATGGCCTCCCGCAGAAACGGCGCCACCTGCTTGCGGCTAAACTCGGTGCGCTGCTGTTCCCAGCAGGCCCGCCACTGACCGGGCGTGGCCGTGTCGTCGAGGCGGCCATGGTCCCAGGACACGAGCCCGAGCTGGCCGGCATGGCGCGCCACAAACTGTCGCGCCGCCGCAACCCCGGGCACGCCAAAGGCCCAGAGCAGCAACTGGCGTGAAAATCCCGGTCCGTTGTCCTCGGGCTGAACGGTCATGACGGCGGCCATGTCCAGCTGCCGCGCGGCCGCCCAGCTTTGCAGGCCCTGCAGGAGAGCCTCGGGTCCGCCCTTGTTGTCCAGCAAGTAGGGGATGCCCTGGACGACGGTCGAGATGCCGAGGGTGAGGCTAGTCGGGCCGCCGCCGCCCTGGTGCTCTGTCCACTGCTTGTAGTCCTTGCGCAGCATCTCGGCGTAGTCGAGGCCCGAGAGGTCGTCCTTGAGCCGCGAGAGCTCGTTGAAAAAGGCGGTGCGGTCAAACGAAGCCGGCAGCGCCGACGCCGCCAGGTCGGCCGCCCGCCGGTCGGCGTCGGTCGTCTTGCTGGCCGACGTCAGGTTGCCAGTGTCGACCAGGATGGGCGCCAGAGCGAGGCGCGCCAAGAGGTGTTGGCTTCTGGCGTCCAGGCCGCCGCCGGCCGCCACCGCCCCGGTCCACTGGCTGGCGTAGTGCTCGACCACCAGGCTGGCGCAGCTGCCGCACGGCTGAATGGTGCGCGGCTCCGGCCCTCCTGGCCCGTCTGGCCCCAAGACCAGCACCCCCTCGTCGGCATGGTGGTCGATGCAGCCGACGACGCTGCCGGCAAAGCGGCCGGCCAGGTCGCCCGTGAGCGCGTTGTGGTCGACGAGGAGCCAGCGGGTGTCGGCAGCCGTGAGGTCGTCGGGCAGCTCGCTGAGCGTAATCAGGTCCGCGGGGGACAGGTCCGAGGCCAGGCCCTGTGCGGCCGACGACGGGCGGAAGACGGCCTGCAGTTCGGGTCGCAGCCGCAAATCGGCCCGCGGCAGATTGGACAGTGGCACGTGCAGCGCAGAGTGTGGCAGCGCGTGCGAGCGCAAGTAAGCAAAGAGCAGTGTGCTGCAGAGAGAGTCAAGGTCTGACAATTAGTGGGTAGAGGCGAACAAGGGAAGCTGTTTCCAGCAGATATTCTCACCGGCGCTCTCATTGCCAACGACAAAATACAGCGGCCGAGGTCGCTGGCATGCCGGTGCTGTGACCGCCGCACGAGCAGCCTCCAGCCACGCCTTGAGCAAAGTTCGAGCCGGTGTTGACATTTCCGTGTGTCGAGCCGCCGTCAATGATGAGGGCCAAGTTGAGGGACCCCATTATCGCACTCTTATCGCGGGACGTTAAAAGCCTCGGAGCCTGATTTAGTGTGGAGCCGCTTAATATGTATTTCTACTTGTCCTTACCACGCACGCCTTTCACCACTGACTTGCCACACACTTTTTTCATTCCGTCTCCCTCCTTTGCCTTGTCCTCTGCTTCTTATCCCCTCCTTTCCTCATGGGTTCCCAAGAAGCGCGGCCGCTCCGGCTGGCCATTCTGAATGCCGACACGCCGATGCCGCAGACACAGGCGACCTTCAAGACCTACGGCGGCGTTTTCACCGACCTCTTTCGCCGTGCTGTGGCCCCCCAGCCGCTCGAGTCGGTCCTGGCCATTACACAGCACAACATTGTCAGCTCCGACAGCGACAGCAGCAGCTTGGCCGCCGCCTACCCAGACCTGGCCTCCGTCGACGCCGTGCTCATCACGGGCTCCAAATACAACTCGTACGACCACGATCCCTGGATCCAAGAGCTTGTTGCCTTTACCCGCCGCGTGCTGGCCACGACCGCCCCCGACGCGCCCGCTGGCACCCACCCCGTGCGCCTTGTCGGCATCTGCTTCGGCCACCAGATTTGCGGCCGCGCCCTCGACTGCCCCGTCAACGTCAACCCCAACGGCTGGGAAGTCAGCGTCACAGACTTGCAGCTGTCGCCCCAAGGCCGCAGCTTTTTCGGCCGGGAAACTCTGGTGTGTAGTGGCTATAATGAGGATGCTCACTGTCTGCCCTTGTTTTCCCCTCCTCTCGCCCCTTCAAGGACTGACGCAATACCAGAAAATCCACCAGATGCATCGCGACGCTGTGCTGGCCTACCCAGACGGTGCTGTGCGCCTGGCCGAGACGACTGTGTGCCCGGTGCAGATCATTCTGCTGCCCGGTCGCGCCGTCACCGTCCAGGGTCACCCCGAGTTCACTGGCACCATTGTGCGTGAGATCCTCGATGCCCGCCACAACGTCGGCGTCTTCACCGACGATCTTTACAGCTCCGGCATTGCTCGTGTCGACAGCCCGCACGATGGCGTGGTCATTGCACGGGCCTTTCTAAGCTTTATGCAGGGTCGGGAGAACCCTGTCAAAAGCAGTTGAAATGCTTTTTGTATATAATTTTTTCTTTTTGTTTCTTCTTGTTTTCCATAGAGCCATTAAGAGTGTTTCCCGATTCCTCTTCTCTTACTCGTCGTCCAAGTCCAGCGATAGCTTCCTCTTCTACTCGTCGTCGTCCAGGTCCAGCGACAGCGAAAATTGCGCCGGCTGTGCCGCACCGGCCGGCCGGCCGCGGCCTCCCATGGACGCCGCCTGTCTCCGGCTGCCGGCCTCGGCGGCTGCGGCTGCGGCTGCGGCCTCCTCCTCGGCCATGCGCCGCTCGCGCTCCTCGCGCTCCTGCACCTCGCGCGCCGCCTTGGCCCGTGCCTGCTCTTCCTGCTCCTCGAGGCTGACGAAGCGGATGCTCGGCATGGGCTCCCCGTTGCGGCCGCTGCTGCTGCCCACGGCGGCTTGCAGCGCGCGCAGTCCGCCGTGCTGCATCAGCTCCGGCATCGGCCACGGAAAAAACACCGTGCCTCTGGCTGGCGAGACGTACTGCTGAAAGTCGAGGGGGAGCACGTTGGGTACGTTGGCCGGCGGTGCTATACCCGTAAACGCCGGGGTGGCTGCACCTGCTCCGGCTCCTAGAGCTCCGGCAGCCGTGATGGACGGCCCAGAGCCGGCTGCTGCCACGGATGTTGCTCCGGTCGTCGCCGCCGGAGTTGTCGTCGTGTCCATGTCCATCTGGGCTCCGCCTCCGTTGGTTGCGGGCGTCATCGCTCCCGGTGTCGTGACCACCGTTCCGGGAGTGTTGACGGCGGCCGCTGTGAGAGCGGCATCGGCATTGACCGCTGGTCCGTAGAAAGCAGAGGCGTCGGTCTGCCCCGGTGCCGGCACGGTGTTGCGGCTGATGCGCCGCGCGTACGACATGAGCTGCTCGTAGGTAAAGTCGTAGTTCTTGGCTCCGCCGCCCTCGGCCAGCGTCGTGTCGGGCATGGCGCTGAGTTCCTTGCGGCTGGCTGCCAGCGACACCACGGCCGCCTTGATCTGCCCGTCCAGCGCATCGGCCTCGGCTCGCAGCGCCTGAATGCGCAGGTGGTTGTTTTGGTGTTGTTGCACTGTCAGTTAGTGCCTTTCATCATTCGTTCTCTTTCTTTTTTCGTTGTCTTTTCTGTCCTCTTTTTCTCTTTCTTCTCATATTCTCCCTTTTCTCTTCTCTTCTATCTTCTCCCTTTTTCTCTTCTCTCTTCCTTCTCCCATTTTCTCTCATTCTTCTGTCTTCTTTCCTTCTTTCCCTCACTTTGCTCACTCACCCAGCTCCAGCCCTTTTGAGAGCTCTTCGTCCGCCGCCAACAGCTCACTGGCCAGACTTGTCGATGGGTTGTACTTGGCAATCGAATCGATCAGGTTGGCCAGTGTCTTTTCGACGCGCGCAAACCGCGCGTCAATGTACTTGTCCATGTTGCCGTGGGCAATGTGCCTGCATGGCTGCTGTTGAATTTGTCGTGCCTTGAAGCTCTGTAGTTTTGGTAGTAGCGTCCAGAATAGAGTCGAGGTTACCTGGGCAAGCTTGACCGAGCTAGCGCCCAATGGCCTTTCTGCCTCAGGCAGCAATTACGTCCGGCTTTGTCCGCCCGCAAAACACAAATTCTCGCAGACAGGCCATTTTCGATGAAATCCATTGTCTCCAACAACCTCGACGCCTCTCTCCACCCACGACCACCGCCATTGTCTATTGACTGTTCCACCGCCAAAATGCCGGCCGCTGTACGTTTTTCCTGCCGCTTCCCTCGGGGATACGCCGTGGAGCGCACCATGAAATGCGCCTGCGCCCGCTTCTCCTCTCCTCCTTCATCGCCCGGCTTTCGAGCATTGCACGAGTGTGATTGAGCGCTGTTGCTAACATGCACCATACAGCCCAACCCGTACCCAACGTACAAGAGCCCGTATGGCCCCAAGTAAGTGCGCTCCGGCTCCCCGACAGCTTGCTTGCCCGTGTCAACATGCGGCCTCGATCTTGCCCGCGCATCAAGTCGAGACGCAGTCAGGCTGGTGTGGCAACGAAGCAATCCTGGCGCACAATACAAGACAGAATTCTGGAAGCTCGGCGGCTAACCTGAACTAGGTACCAGTTCCAGCCCAACTTCAAGGGCATCACCAGCAAGACGCTTGTCCGGTTGTAAGTGTTTTCGACGCGACAATGGGCCGTTTCTGCCTTCCCTATAGCCTGTTCTTTCTCTAACGGAAAACAGTGGGTTTCAGACGGCTCCCCTAGGAATTGCTGCCGGCGTCGCTGCTCTGTTCTACACCTCCGGCATCCCGCGGATACAGGTTGACATCCTGCAGGTACGAGGAGACATTGCGCGGCCCTGCTTTCGCCCACCATGTTGCCAAGACTAATCTTTTTCCGCTAGAAATTCCCCGTCATCGGCCCCTACTTTGTCAAGTCTGTCCACCCGGCCGATTCTGTACGTTTTTACCCTATAATCGGCAAACATGGCTTTTTTCCGGTTACTTGTGCTAACAGCTACAGCCCTTTTAAACGCTGCGCAATGCGTGTTTGGCACAGGAGGGAGAAAAGAAGTACATATAAACAATTCATACTTTTAGTTAAACCAAGCCACTTTTCCCCCGTCTCGCATAGCTGTAGCCCTACTGTCTTGTCTTCCCTGCTCTTGTGAAGCCTCCGTTGTCTTCTGCCGGTTGTGGGGTTTATTACTCGCACCTAAAAAACACGCCATGATTGGCCCGTGCCAGCTATTCTCTAGGTACCCACTTATTGCTAGCTCAGAACCTTTAACAAATAAACGTGGCGCCTCACCCACGTCGTCGTGTCGTTGCAACAGCCTTGCGCCAAGCTGTTCTGTTCTTGTCGCCTCTTGCCGTGCCCCCCGCAAATTCCAACTTTACGGCTGTCAGTGGCCATAGCAGTATGGGCGGGTCTATAAACTCGGCGGCCGCGCCCAGCCATGCTGATGCCGATGCCAAGAATGCCGGAGCCGTCGACCTCGACCAGTTAAAGGACTTTCTGACTTCGTCCATCTTCATCGTTCCCTATATCTCGTGGCAGGCTTGGGTTCTCGGCACCAGCTTTCGTCAGCGTCGGGGGCGCTTGAACTTGGGCGCCAGTGGCCCGGCACGCGACTCTGGCCCCAATGCCTCGTCTCCCCCTTCGCCTGTTCCTTTGCCCGCAACGTCCCCATCCAGCCGCTGGCGGCCTCTTGTCTTTGTCATCGGCACATCGTCGCTCTTTCTCTTGACTCAGGCTTGGTTGAGGCGTGTCCTCGTTCAGGTGCCGGAGCCCTACTTGGTAGGCCGGATCCCTTTTTCAATCTAGCAGTCAGAGCAGTCTGAGCTGTTACTGACCCCCCCCAGGACGAGGTCTTCCATATCCCCCAGGCGCAAAGGTACTGCCAAGGCCGCTGGAACGAGTGGGACGACAAGATCACCACGCCGCCCGGTCTGTATCTGTTCTCGGTGCTCTACCGGCATCTCTGGAGCGCTGTGGACGGCGACTCTGTGTGGGCTCTCCGCGGCGCCAACACCCTTGCCATTATGCTTGTGGCCGTTGTCGCCTGCTCGTGCCGGGCCGAGATGGAGCAGCAGCAGCAGCCGCCGCCGGCGCAGGAGAAGCAGGGCCAGCAGCAGAAAAGCAACGCCTTTTCCCCGGGCATCTTTTCCCTGTACGCCTTCCACTCCGCCCTCAACATGGCCCTCTTTCCGGTCCTCTTCTTCTTCTCCGCCCTCTACTACACCGACGTCTACTCGACTCTCGTCACGCTCTTGGCCTACCGGAACCACCTGCACCGCTGCCAGTGTGCAGCCGCCTCTGCATCGGCCTTGCCCCCCCTCTGGACCAGCTTGACCACTGTGCTCCTCGGCCTGGCTGCCCTCGCCATGCGCCAGACAAACATCTTTTGGGTTGTCGTCTACATGGGCGGCCTAGAAGCCGTGCACGCCGTGAAGCAGTTGCGCAGAACCGCCCCAAAGGCCAAAGCCAAGCCCGAGTACCCCCCTGTGCCCTTTGCCTCGGCCGCCGCCATGGCTCGGTATTATGTCGGCCGGTATGCCCTCGGGGACGTTCATGACCCTGCCGTGGGCGAGTCTTGGCCCGACGGTGAGTCGCGAAACTTTTATTGGCCGAGACCCTACTGACGGAACCAGACTGGGTGCTGTCGCCGGCTAGCATGGCCACGGCTGCCCTCTTCCACCCGTTGCGCATCCTCGCCCGCGTCTGGCCTCATGTGCTTGTTCTCGCCAGCTTTGCCGGCTTTGTGGCCTGGAACGGGGGCGTCGTTCTCGGCGACAAGTCCAACCACGTCGCCACCCTGCACCTGGCCCAGATGCTCTACATCTGGCCGCTCTTTGCCTTTTTCTCGGCGCCGCTCTTTGTCACCCACGCCGGCGTCTACCTTGGCCGGCTGTATGGCCTCGTCCGGCGGGGACGGGCCGAGTCTCCATCCCCGCCTGAGCCTGCTTCCCCAGCCAACGCCATTCCCGTCACGGCCAAATCGCTGCGGCTGCTCTACTCCGTCTTTGCCACCAAGGCCTATTACCTCGTCTACCTGGCGCTTTACCTGGACGCCATGCTGGCCATTGTCCACTACAACACCATTGTCCACCCCTTTACCCTGGCCGACAACCGGCACTACATGTTTTACATTTTCCGTTACACCATCCGCCGCCCCGGCTGGACCCGCTATGGCCTCGTCCCGATTTATGCCGCCTGCAGCTGGGCCTGCTGGCGCGTGCTCTCCGGTCCGGCCCCGGGACCAACAACACCCACCGGCTGGGCCTGTTCGCCCTTTGAACCGCCCCGCCTGCCTCGAGAAGAACCGGAGCCCCGGGCAGATCAAGACGAGGGGAAAGCGTTGGCAGAAGGAAAGAAGAAGAAGATTTCCAAGGCGGAAAAAAAGGGGGTGAAACTGGCAGCCAAAGCGGAAGCGGTGGAAATCCAGCCAAGCCGAGAGGACGACGTCCCCGAGCCGGGCCTGTTTCTCGGCCTGTTGGACGAGGAGCCCTCCGCCGCCGCTGCCCAAGCTGCGCCCGCCACGTCCACGGCACTCCTGTGGCTGCTGGCCTCGACGCTTTCGCTCGTCACCGCGCCCCTGGTCGAGCCGCGCTACTTTATCCTGCCCTGGATGTTTTGGCGCCTCCTGGTGCCGGCCGTGCCAACCGTGCCAGCCCCACCACCAAAGACGGACTCCAGCACCAGCGGCGACTCCTCGGCAGTTTCGCCGCCGCAGCCTGTCTGGCTGACGCTGGCACACAAGCTGGATGTCCGCTTGTACCTGGAGACGCTGTGGTTCGTCGCCATCAACGTCGTCACCATGTACATTTTCCTGTTCCGGCCCTACGTTTGGCGGGATGAGGCTGGCCAAGTGCTGGACCAGGGCCGGCTCCAGCGCTTCATGTGGTAGTTCTTGCCAGGAGAAGCATGGCCATAATCACTTTATTTCCAACTGTTTTATGAAAAGGCATGCCTCATATAGCCGCGCGGATTAAAAAAGATGAAAGCAAAAGTATAGTCTGTTCATTCTCATTTTGCATTCATATATATAGCATCGCCTATGCGTCCGTTCCGCCCGTGTTTTTGCATGCCCTCTCTTCTCCCTTCTCCATGTACCGTGTAAACCGCAATCTGCAAAACGCCAATGCCGAGATGCCAGGAACGCGTAATCCTAGCTACCTATAGTCAAACCCAAAACCTCTTGCCATCCTGGCCCTTTCTTCCATATTGATAGTAACACAGAATTCTGAGGGGAGAAATATATAACACATGGAAAGCAAATTCAAGAAACGCCGCGCGTGCATGGTAGGCCACCACTCTCTTCTCTCCTTTTATTTGTAGGCTGACAAGCAGTCAACCAAAAACTGAAACCATCACCGCCCGCTCACAGGCTCAGCCGGTCCAGACTCAGCCGGTCGCCGCTGCGTACACGCCGTACCACACCCAGCTTGAAGAAACGCTCCTCGCCCGCCGCTGTGCGGCCCCCAATGTACCACTTGTCCGCGCCGAGCACGTCCCGGAAGCCCTCGCTGCTGCTGTCGCTGCCGCGGCGGCGGTCCCGCTGGGTGCCATGGGCGTTGGGCGAAGCCATGCTGCCGTGTGGTCCGTAAGCCGAGTTGTAGCCGGCATTGTAGCCGTAGCCGCTGCTCACGTAGTAGGGGTCTTCGCCCGGGGAGGCGTTGCTGTACGCACCATGGCTGCCGCCTCGACCTCCTGAGATGGGAATGCCGTTGCTGTTGCTGCTGCCTCGCTCATTGTTGTTATTGCTATTGTTGGCGCTGCTGTTGCTGCCATTGTGGTGGGAGCGTGTAGAGTGTAGCCGGTGTGATGCGGCCACGGCGGCGGCAGCGGCGGCGGCGGCTGCGGCGGCTGCGGTCGCCGTGCTGGCAATGGAGCGTGTCGTTGTAGGTGTACCAGAGCCACCGCCGGCAGAAGAGGCAGCGCTGGGCGAGCCGGCTAGGGAGGAGGAGCTGCTGTTGCCAGCGCCGCCATCAAAGACACTTGTTGACGTTGAGCTGTTGTGGCGGCTAACTTGCTGGGCCGCCGCCGAAGACGAGATGGAGGAGGGCGTCTGGCGGAAGGCGGCAAAGAAGGAGGAGAGGAAAAAGGGTCGTTGCGACGGCATGGCGGGCCAAGTGTTGGATCTGCGATGCGGGATGGCGTTTTGTTTTGGTCGAGGATCGAGAGTCGCCTCTCTCTCTTCCCAATGTGTGGCTGGCTTCGGCTGGACTCTGACAAGAAAACCAGATAATTGCTGTCACACCCGAACGTGAATATTGGGCATCAAAGCCAAAGCGTCCGATAAGATGGGAATAATTCAGAGTAAACCGGCAATATGCTCAATTCGAATTCGAGTTCGAGGACGGAAACCACTTTTGCGTCGGATTTTCGCGCTTTGCCGGCTTCGGGTCGCCTGTGGTGTGATGGGTGATATATCTATGTCATTAGCTGCGATTTTGTCTTGTTTGCAGTGTGTGTGTTTTCGCCTCCTCGCGGCTGCCCGTTGACGTCGCATTCCACCAACTACGTAGTAGTTACGATCGCAAGCTGGTGCCAACCGATTAGCCGTAAGTCTGCTACAGCACTGTTCGGCCAATCTCGGAATGCTGTGGCCACTGACCAATGCGCCCTCCTGCCCCAGCAATCGGCCCCAGAAGCCGGGGCGGGGCAGCACCCCTCTGTCCTCGTAATCTCCATAATCTGAGTGGCCAAATAGGCCTCCTTAGTCAGCCGACTTGACGGCGATCGTGATCTGCCTCGGTTGACTTTAGCACAGCCACTGGATAGAGTTGCCTATCCTCACAGCGCGGATCTATCCGGCAGCTATCATGACAAGCCCCCGACCGTTGCAGGAGAGGCATTCCCATTCTGGCATGGAAACACGCACGCGAAGGCGATCTGACGCGATTCATTTCACCTTCTATCCCGCAACTGATTTTCGCCCATGTGTCTTCAGTAAGATGCGGTGCTACTGCATGGATTGGTGTCTAGCAATTTCAACTGCGTGATTTGAAAGCTTTTCATTTGTAAACACAAAATACGCAAGTCTTGGCCTGTAGAAGAGAGGCTTATGGCCGTGAAAGGCGTTGATATTGTGTGCAAGCCAGTAAAAGACTGACTGACATTGAGATATACGTTGAGCACTTTAAATATTGTATGACCATTACCACTCTATAGTCTGCTATATCTTTCGTGAAGGTGTCAGCGGTTATATTAATGAATAATCCGGGATGGACTGAAATACTTTAAACTGATATACTTCATCCCATGAAGTTAATGCTTACAATGATAACAATACTTCCCAAAAATATAAATCTTGACGACATTCAAACCTAGCAGACGTATCTTTGCATGATTAGTAGCGGCCTGGCCTTTACTGTAAGACAGACATTCTGCAGTAAAGAGCCGTGAGGGTTTAGCTAACAGCTCGAATGGTATTTTCTTATGATACTCTTACAGGATCGATACAGCCTGTATATTGATACTTGAAAATTGATACTTGAAGTCCACGTAAACGGTCAAAATAGTATATATAGGTTCTTCAAATGATGTAATAGGGTAAATAAATTGCTACTTGAGCATGCTATTATCTGGTACGCCAAGATGGTGCTGCTGTTATCTTTAACCTTTATATCATGACTTACCTTGGTTTCACGACGAGTTGGCTTTCAACACGTGCTAGACTAAGTATAAAATGGTGTTTGATAATGCTTAGAGTCCAGCCTGTACTTGTTGACCAAGTATTCACAAATAAATGAGATGGAAGTCAACAGTAGGTTCAATCTCGGAGAGATACAAAGTTTTATAGGTAGGGCACATCGTTGCGACTCCTTATTGGTAAAGATAGGAAACGAGCCTACCTTTTGACCTCGTAGATAGATATGCCGTCTTGTGTGCCCGGGATAGCTCGAGCCGAGATTTTATTATGCTGCCATAAAGAGAAAGCCATTGATAATTTTCGTTTGACTATTATAGGTACTGCAAAGCGTCTGTGGCCATTATCAATTAGATACTGACTAATATGGTGGTAAGACACCTTAAAGCGGAGCGAATCATCCGATATACGAATCACAGTATTTTCAAGAGACCAGACACCGGTCTTCTGGTCTTTTTAGAGCCGAATGTCGATAGTTCTAGTCGGAATTCAAGGCCTACAAAGTGTTGCGTTTCCGGCCGAGTGGATTAATCTCGTGGAGCATAATGGAGTCTCCGAAGCTGCCTCTTGGTGTTTTCAAGCCATAATGGCAAGGTAAAGCTAGAGAACCCAGCATTGTAGCAATTTGCGGAATTGATGCGCGGTTATTGCGGTAGTTTCTACACCACCCTGGATACACACCCCTATAGGGCTTCAAGTATTCACGCGAATGGGAGAGATTAGAGAAAGGCTAGCTTTGCAGACACAATCAAGCTTTCTAGAAGCAAGGTGGCCGTCCTCGGCACAAACAAGCAAAATAAAAGTGGCTTCATGGCGAGACAGTCGACCGCATGCCAAGCGAGACTAGAAAGATTTTACGAGATGGCCAATTATTGTGGAGAAGAAGAGAATTTTTTTCCGTACTGGGAAAAACAAGCCATTTCTTTACTGCGAGGCTGGGCATTCACAAGGTAGTCTGGTACCTTTTGTGAATAACCGAGGTCGTTCTGGGGACAAACAGACAGACACATACCTCTTGGAGTCAAGCTACCGCATAGTACTATCCGTGTTGAAGACGGGTTTTCGGATTTGCAGTGGGAATCCAGGTCTCCAAACTGCCCTGTTGCCGGGATTCTGCATCTTGGCGCCCGACGTCGGCATGTTACGAAACGGCTGGAGCGGTGCCGAACTGTACTGCTAGCCTAAATAGGAAACTAGGGGCCATCTAATCTAATCAGATGCAACTAAACTCCGCCCATATTTTATCTGATGGAAAGCCTTTCACTACGACGCAGCAGAAAAGCACGCTATGGCTTGGAAGATGGAGCTTGGAGTCTGGGGTTTGTCTTTTATGTTCTTTGAAGCCCTTTTGAAAATTTTGTTTTTATTTTTTGGGGGAGATGTCTGAGCCAAAATACAGCTTCGTGCTTATACTGATATACAAACTGATTATAACTCTGGTGATATTTTCCTGGTATCCTCGTTCATCAAAGGACAATCACAAGCCATTATAGAAGTAGCACCACTAAAAGCACTAGTTTTGCCAAGTCCTGCGAGGGTAGACCTATCTTTTTCCGAGTGTTGACGGAAAGGTAAGTGAGAGAGCTTCTTCCAACTTGTTGCCTGCCGCTGTCACGTCGGGCCAAATCGTCAGCCAGGCTACAGAATATGCCGCATACAACTTGGACGTACGTATGAGGCCATGCCTATGTTGAAGCTTCTGACTGAAAAATAGTTCGATATTGAGGTGGAACAGCGGAACGAGGCCGACTGTTGCCAGTCGGCCCTGGAGATAATTCAGTCTAGTAATATTGTGACATGCCGGAACCTTGACCTAGCCAGTGTCCTTGGATAGATTTCGAGGTGAGTAAAGTACTCTCTGGTAGACCAGGGTCTGGACTGGGCCGTGAAGATGGGCGTCGTCGTCTAGTGAGTTCCCAGTAGGGCTAAGCGTGTTGGACAAGACCCCAGAGGCTTCGTCGGTCTTTGAAAATCACATTTATATCTCGTAACTGTATCATAGGTTACCTCTGGATTGGTACTGGATCCGCCCAATCATGCTATGTGAGCTTGTGCAGCATCTCGTTCCCCCGTTGCCAAGACTAACCCAGCAAGATAACAGTTTTCCTCGTAGAGCCATTTGTACATAAAACCGGGCACAAGTCCTCCCTCAAATTCACCCTTGTGTCATTTTACCGTATCTTGCTTGATTTTTGGCTTTTTCACCAGACATTCTTACTTTTGATGGCCGGCATGGACAGCCTACGAACGGCTTCGGCAGCATGGTTTGTGCTGCTGGTGGCCTTTATTTTTTCTGCCTCGCCGGCAGCTGCGGCAACTTCCTTTATGAAGGACCACGAGGCAAGCTGCGTCATTGGTATTGCCTTGGTTGTTGGTGACTACACCTTTCAAGGAAGCCATGGAGGCTACTACAAGCGTCTCTGTACCAGCAAGCTGGCAGCCATATCGCTTTACGCGACTGTGCAGACATATTGTACTGATCGGGAGTTTGAACATGGTCTTGAAGCGCTCAATGAATACTGTGTAGAGTACGGCGGTGGCAAGATCTCGCCAGCGTCCATGTTTGCAGCCAACTTAACGCCCAGTGCTCTGGCCACACTTCCTGTCTATGAAATGGACGACATTACTACCAAGGAAACGCTGAAAACTGCGTTTATCATGGAACGCCATTGGTTTGAATTGGCGTACAAGTCACAAGACTCTACCTACAGGGAGTCTCACTATGAAGCACTTTACGGGTGTGTTGAGAAAGCGAGAATGTTCCTTGGGACTACGAATGCTAATCTTCAGATTTGGTACATATGGATATTGGGGTGCTGTTCTAGTCTACGGCATGATACAAAACGCCGTTCGCCGTTTTCTTGAACACCGCAGAGGCTACGTCTATTCCGATGCCGAGGGAACCAGTCGTGCCAAGAAAAGGGCCCCGGCCGCGCTCCGGCCTTTGGTCGCTACGTATGCTTTGGCACGCAAGTATCTCATCATGCCGTCTTTGCTGCCGCCTTATCACCAGCGTCGGTTCATGGGCTGCACCATTCCCACACGGGCTGAATCTTTGGTCGTATACGGCTTCTGGATCTATAGCATCATTCTCTGCAGCGTCCATATCGAGGCCGTAGCCAATAATGTCAAGTGAGTTGACCAGCGTCTACTTTGAATGAGAAACTTGTCTGACGCCTCGTTCTGTCACAGCTACGGCTCAATCCCTCCTCAGGTCCTGAGACACATTGCCGACCGGTCTGGGACGCTCTCGTACTTTTGTCTACCTCTCCTATGGATGTTTTCCGGTCGCAACAACGTGTTCCTCTGGCTTACTGGCTGGAACTTTGGCACTTTCAACATTTTCCACCGTCATATCGCACGCATAGCCACACTGGAGGCCATTGTTCACTCGTTTGGCTGGACGTTTTACTTTCCCGCCAACAGCAGCTGTAAGAACACTTTGATTCCCTTATCCCAGCGCGGCTTAGCTGACATTTGCTTCCATACAGGGAGCCGCTACTACTACCAATGGCATCGTCTATACTTTCAAATGGGCGCAGCTGTAGGTTGACTTGTCTTTTGCCGCGTCGTCAGGCTGATGTTCATACTGACCGAATAGGCTACCATTGTTATGAGTTTGCTCATTCTGCTATCGTTTAGCTATTTCCGGCGAAAGCTGTATGAATCCTTTTTGCTGGTGCACATTATATTTTCCATTTTGCTGCTGGTGTTTCTCTACTAGTATGTCTTGTTACTCCTTCTGTAGTCGGCAATTTGTCTTACTAACTTTATAGTCACACCAATATCTACGCCGCCGAGGAGTTCAACTACCCTTTCCTGATGCCACCTATTGGCATCTGGGTCATTGACCGGCTTCTTCGCATTGTTCGTCAATTGTATTGCAATATCTACCTTGGCAGACACCGCGGCAAAACCGTGCATGGAACCAAGACAACAGTGTCATTTGATCAGGATTCCGATATGCTTGTGGTAGACGTCGTGCCGGGTCAGCAAAAGCTCTTTGCCGGACCGGGGCAACACTATTACCTGTACCAGCCATTTCGTCTCCTTGGTTGGGAGAACCATCCGTTCACGCTGGCCAGCTGGAGACACGATGAGGCCGGCAATGTGAACGGCAACGACAACAGCAACAGCAGCAAGAACTCGAGCAGTTCGCTGCACCTGCGCTTCTTTGTTCGCCCCTACGATGGCTGGACGAAAAAGCTCAAGAAGCAGTGTCTGGCCCAGGGCACAGCGGACTCACAGCACCGCATATCGACGACAATGTTCATCGAAGGTCCCTATGGAAAATCGGAGCCTTTGCATGCTTTTGATCATGTGCTCCTCATCGCCGGCGGCTCCGGCATGGCCGCGGTTCTGCCATTCCTGCTGGACCACATGCGGCGGACGGACAAGGGGGCCGTGGGCATGGACGGAACCAGTCGGGTGTCCACGCGCACACGCTGCATCACGCTGGTCTGGGCCGAACGCCGATCAGCCTACATCCACAGCCTCGTCGACGGCGAGCTGGCGCCCTTTTTGAAGCGGCGAGACGTCCAGGCCAGTTTTTATCTCACGGGCGCCGACGCTGCTGCCAACATGCCGCTTTCCACTTCGGCGTCGTCCACTTTTACCTCATCGGCCGAGCATGTCACCAACATTACGCCCTCCTCCCCCTCGGTAGACGAGAAGCGCGATGTGGACATGACCCCGGCGTCTAAACCGGACGTGGCGCGTACCGTCGTCCTGCAGGGCGGTAGGCCTCCGGTAGCGTCCATTGTGCAGAAAGCAGCCGCGGCCATCTACGGCAGTGAGGACCGCTTGGCGGTAATGGTGTGTGGGCCAGCCAGTCTATCCGACGATGTGCGTTTTGCGACAATGCAAGTGATGGAAACCAAGCGGGACTCTATCGAGTTCTTTGAAGAGACCTTTGGATGGTAAAGTTGAGATGCGAGGGGAGGGTTCAACATGCTCGTACAGCCTGATGGATTACGATTGAGTTTTTTCTTATTCTTGTTCGCAAGAGATGGAACGAAAACGAAAGATATAATCCTGGTTATTCCTGATAGTGTCAACGTGGCCTCTGCTCTGCTTTTTAACGCTTTTTATCTCCATTTTCGATACCTAAAGCCGGGGGATTTCTTCCCATTTCGGCTGTTTATTCTGCTCTTCAATTGATCTGGATTATTGTCAAGGTATTTGGGTATCATAGTAACAAGTCGACAGTCCTCTGGATTGCAATACAAGTTTAATGTCAATGATCATGACAACACCTGATTCTTCCCGTTTCTAGTAGTATCCCGAACATATCATAAGGTGATGAAAACCAAATGCTCTTACTAATGACCTTTTCCTTTTCCCAATTCGTATCGCCATGGTTGATAAATTAACAAATAAAACCATTCTCGTAAAATAAAGCCTCCTAGAAGGGCAGCCAGCTGATTGCACGCTCAGGTTCCCGTACTTGACTGGCCCTTTGAATGTTTTTCATTGCGCTTAGCCTCGCTGTTGCATCTTACACAGCCATCACGAGGATTGTAATAGGTGTAATGAATGGGACACTCAATATAGTGGCCTCGAGCACTACATCTTGGTGACGCCAGTTTCTTACAGACCGGGCTAAAATGCAGGTTAGGAGGAAACCCTTGAGCCGGGAACACACCAATGATTTCAAGTCGGGCGACATACCAATGATGCTGATTCCGCTTCGGGACAGGCGAGTTGGGTGCTTGAGGGGGTTCATCCTTGTCTCCTTTCATGGTGTCGTAACTTTGCGTCTTCCTGAAAACAAGAGTCAGTAAATCGGTTCCAGTGCAAGATTCAGATAGTCAAACTAACCAATGTAGTATGAAATAATGGATTAAGACAGGTTACAAAAGGCTGGCTTTATAAGGAGAAAGAGTAGATGTGCAAACTGAAAACGACTCTTGACAAGTTGAAGCACCCCGGTCTTAGAGATGGAGCCCCAAGAGATGAGATGAAAGAAAAGGACGAAAGAAGGATGAGAAAAACGCGATGCAAAAGTGGAAGGCAAAGCGAAGATATATAGTCACTCTGAGAGTGCTGTCAAAACTGCAGTATAGAGAGACAGAGACAGAAAAACAAGAGCATGTTTTCATCGCTGTTGCAAAGATGAAAAACGCAAGGGGATGCAAACCTAGGCCGGTCAAGATGTCGGATGGGCCATGGATGCACAAGCTGCCGCAAGCAACGGTGGACAAGATGACGAACAGAAAGCCGGCATTTGCCATCGGGTCGGTGCCCTTTACGTTGGCTTCGGGGCTGTCTGAGCTGCACGTTTCACTCGTGGAGGACGTGCATGTTTGTGTCATTCTGTTTGGACCGATCGAAGAGATCTCACGATGATGGCGCGAGTCGTGGCAGCACCTATTTATCACACTCCAAGTTATTTCTTCTTTTTTTATCACACTCAAGTTATTTCCTCTTAAGGGGTGCTTCTCTCCCCTTATACACTTTCTACAAGCCTGCGTTTCCTTTCCTGATCATCTCGACGCCTTGAACGCAAGCTGCCAAAGCCATCACCTTTGGCTCAAGCAAACGATGGACACACACTTTGGTATTGGTTAGAACAAGCTTGTTTTCCAAGGCTGAATCTGTGTTTTTCCAACTTGATTACAAGATCTGAGTCGAGGACGGACATTTTGCGAGGCAGACAACGCTTCCGGGGAGGCCAACTTGTTTTCCTGCAGGCCCTGCATATGCATCATCTTGGCCCATCTACAAATCTCGTTTTATGTGTGTGGGTGCGTGATATCTGCGCATGGGCGGAGAGGAGGCAACCCATGCATACCGGTGTCCACGCTCCTGGGACGAAACAAGTGCGGCAAACGCCCTTTGGCATCACACCGGTCAAGCTCGATCACTCTACTTTAGCTTGTCCCCGTCGGGTCCCTATCCGGTCAGCATGGCCAACAAGATGCTTATTCGTTGTTTCTGCCTCTTTTCATCCTTTAAAGACTCACCAGTCTGTTACCAGATACTCGTCGAGCGAGTCGAGAGTGGCCATGTCATCGGCCGAGATGGAAAAGCCGTTTACATTTGCGTTTTCCACCATGCGAGCCGGGCTGACGGTCTTGGGAAGTGGCACCATTCCGTGCTGCAGGGACCAGCGTACCAGCAGCTGGGCCGGTGTGCAGGCATAGCGGCGAGCCAGAGACTGGACAGTGGGATGACGCATGCGCAGGCCGCGCACGAGGGGCGCATAGGCCTCGACGAGAATGTTGTGTTTGGCGCAGACGGCGCGGATGTCGGTGCGCGTGTTGAAGGGATGCACCTCGATCTGGTTGACCACGGGCGGGATCCGGGCGGCCGCCATGAGTTCCTCAATCTGGACGTTAGTCAGAGGCGTCTTCTTATTTGGTTCCGGTTTTTCTTCTCTTTTTCCTTTATATTTTGTATTTGAGTCCAGTGTTTCTTCTCTTTCCTTTCATTTGGTTTCTGCCTCCTTGTTTGCCACTCACATGCGCTACGCCGTAGTTGCTGACACCGCCAGCACGCAGCTCGCCCGCATCAATGGCGTCCTCGACGGCCTTCCAGCTGACCAGACGAGCCTCACGGCCGCCGTAGGGGCTGTGCAGCAAAAAGAGATCAATGTAGCCGAGGCCGCAGGCCGCAACGGAGCGGCGGATGGAGTGGCGCACCGTATCGTAAACGGTGCTGTTTTCCGCCAGTTTGGACGTGTAAAAAATGTCTTGGCGCGTCAGAGAGGAAGCGGCTGTGCCCTCTTCTTGGCTCTTTTGGCTCTTTTTCAAGTAGGAAAGAAGAGCCTCGCCCGCCTGCTTCTCGTTGTGGTACATTTGGGCACAATCAAAGCCGCGATAGCCGGCAGCCAGGGCAGCGGTCACAGCCTTGCGGGCTTCGGCGCCCGACATCATGTACAGGCCAAGATGGATTTGCGGCATGAATTGTCCATTGGACATCTAGAGGCTTCTGTGTTGGCAAAAAAGGCAGAAAGAGCCTCAAGAAGTACAAGGGAGCCCTCACCTTGACCTTGCTGGCCAGCGTATATGCGGTTACCGTGGACGCCATGGCTGAATGTTTGACTGGGGAAATTTCTTTAATTATTTTGTGTACAAACGCGGCTATCCCACACGGAATTCCATTGCAATATCAAGACCGATGACAACGGCGATATCGTGCCAATTGGTTATGGCTTAGTCATCTCCGACGTCATCGCCATACGGCGAGCAGAAAGACGTGATAGGAAGGTTTGTTTTGCCCCATTTCACAGGTGCAAACAGCGTTTCGTCTTCTTTACTTTTTGGTGCTCAAGGCGTCGCTTGTTGTTTGCTTACGTTTGCTCACACATATGGCTGCGCCAAACAGGCAAAAGGCAGATTGCCACTCCTGATTCGAGTTGTTCTTTTGGGTCTTGGTTTTAGCTTTTATTTTCCCCGTTTGTTTCTTTTACCATCTGCGACACTGGCTCTGCAGCTCTTTGATGCGACCATAAAACTGGTACCCAGATGACGGTGCAGTCAGGCCGAGTGAGCACTAAATGACAGCATCTTAGGAGAGCATGGAGACGTCGGTCAGGTCTAAACTAGTTTCTCTGAGATTGATGGGCGAACGCCGCTGGCATCGTTGCCCAGTTGCTGACAAAGGCGAAGTGCTCCACCAGAATGAGCGACAGTCTCGAGGTCTCCGGGAGGGCGAGGTGATATCTGGACGAAGAGGAGCAGCGGCTACACGCCAGTAATGATTCTTAACATGCTGGACATTAGAGCGTGATGTGCGTGCTGGAAATGTCTTGGCATCGGCGACAGTAGCCGGGCTCCCGGAGCAGCTGTCGAGTCGGGTTTTGAGGCTGCCCCGAGGCCGTTATTTAGGCCATCCCGGGCTGTTTCGTGTTGCAGACACCCAGTCAGCATCCGAAGAAGACGACTTGACTGAGCCGGATTGGGCTGTTTTGCTACGGACGATACATTTCCGGGCGGCGGCCGCTGTGTCGGAGCCAACTTCACTTTGGCTCTGTCATCTTCGAACTGCTCACTCCTTCAATGGCTCTCCCTTGTCAGCTCACCTCAATGTTATGCGTCAGGCAAACCGAACAGGCCGAAAACTCTCAATACCGAAATTCCAGCCTGTCCGACGTCGGTTCTTCGTCACCGAGTAAGTCCCAAGTATACCAGCAGCCATGTCCATCTACCCAACTTTCGACGGGCTCAGCATAAAGAAGCCAACTTTTGTGTCTTGCGTTGCAACGGCCGCCGGCGTCTTTGCTGCCGACGTTTGCGGTGGCTCTTACAGCGGTCTATGCACTAAACCATTGCGCCCAAGAAGAGAAACAAAAAGAGGAGAAGGATTGACGACAGAAAACGAATTTTCCGCAATCCAGCCAGTGGATTTAAAACAATGCACACGATCGATTTGTTCTCCATCACATTTTCCCTACGAAACTGCCCTCTTTGGGTTTCGCCGCTGGTGACGAGCGCACGGTGTCCGGATGCTGTCTCAACTCTGCAGAACAGACAAATGTCAGTCCGAAAGCAGCTATTCTTGTCGATGACTGCTCGTTGGAGATTCCACCAGAGCAACGGCTTTAGAGCTTGTAAATAGCGGCAGCCGCTCCAACAAAGACGTGCCTTGGGCCTTTCACACAATCTAGACGGGGAAACAAAACAGGATTTCAAGACTGTGCGGTGGCGTGGTTTAAGGCCAATTTGCAGGAATAATGGAGATTATGAAGGGTCTTGAAATTCCCGCCAAAATCCCGCCAGAAAGCAGTACCGTAATTTGCGTCGTAGCCCTTTCATTTCTGTCTGCAACTAAAGTCATAAACCGTGTACTCTTGCACTTGTATCAGGCATTGCTTCCAGCCTTGTAGCTTTTGTAATGCTATGCCGTTCTGCTGCACAATGCCAGCGTCGTCTTCGCGGTCAATGACCCCGCTATATGCATAATCGGATACTGTCATTCTTCACCCACGCTAAATCCCCGTAGGCCTTTCGTTAGCCAGTTACAGCGCTGTCGCCGCCCATCGCTACCCCCATTTCCGCACCTCAAACATCACCGCCCTCCTTCCTGCTTGCTTTATCCTCTCTCGTCTTCGACCCCCCTCTTCTTCTTCCTCCCTTCTTCTCCTCTTGTATCAACAGCCGTCCTGGCCCGGCTGCCTATATATTCCAGCTTTATAGGCACGACGCCAATATCGCTACCCCCGACCGGCGCTGCCACCGTAGCCGTTATCCGATTGTCGATTTGGCCCAGCATTCTTCTACTGGTTTTTTATGCCTATTCTTCTTCCTCCCCCCTCCTCAACCCCTTGATAATCGACCATCCCAGCACAACAGCCAATACAACGGGCCGACACAGCAACGGCAGCAGCATTGGCCTGACTTTTCGAATACGCTCCAAATCTCGTCGGTTTTTTCTCTCCTTTGACAGTTCTTTTCGCTTTGAGCACCACGTCTTCTAGCCTCAAAAAGACGACCCCCCTTCTCTGCCACCCCCCCCGGTTTTGCGAACTGTCCTCCTTTTTCTGCTCCGCGGCTCGATCCAACGACAAGACTTTTACGTCAGCTTCTGCATCGACAAGATTGATAGGCAGCTTACGCCCGTGGCTCTTTTCTTGACATTGCCCGCTGCTCCGATACGACGACCGCTTTTTTGTCCATTCCGTCGACGCAGCTCCAGGCACCTCGTGGCAGCCCAAGCTTTCGTTTGACTCTGTCAGCACTTTGGCTTTTCGTCTGTGATTCCTGTCTTTGGGGCTCTGTTGTCGGAACAGCTTTTTTATTCTTTCTCTCAATTCTTGTCTTTTCGGCCTCGACCTTTTGCTTCCAACACAAAAGAAGACAAAAACAGGCTCAAAATTTGACAGACAAGCGGGCTGCTGTGCCTCACAAAACGAAACGATCAAGATCTTTGCCGGCCACTTTTTCGTCGTTGCGTTTCCTCCCTGACAACGACTGCTCGCGCAAACCCTTTCGACTCGGTCTGCTTGGGAAGGGATATATTTACGATATCCAGACAACAGGGAGAAGAGGTTAACGGTTTTCGAGAGAGGCGCAGCCAGATCTCGCATACTTACTTGCCCGCTTCCCTTTTGCAGTAGCTCTCGCTTGCAAGACCTCCCTCTGCCACTTTGGCGGCCTCCGGGCCTCAGCAAAAGTAAGTGAACATTGAGATTTGTCTTCTTTGTCTTCTTCTCTTTCCTTGTGTCTCTCCATTCTCTCTTTGCTCTCTTCTTGTTTGCAGAAAATGGCGTCGCAACGTCATTGAGCTGTTTCTTCACCGTTTGACGTCTGTTTTTCTCTATTCCGGCCTTGTCCCGCCACTTCCGCTTCTCCCTTGTCTTCGCATGGGGTCTCCGCTTGTCCCCTTATTCCTTCTCTGCTGCCCCATCTTCCCCGTCTTCCCCGTTATATGACTCTTCGTTTCTCCTCCCGAACGTCCTTCCTTTCCCACGCTACCCGCCCTCTGCCATCTCCGGACCGTCTCGCTAACTTGTGCCAGCTTTGTCTGAGGCCGGATCTCTCAACTAGCTGCCGCCATGGTGGACTACCCATCATCCAACCGCAGGCCTGTTCCTCCGCGGTCTCAGGACTACGACAACCCCTCGGGCTCGACCTACCAGCGTGATGCAGCCTACAATACCATTTTCGGCGCTGGTCCTTCCGCCGGCCGCTCGCAGACCATGTCCGCCCTCGACAACCCCGACATGATGCAGCAGCAGCAGCAACGCCCGCCGCTGCCTCCACAACAGTACCAACAGCAGCATCAGCAACAGCAACAGCAATACGGCTACCCCCAACAAGGCGACTACGAGCGCACCGCCTCCATGCGCCACGGCCCCCTGCCACCCCGGGGACCCCCTGGCGGCGGCCTTGGGCCCGATTACGGCACCGGCGGTTACGGCCGGCCATACGGACAAGCCCCGGCTGACGCAATGTCGCAGCGCACCCGGACTATGGATTCGTCTAGCATGCCGCCAGACATGGGCTACTATGGCCGGACCAGCACCATGCGGTCTGTATCAGGTGGCCCGCCCGCTCCCATACACCCAATGATGCACCCACAATACCAGGGCCAAGGCCAGGGCCCTCCAGGCCGTCGCATGCCCGGTCCGCCCGGCCCAGGCCTGTCTGCTCAGCCGTTGCCGCCTCGCCTCGATTCGCGTGGTCAACCATCGCTCTCGGCTATGCCCGAGGGCCGTGTGCGCCCTGGAGCCTCCCCCGGCCCCTCCGACCACTATGGTGAAATGCGTGCACCTCCTCCCCGCTTCTACCCCAGTGGCGGCCCCGGCTCGGCCCCAGCCCTCAACTCTGATTCTTACCGCACTCAGTCTCTTGCCAGCATGCCTCGGCCCAACGCCGAGAACCTGTACCGCCCTCCGCCTTCCAGCTACCAACAACAACCACAGCAGCAGCAGTATTCGCAGCAGCAGCAACAGGCGCCCGCCAGTGCCTTTCGTCAGGCCCAGTATGGCAGTGCTGCTGCTCACACGCCTCCCGGTTCTTCCTACGCTCAGTCTCACACCACAGCCCAGGGACGTCTGGTGCCTGACCGCTCGCCCGGAAACCGAACCATGTCCATGACGGGCGGCTACGGCAATCCCCATGCCATTATGAGCGGCCGTGTTATCCCCAACAACCCAAACCGCCATCCACCGCAGCAGCAGCAACAGCAGTATCCCTACTACTCACAGCAGGCCGGCGGTGCTAATCTGCCCGGCTCTCAGACTCGCACCACTAGCATAGGTTCAAGCATCGGAGGTGGATCCGGAGCTGGCAGCATCGCTGACCACCAGCGCTCTCTGTCCATGGCATCGACGCTGGCGCCCTCCACCTCGGCGGCCAGTGACCGCACCGAGGGGCATTCGCATAACCCGAACCAGGCCCTTGCTCACCGTGGCTCCGTTAGTCGCTCCGTCGACGGTGAGCGCCCGCCGACGGCCAAGATCCGGCCGCCGCTGGTCTACCCGGCCCTTTTATCTCGTGTGGCCGAGGTCTTTCGCGAGAAGATTGTCATTGGCGACCGCACCAAGAACGAGCTCTCGTACAAAAACGCCTTCAGTGGTGCCGAGGCCGTCGACGTGCTGTCCTTTATCATTCGGACTACTGATCGGAATCTGGCGCTCTTGCTCGGCCGTGCTCTGGACGCCCAAAAGTTCTTTCATGACGTCACCTACGAGCACCGTTTGCGCGACTCTGCCAACGAAATGTACCAGTTCCGCGAGAATCGTGACGAGATGGGAAACGAAGACACCGTTGCTGCTTCTGTCAACACCACCCCCAGCACGGGCGTCAACGGCGTTTTTGTCCTGCTCTCAGAGTGCTATTCGCCCACCTGCACTAGGGATCAGCTGTGTTACTCTATAGCATGCCCACGGCGCCTCGAGCAGGTCTCACGCCTTAACCTTAAGATGGGTCCCGGTCTCCAGGGCACTGAGGGCACCGGCGCCATGGTGGGTGAGGACGACGCCGATGTCACGGACGAGCAGAAGCTCTGGATCAACTCCGTGCCCAAGGAGATCGCCGACAGCATCAGCGACCGCGAGAAGAAGCGCCAGGAGGTCATTAGTGAAATCTTTTACACGGAGCGCGACTTTGTCAAGGACCTCGACTATCTGCGCGACTTTTGGATCAATCCTCTGCGCGCCGCCAATTCGCCCATCCCGGCCGCGCGCCGCCAGCGCGTCGTCAGCACCATTTTCAGCAACATTGTCGATGCGCCCGCCATCCGCTCCGTCAGCGCTCGCTTCGCCAAGGCCCTGACCGAGCGTCAGCAAAAGTCGCCCGTTGTCCACAACGTCGGCGACATTTTCAAGGAGTTTGCCCCCCAGTTCGAGCCTTTTATCCGCTACGGCTCGCGCCAGTTGGAGGCCAAATTTGAATTTGAAAACGAGCGCAGCATCAACCCGCTCTTTAGCCGCTTCGTCGACGAGATAGAGCGCCGCCGCGAATCGCGCAAGCTCGAGCTCAACGGCTACCTCACCAAACCCACCACCCGCCTGGCGCGCTACCCCCTGTTGCTGGAAAACGTTTTGAAGTACACGGAAGCCGAGAACCCGGACAAGACGGACATACCCGAGGTGCTGGTCACTATCCGTGACCTGCTGGGACGCGTCAATGCGGAGTCGGGCAAGGCGGAAAACCGCTTCAACCTGCGCCGCCTGGACGAGCAGCTCGAGTTCCGTCCAAACGAAAAGGTCGACCTCAAGCTGCGCGACAGCACGCGGGAGCTGATTTTCAAGAGCCAGCTCAAGAAGTCGCCCACCGACCCGCCCGATATTGTGGCCTATCTGCTGGACCATGCGGTCCTGCTGGTGCGGACCAAGCAGGTGGGCAAGGTGGAGAAGCTCAAGGCGTACCGGAGGGTAAGTTATTTTTTTTCCTTCTATTTTTTGTCCTTTTTCTTTTCTTTGTCCTTTTTTTTGGTCCTTTTTTTTGTCCTTTTTCTTTTTTTGTCCTTTTCTGTCTACGGCGTTCTGACGATTCCCACCACAGCCTATTCCTCTGGAGCTTTTGGCCATAAAAGAGATGGATGAAGTCATTCCTAAGCAGGGCTCCATCAAACGCACGTCCAGCAGCCTGTTGCCGCTACGGAACAACAACACCGAAACTAAGAAAGGCGACGGTTGGCCCATCACCTTCCGGCACCTGGGCAAGCTGGGCTACGAGTTAACGCTGTACGCGGCCAACCAGTCTGCTCGGCAAAAGTGGCTCGAGTTCATTGACACCGCCCAGCAGCGCCTGCGGGCCCGCGCCGAGTTTCTCAGCATCACCGTCATTCCCACCAATTTTACCACCGCCGTCAACAAGGTCAACTGTGCGGCACCATTCGGTGAGTTTTTTTGTCCTTGTTCCTCTCCTCTCCCTTCCCTCTCTAATGACAGACGGCGGCCGGAAACTCATCTACGGCACCGACAACGGCATCTACGTGGCCGACCGCAAATCTGCCGAAGCGTCCATGCCACGACGTGTTGTGGAGGCGCAAGCCGTCACGCAGGTGGACGTACTGGAGGAGTACCAGCTGCTGCTGGTGCTGTCGAACCGGACGCTGCTGTCGTTCCCGCTGGCGGCCCTGGAGCAGAACGACCCACTGCTGGCTAAGCGCCCCAAGAAGATACAGAGCCACTGCAGCTTCTTCAAGACGGGCATCTGCGTGGGCCGCCACCTGGTGTGCTGCGTCAAGTCGTCGGCGCTGTCGACGACGGTCAAGGTGTACGAGCCCAACGACGCCATGTCCAAGGCCAAGAATAAGAAGGGCTTTGGCAAGATGTTCAACGCCGGCCAGGACGAGCTCAAGCCGTTCAAGGAGTTTTACATTCCTAGCGAGTCTACCTCCATCCACTTCCTCAAGTCCAGCCTGTGCGTGGCGTCGGCGCGCGGATTCGAGGTCGTGTCGCTCTTGACACTCGAGACCCAATCGCTGCTCGACCAGGCCGACACGTCGCTCGACTTTGTCGCCCGCAAGGAGAACGTGCGGCCGATCCACATTGAACGGCTCAGCACCGAGTTCCTGCTCAACTACTCCGAGTTCTCCTTCTTTGTTAACCGCAACGGCTGGCGATCCCGCCCCGAATGGCGTATCGATTGGGAGGGCAACCCGCAGAGCTTTGCGCTGTCGTACCCCTGGATCATGGCCTTTGAGCCAAACTTTATCGAGCTGCGCAACATTGAAACGCACGCTGTGCACATTGTGCCGCATAAGAACGTGCGCATGCTTCACAGCAGTTCGCATGAGGTAAGCCTGTCCATGGAAGTCGTCTCCACCGAATCCCATACTGACCACCCCAGAACATTTTTGCCTACGAAGATGAACGCGGAGAGGACGTGGTCGAAGCTCTGGATCTCTGGAAGAGCCAGCGCAAAACAGAGGTGCCCAGCCTCCCCGCGGAATCTGCAGCCTCGACTGCAACGTCCTCGCGACTGTCAACATAGTTTGCGGGGGGAGATGGGGGAAGAAGCAGATGTGTGGAAAAGGTGCCAATACATGTTTTGTGTGTGTGTGTGTGTGATAGATGCGTTTTTTCAATTGCTTTCTTCTGTCGTCTCTTTTTGCTATTGTTTTTGTTCTTCTTCCTCTTTAATTTTCTCCTCTTCTTTTGCGGCCCTCTTTTGATACTGTCCATTCTCGCCACTTTTTGGGAGGGGGAGGGGATCCCCAGGATAGTTTCTGGCCGTCATACGTATTTTTGCATGTATACCGAAGAAAACAAAAAAGGGCCACACTGGTTTATGCTACTGAAAAATTGGCGGTATTAATTTACTTTTACTGAAATGTTTGGTGCCGGCAGTATAAAAGACTGGCGCAGGCTCAGGCAAGAAAAAGACAAAAGACGACGAAAAACAACACAGTAAGGAAAACGCATGTGTTCCTGAAAGTAATTAACTTTACTTGTAATCTGTTCGTAGCTAGAATCTGGAGATGTGCCGCATAGGGCCTTGTTGCATTCCCTGACCTCGGGAAGAAAGAGGGAGCAGAGAGGAGACGAGACAGAAAGACAGTCCAGACTCCAATCTGAGTTTCTTTTATTTTGTTTTTTTTGCTTTCCGTCCTGTGTTTCTGCCGTGCACCTGCGACTGGTTTATGCCGTGGTCGCCTCTTTATTCCGTAGTCGTTACACCATAGCCAGTTCGGTCCCGGGAGTAGGAAGAGAAGAATGGCGGGGAGAATAGGAGTCGGGCTATCCCGACTTAGTAGTGAGAGGCAGCAGCCTGGCAAGCTTTCTGTAGCAATGGTTAGTATTTGCACGTATTCATGGATGTAGTTTTCTTCCAGAGACACGTACCAGCTGTTCCAGGTACCAGTTGCAAATCTGCATGTTGCCGTTCTGCTCGTCCATGCACTGGGTGAACTGCTTGGTCGCGTTGGAGCAGTTGGCACCCCAGCCTTCCTGCTGGCTGGCAGAGGCCGGTGCCGTGTAGGCCGCGGGTGCCGGGGCCTGGGCCGGCTGTTCGGCGGGGGCGGAAGAGCTGCCGCCGGAGAAGAGGCCGCCAATGGCATGGCCGACGGAGGAGCCGATGGCGACGCCACTATGGGTGTCAGGTTGAGGGGAGACTTGAAGAAATGGTGACAAGGAGACTTATTGAGGGGAGACTTGAGAGGAGAAATGGTCGAGACTTACGCCGCTGTGCTGGCCATCTGGCCAAACAGGCCCGGGCCCTGCGACACCGGGGCCGCCATGACCGGAGCGGGAGCGGCGGCGGCCGGGGCGGGGGTCGGGGCCGGGGCCGGGTGCGCCGGGTAGGTCGTGGCCGGCCGGGTCTGCTGCTGCTTCATCGGAGCCGGGGCCGGGGCCCGGGCCATGGGACGAGCGGCGGGACGCTGGCGAGGCATGCTGCAAAAAGTGTCGGGCAAGGGGGGTGTAGAGAACAAGAGGTGTGACGTGGTGGCGGGTGGGAAAAGTAGGCGGGCCGTGGCAGTTGGGTTTTTTCGGTAGGGAGAATGCGAGGTGAAAAAAGACAAAATCGAGGGATCGTCAAAGCTTTTAGCCGTATACGAATTATGAATAATACACGGGCTAGGCCCAAAGCGAGCCGAGCTGTTCCGGCCAATGGCATAGTACCAATTTGCCACACGGTGGGGACCGAAGCTGGGCTCGGCGTTTAGGGGAGGTACCATGCGCCAGGCAGGCACAAGGCGTCGCCGCGTGGATCTCTGAAAAGAAGGCACCAGAACCGTTGTTTTTGGGCCAGTTGTGCTGCCTGTTGCATAAGCATTTTGTTGTCTTAATCTACGGACTAGTACTGGATTGCTTTTTAACGTCAAACGGCCAAAATTCCGGCGGTACATCTAGTCTGTTTGTTGGTGGCGTCGGCTACAGCCTTGCCAACGAGAGCTGGCAATAGCAGATGAAAGCTTTTGGGCGACTTTGCTCTGATCTCAGTATATCTCAGTATAGCTCGCTACCCAATCATTTCTTTAGCTGGCTTTCGTGGGAAACCTGTCAAAAGGTATCGTTGCAAGTTTTCAATGAAACGGCAGCAACTGTCAATTGGAAACCTCCGAATATAGCGATCCTGAGTCAGTCCAGCTCGATACTACAAAAGATGAATTTACAAAGGTTGAGTCGTTTATCCGCTGTTTCAAACTATATCCAGATACTGTATTCCGGAGCCTCGGATGCATCTGATTAAGCTCCTGAATAAGAATGATTCTTCATAAAAATTCCTTATACTTTGCCTTTTATACTTTGTCATGAGCCTTGTTTTGTGTTGCTGAAGCGACGATGAATCTGTTGTTTGAATTGAAAATCGTCCAGCATTCTAGCGAGAATGGCCCTAACCCCGCAGAAGGCCCACTTTTAAACATCACATTACACGTATAAAAACAACAGAAAATTTCTCCCAACTGGATCCCATTCTTTTCTCCTTTCTTTTCTTCAAGCATCGTCCTCGAGAACGTCGCGCCTCCATGCTCCAAACGGAAAACTGAAAGGAGGACAAGACAATCAGACAAGATGGAAAGAGGAAGCGGGACACAACGGAGAGAGAAGCGCGGGAATGGAGGAAGCGAAAGAAAAGACGAAAGAAACGAGAGATTCGGGCTTTTGACGGGAGAGCAAACACTGTTTGCGACGCGGCAGCCTCTGGCAGTCTTTTTGAATGCCAGTTGCTTTGAAAAAGGATGGGCGATAGGTGCACACAGAAACCAACGACGGCTGCAGCCGAGTTCGTTTTTTGTGAGCCCAAAAAGGCCTTTACAGGGAGACAAACCCTGGATCTTTAACTTTTTTGGCTGTCTCATCGTCAATGGTGTTTGCAGCTCCTGTCGGCCTCTGTCTTTATTCTCTCCTTTTCTCTTTTCTTAGCTTTGCTTGTTCTGTTTCTCTCTCTTCTCGTCTGTTCGATCTACCTTTGACTGCGCGTCTTGTCTTCTTTTCTCTTTTCTTCCTTTTGCATGAGAAAAAGTCGGTGAACAGCTTCATAAATGCCTCTTCTCTGCTCTCGGACAGAGATCTGGCTAGCCTGAAAGGGCCTTGCGCCACGAATGATGAAGGCCTTTGGGCAGGAATCTAGCGCACACGATTGGCATCAGAAAAGCAGGAGGGGGTCGGCCGTGTGGACGAGGAAGGGGGCAGTTGTGCTGTCTTTTTTCTTCTGTCCCTCAGTCGTGCCTTTTTTCCTATGGGAGGGCCATCGCGAAGCTTCGTGGGCTCGTTGCTGCTCTTTATTGAGGAGCGCGGGATGCCATATCAGTTCAATGCGCGACGTAGAGTGTCTCCTCTCTGGTCAAAATGTATTCCGCAAGGAATGGTTCTGTCCAGGAGGAACCAAGACGCTCTATATTGCAATGCCGCTTATTCTTTCGAGGACGATGCTTCACTTTTTTCCCCAGGTCAGTGCTTCTGCTCCCGCCCGGAATCGAGGACAATACTAACCAGAAAGAGGGCCTCGCGGTCCTTTTCCCCTTTCCCATCATCCTCTTTCCTTCTTTCACTTCACTCAGCACCAGATGGACGGACTAGTTTCTAGACAGAATATATTTTCATAAATTACAAGTACATTTTCGTGCCTATCGCGTTGTCGTACATGAGCTCTGCTTTTTCTCCTACTCCGCCTCGGCTGTCCCCGTTTGCTGGTGCCGCAAGAGCGCCTCTCGATCTTGGGGTCGTTGAAATAGCAGCTCCATCAGGGCCTCAGCTACGGTGAGCAGCCGGGCGTCGTCCCAGAAGTGGCCGATCAGCTGCAAGCCAGGGCAAAAGGCCGAGGCGGTGGCGGTCCCCGATGCCGGCAAAGGGGCCGGGATGCTAATGGCCGGCAGCCCGGCCAGGCTGGCGGGCACGGTGAAGACGTCGTTCATGTAGGCGCTGACGGGCGACGCGGCGGCCAGGACGTCGGCGATGAGGGGGGCCGGCGTGGGCGCCGTCGGGCAGAGGAGAAAGTCGACCTGCAAGGGGCCGCGGCGGTCGGCCAGCGGAAGCCCCTCGGGCAGATCGCAGAGGTCGACGGCCGTGCCGGCTGAGTTGGCGGCGTCGTCGTCGTCGTGGTCTCGCAGTGGGTTCGGCAGGCGGAAGACGGCGTCGAAATCGCGGACGACGCGGCGACGCACGCGCTGGGCCTGCAAGAAGTAGTTGTCGCGGGCGGCCGAGCTCAGGGCGTAGGTGCCGAGGAGGATACGTCGCTGCACCTCGCGGCCAAGGCCGGCGCCGCGGACGCGTTCGTAGAGGACGGGCGAGGGGGAGGGGGCAGCGCCGCGTTCGTAGACGGCCGAGGGGGAGGACGAGGGGGGAGCATCGGCCGCTGTCGGCGCTGCCTCTGTGCCGCTGCCGTAGCGGACGCCGTCGTAGCGCGCCAGGTTCGAAGAGGCCTCGGCCGGGGCCAGCACGTAGTAGGCAGAGAGGGCATGGCGCGTCGACGGCAGCGAGACGGGGCCGACGGTGGCGCCCTGGGCACGCAGCAGCTCGGCCGCTGCCGTCCAGGCGGCGCGGATGCGAGGGTCGAGCTCGGCAATGTTGTACTCGAGGGGGATGCCGATAGCGAGACCGCGGAGGGGGGAAGAGGAAGAAGACGAAGCAGCCGCGTATCCTGAGCGAGCCCTGGCCAGCCGCAGACGAGTGCGCTCGGAGAGCGACGTGGGGTCGCGTCCCGTGTCGGCTTCGCGCCACAGCTGGCTGTCGACGACTAGCTCTCGCAGAGGCCCGACGCGGCGGGCGAGCAGGCCGACGGTGTCGAGGCTGTTGGCGTAGGGCACGACGCCGAAGCGTGAGAGCATGCCGTAGCTGGGCTTGAAACCGACGATGCCGCCATAGGCGGCCGGCAGACGCACCGAGCCGCCCGTGTCGGTGCCCAGAGCGACGTCGGCATCGCCCAAACGTACGGCCACAGCGGAACCGCCGGAGCTGCCGCCGGTCGAGAGCGCGGCCGCTGCCGGCGCTGAGCCGGCCGACACGCCCACCGGCCCAAAGTGTGAGTGCAAGCTGTGCGAGCCCATGCCGAACTCGTCCTGGTTGGTCTTGCCGAGGACGACGGCGCCGCGCTGCCGCAGCTGTGTGACAATGGTCGCCTCAAAGGGCGACTCGTAGTCGGCGAGCATTTGCGAGGCGCACGTCGTGGGACCCCGCGTGGCTATATTGTCCTTGACGGCCAGCGTGAAGCTGCGCTGGCTCCCAATCGGCTGGGCAGTATCGGAGTCGCCTGTGATGTTAGAGAAAAAAAGGGAAAAAAAGGAAAAAAAAGAGAAAAGAGAAGAGAAAGGAGAAAAAAGAAGTGAAAAGAGAAAAGAAAAAGAGAAAAGAGAAAAGAGAAGAGAAGAAAAACAGCAAAGCCTCTACTACTGAAACGGCACCCACCATACGAAATAAACTGGTTCCAGTCCCGTTCCGGCTTGTACGGTCCCGTGGTGGCTGTCGCCAGCCGGCGTGACCTCGGCCAGGCATGAATCTGCAACCGCCGCAAAGGCGACGCCAAAGCGCCCATGTGTGGTCGGACTTGTGCCATATCCAACCGCCGTTGGCTGTTCTGGACTATCCCATCCGCACGGCTCCGTCGAAAATACTGGCGGCTCGTTTTGCGGCCGCGCAAGTGTCGTGGGTCGCTGGCTTGCGTGGGTGTTGTTGTCAAACAAATGCCGCCAAAATGTGACCTCAGACTAAAAATGGCATTTCGTGAAATATGTACATAAGCGAGTTTGCGCCTCATATGCCCATCTTGAACCATAACTCCGTAGAGCCCGCGCCTTGCCACCCTGTCGCTCGCCTTACACCTCTACCCTTGGCTACTGTCAGAGTGTGCTTCTGACAATGGCGATTGCTGTCTCTGGTGTCGCTGCCCATCCTCGGCGCCACTCTGGCTTTCTGAATCCTGTCGTCTCCTTCTCTTATAGGAAGCGCTAGAGGCATCACTGTCGTCGTCTCTGTCTCTTGCATGACTGCGTTCGTCGTCGTCATCACTCTCGTCGTGCCCGTTCTTTTGGTCGTCCTCGTCTGCCTTTTCCAATTCGTCGTCGTCCTCCTCTAAAATGGCGTCAATGTCGCCCAGCGCGCTGACCCGGGGCTCCAGCTTGTCGACGTCCTCGAGATCCTCGCGGTGCGGCAGCTTCCACAGACTCGTTGCACACACCCGTGGCTTTACCAGCAGGTCGTCTACAAACTCGTCCACATGGGTCAGCGTCGTGCCGATGCGCGTCCTGCGCCGCAGCTTGCGCCGGTCGGCCAGAAAGGGCTCCAGCGTGCGGTACACGTCGACAGCCGGCCGCGTCAGGCGCACGTAAAACAGCGCCAGCGCCCGCAGGTACTTGAACTTCTCGCCGCCCTGTTCCAGGTAGGCCGCCAGGATGCCGTCGTCGGGCGCCAGCTGCAGCAGCTTGAACGCGAGGCAGAGAAACGGGCTCGGCTTCTGTGCCGCGCCCACGGTGCCGCCAATGAAACGCACGTGGTCCACCACGCGGTTTACAATGTCGGCCTCGTTGACGCCGAAACACTGCTCCTTCCAGAAATAGCTGTCCACGATGCGCTCCCGCACCGCCTTTTCCATAATCGTGGCTGGGTTGAGCCCATTGGGCGTCAGCGAGGCCGACGAGCCGCGCTCATCGAGAAACCGCCGCTCGTCGGCCTGGTGGAATGCTGGTCGCTCGTGCGCCATGGCGAGTGCGTTTGGTGAGAAAACCACCGGCGTGCAAGATGGATGTCGGCCGTTGTGCTTTTGCGCTTTGCCTTTTGCCGCTGTCTAGATTCTTCTGCATCGCTGCTAGGCTTGGGTGGGGCTTCCGCATCGGCTTATCGATAGTTGCCTGGCCACTAGCGTAAACAGACGGCCCCATTTTTCTGGCAACTACACCTTTTATTCGCTTACAAGAAGCTTCAACTTCAGCACACTTTAAAGCAAACCGCTCATTGACGAATCTCACTGCAAAGCGATACTCTCCATCCCTGCTCCAACCCATTGACAAGACTAAAAGGTTTGGTAAGACATCTACTTGTACTCTTGTGTTTTCTTCTCCCAAAGTCGAGTGATACTGTCTTGATTTGTGCTTTTCTTAGATTTTTCCTTTTGCGGTCCATCATTCCAGCCAGACCGTATCAAAATCAAACCACAGCCAACATGCTTTTGACATCGTCCCAAGTGTCAGTAGCAGTGTCCGGTGGCGTTGGTAAGTTTTGCCCTTTGGTTTTGGACTCCAGACTGGCTCGGCCAGGCCCGTTTGCCTCCAGGAAAGCGGCTGACGTTTCTTCTTCCATTACAGTTGTTCTCTGCACTACGGCGCTCTTTTTCAGCGGCTATGCACTGCAGCAACGGACTCTGCGAGACCTGCGCCGCGCCATCCGCGAGCCGGATCCGACACCGCGTATCTTCTTGCCGGACCGCTTCAAGAAAATGACAACGGAGCTGGAAGACGGCACCATTGTGGTGCTTGACGACGACGACGACTCTATGGGCAGTAGTGGCGACAATGCTCGCAGTGCCAGTGTGGCCTACAGCAGAGATTTGGAGCGGTGGCAGGCCAGCCGGCGGCAGCAGCAGCTCGTGGCGGAGATCAAGCCCAGCATGCCCGGTCAGACGGACCAGCAGCGCCAGTGGCAGCAGAAGCAGCAACAGCAGCGACAGAATCAGGAGCAGCCCTTTTCAGGAAAGCAGGACCAAGAGTTTCTCCGCGCCGCTCTTGACCAAGAAGCACCGCCCCCCGAAGAAAAGGCACCCGAGACGCCAGCCGCGCCGAAAGAGGAAAAGCCCCTGAGCAAAATGGCGCGGCGGAAGCTCATCAAGGACGAGATAAAGAGACTTTCCCACAGCGAGAAGCCCGTTTACTACCAGCGGCGGCTTTACTAAATGTTGGGGCGACGGGACTGTTTGCAATTTGGCGTTTTGGGAGCTCTTTGGCTGAATACTAGGGCCGGCATGCAAGCTTTTGTACATTTTTCTGCTTTGACTACGAACGGGCTTGGACAACGACTCATGGACAAGAATGGACATTATGATTTTCGCAACTAGCAGTTGTATGCCCTGGCGTAAAGCACATGTAGTTATGCGGGCGCAGCAAGTGCAATATTCCTCTAACGGGGCACGGGCCGCTCAGCGGGCCCACTCTAAAAACCGACAACGGGCCACCCATTTGGAGAGCTTCTGCTATTGCAAGCCGAATTGCCGCGAGAGTCCTCTTCGTTTCCGGCCACCACAATCTGCCGCCTTCTTTCGCATGAATATGCAGTCCACATTGGCGCCTCGGCGCTGGCAGCCGCTGGCCCGACGAGCTGTGGCGACAGCAGCAACACCGGCTGCGCAAGTTTCTTTCCCAGTCTCGTCCAAAGTGTACTCGCAGGCCTGTTCAACTTTTGCCCATCGGAGGAGGGCGACTCTGCGCTGCTGCTGCCAGAGCCGCCCGACCACGTACGCTGCGGCCGGCCAAAGCAGCCGCTTCTCGACGACACCACGGCGCCGCCGCTCTGCGCCGCCCCCCCCACAAGAGCCTCTGCAACCGGCCGACGACCCCAACTTTACTTCGATTGTGGACAACCCGCCGGAGCTGGTGCGTTCAGGGCGGCGACACGGCCCCGGCCTGATTGTTTTGGGTAAGTGTAGTTTTTCCTGGTTTTTTCTAGTCTTTTTCGGTCTTCTCTGGTCTTTTCTGGTCTTTCCTCCCCCCCCCTCCCTCTCCTTCTCTCTCCCTTCTCTAACATGCAGCCATGATCCCTCTGGCTGCTTTTGCCCTTGGCACCTGGCAGGTCTACCGGCTGCGCTGGAAGACGGAGCTGCTGGCCAAGTGCGAAGACCGTCTCGTGCAGCCGCCGCTGCCGCTGACCCCGGACCGGCTGCCGGCGGCCGTCTTGGGCAGCAGCACCAGCGAGGCCAGCGACTTTGACTACCGCCGCGTCCAGATCACCGGCGTCTTCCGCCACGACCAGGAGATGCTGGTTGGGCCGCGCATCCGCGACGGCCAAAACGGCTACTTTGTCGTGACGCCGCTGGAACTGGCGACGCCGCCCGGCGCGACGGTTTCCGAAAACCCGGCAGACGATGCGCCTCCGCCCAAGATCCTCGTCAACCGCGGCTGGATCGCGCGCGATCACCGCAGCCTGGCCAAGCGCGCCGCCACGCCTGGCGCGCTGCCGCGTGGCCTTGTCCAGCTGGAGGGCATGTTGCGGACGCCGTGGAAACCCAACATGTTTACGCCGGCCAACCGCCCGGACAAGGGCGAGTTCTACTTTCCCGACGTGGCCGGCATGGCGCAGCTGAGTGGCAGCCAGCCGCTGTGGGTGGATGTGACCATGGGTAGGTTTGGTGTTTTCATTCTGGCTCTAGTCTTTGCTATTTGCTGGCTGCTTTCTCCTCTGCCTAGCTAACCCCCGTAGAACCGGATCTGGTTCAAGTGTACGACATGGAGGCCAAGGGCATTCCCATTGGCAAGCCGGCCGAGGTCAATCTGCGAAACACCCATGCTCAGTATATCTTTACTTGGTAGGGCTCCCCTCCCTTTCTCTCTCGTTTCTTCCACGCTCCCATGGACGGACGGCTGACACCCCCAACAGGTACAGCTTGGGCATCGCCACCACCATTATGCTATGGATGGTGACCAAGAAACCGGCCTCGGACGTGACCCGGCGGGTGCGCATGAACAAGAGCTGGTAGATTTGCTGAGCCATGGAGCCATCAGATGCCGTTGTGTGCAGCATCTGTGTAGTATGCGACTTTGTCGCTTGTGACTTTTTTTTATAAAAACGATCCCTCCCCTTTGCTTGCCTCGGCTCCCTTCAGGTCACGTCGTCGTTTTCATCTTGTCGCTCGGCTGCAGAAGCGCGTGCTCTCTTCTGGTGTGGCCGCCGCTTCGCCGCCGGTGCCTCGGGCTGCATGCGCAGTTCCTGCAGCAGCTCACGCGGCAGCAAGCGTTGGGCAAGGGAAAAGGCAGTTGTCGTTGCGTTGATCTGGCGTTGTCTGGATCGTCAGTGTATGATGTAGGAGAAGGGCAAAGAACCAAATGAAGCTTCACCGACCTCTTCATCAGAATCAGCACGTCGCTCTCGTCAATGGTTTTCCGTCCGGCATGCTTGGAATAGCGCTGCAGATCGACTGCGACCTGCTCAAAGAACCAGTCCGAGGCTGTGCTCAGCGCGGCCACCGTTTCAGGGCTGATCTTGGCCTTGCCGGCGCCGCTGGACTGCGCAAACGTCTGCGCCACCCGCTTGACCACCCCCGCCGGCAATGACGGGTACGGAATGCCGTAGCGAGACATGCGGATCCGCTTCTCCCGGACAGCTTGTCGTTTGTCTGCTGCCGCTGCCACGGTCACCGGCTGCCGTGCCTGCTGTGCAGCCGCAACCGCCTCTGACACGGCCGCTGCCTCTTCCTCCTCCTGTGCGTCCTGCTCATCCTCTTGGTCTACCCACGGGCCGGGGCTGTTGTTGTCGTCATCGTAGCCGCCATTGTCCTCAAAGTCAGGCGCGGTGTCCAGCCGAGAAGGAGACGCCTGGTCGGCGGCCATCATAAAGGTGGTCTCGTTGCCCTCCATGGGCACATCAATGACGCCAAACCCGCTCTCGCGGCCAGCCAGGAGGCCGTGGTCTGCGCTCTCCGAGTCAATACTGCCATGTTAGTGTCTCTGTCGCTCGTTTTCCCGTCTTCCGCTCGCCAAACAGTCTCACCGTTCAAAGGTATTGTCCTCGTCCGGCTGCTCGCCAACATGGTCAAAGGCGCCCTCGGGAAAAAAGGCCGACGGCATGTGCTCGCCGCCGTCGTCGTCGTCGTCGGCCGCCGCGCCAATGAAGCCATCAATGTAGTCGCTCATCTGCAGGCTGCCCAGGCTGCTACGGCCGCCCAGACTGCTCCTAGAAAAGCGGCGGGCCTGCTGCAGCTGCTCGTGCGTGGCCACGCGGCGTGCCACTTCAATCGACCGCAGCGTAAAGTTCTCGTCGTCGTCCAATATGGCCGACCGGTGCGGCCGCAGATCGTCGTCATCGTCGTCGTCGTCGTCATCCCCGATAGGGAGCGACATGCGCGGCCGGTCGAGCGGGAGAGAGTCGGAATCGTCGTCTTGGTAGTTGCCAAAGCTGTTGTCGTTGTGGGCCGACACCGCCGACAGCCGCGACCGGCCGTGGGGGGTGTTGTCCATGCTGGCCGTGCCGGTGCCGGCAGCGTTGGGCGAGGACGAGGCCACGCGATCGTGAGACGGCGCCAAGCGGCGGCTCAAATTGCGTAGCAAATCGCGCGGCGACTCCCGCATGTAGCGGCCGCTCTTGCGGCGGCTCTTGCGTCCGCCCGGCGTGAAAATGGCCGCGCGACGGTGATCTAGAGCGAGCCGCGCGGCCCGGGCGTGCGGAGTGCGCGCTGCCGCCGAGTTGGGCGTGCGAGTTCCGCTGCCGGCGCGGCCGGGCGTCGTCGTTGGCGTTGTCGTCGCTTTGGCTGCAGCGGGCCGGCCGAAGCCGGAAGTCGGCGTACTCATGCTGCCAGTCGACAAGAAGAAACAGCAAAAAAAGAAAACAGTGCCGCTACAAGAGGGGCGACAGTATTGTCGCTGGCAATGGCCGTGATGGACTGGATTGGGCGACGCGCAAAAAAGGCCAGACGCGTCATGATGCAACTGCTGACAAACGACGGCCAGCAGCCATGTGGCAGTGGGGTACCGCTGTGTTACAGCGTCGCACAGCGCTGCACGATTTCAGAACAGCGGGTCATTTGCGATAAGCGTGATAAGGACAAGTCCGAAGCCAATGGGTCGAGGAAAGCCAAGATGAAACATGGCATCACGATATCCGAGTGTGAAGCAGCCGGATAGCAGAGTCCATGTCTCAACTCTAGTGACGTAGCTGCGTCTGTTTTCAAAAGCCGCAAAGCGAGCCGGATATGGCAGTTGAAAAGGCCTGCGCTTGGTCTTGGAGCTTTGTCTTTGCCTTTTTCGCTACGGCTGCCGATCGATGCAAGAGCTGCAATGCAACGGTTTCTAATGCACATGGAAACGGACCCGTCTTGACGGCGTCCCACCGCGGACGCCTCTCGCGATTTGAACTGTGCTCTGCCGGTGTCCCATTGTGGCCTTTGAAAACAGAAGAAGCGGCAGACGGCTTCTTTCTGGGCTGTTTCTTCCTTCCTTCTGCCCCGTATGAGACACATGAAACGGCTGCCGGGCGGAAAATCCGGTCTGGCACCGTGGTGGATCAGCCTTGAGGGCGGCGCTTGATACAGAGCATGCATCAAGTGCCGCTGCATGGCAGCCAGGCAAGGACACAGCAATAACCCAAGTGGACGGCCTTGCTCAAAAGGGCTGTCTTGTGAGGCTGCCAATGGCCAATAGTCTTTTGTCCTTTTCTTTTGTTTTTCCTTTTTTTCATCCGTTTCTTCTTCTGCCGTCGTAATCGTCACCGTTTTCCCCTTTCAATTCCCTTCATTCTTCTTCCAGCGCCTGGACGCTTTGAATGCCAACTCTGGTACCAATCGTCCCACGCGTTTCGACTCGTCACAGCGATTTTGCGCCCTCCAAAGCTGCGGCGCCCAGGCTTTGGCCGCATTGGCTCTGGCTCGTCCCCGCGGTGGAGCCCCAGGCGCTGTGTTCCAGTAGCCAGCAGCCAATCCACGCCCTCCCAACGCCCCAACCGGCCGAGCACAGGCATGTCCACAGCGGGGCCCGCCAGCCAGTAGAATCACAAACTGCCTGTGCTTCGGGCGCTCGCCTCACCGCCGCTCGTATCGAATAGCACCTCGTAGCCACCGTACGACACTGCACACACTACTCGGTGCACTACAACTTGCACTAGTTCGCTACAGGGGCAGCTCTCCAGTGCAGTGTAGACAGCCGTCACCGCCAACCGTAATTCTGCCCCTTTTCCAGCCAACCGTCCCCCTCTCTCTTGTCCGCATCTCTGTCTGTCTCCCCAGCCTCCTCATCTCGCCGCATCGATCCTCAATCCCTCATCCACCGCATTCCCAGTTCTCGCCAGCTGCCGTCCGCCGAAGCCTTTGTACGAATCGTTTATTTTCTGCCGAGCCGTGTCCTTGTCCTCGCCTCCAGGTAAGAAAAGCTTTGCTAGTTCCGTCTGCGACGATGTTGGCCACTTCTACTGGATTTTTTTCTGCTTCTTTTTCTCTTTTGAAAAAGACCATATCACCGTCTACCGATATGGCTACATCCTGTGTCGGCATCGCCAGACACTGCTGCGGCTTTCTGCTTGTACCCTGTGTCTGCCTTTGTCTTGCATCTTGTCTCGTGCTTCGACCTTGACGATTGGCCTCCCCCCCTTTTCTACATCTCCTCGTCTTCTCGTCTCTGTTTATTACTGTTTTGGCTCTTTCTTGCTGTTTCCCGCCATGTTTCTTCGCTTATCTGTTTCTGCTCTGTCACTTCACCCCCCACCCCCTGAATTCTCTCATTTCTACCCTCCTGCCGTGCAACATATCCTCCTCCGCCATTGCTGAAACGGCTTGGTTTGTGTGGTTCGTGCTTCACCTACGGCTATAATTCGTCGCAGAACTTCAGCTCTCCCCTCTCCATGGCTGCTTTGTCTCTTTGGCCCCCCCTTCTCCGTTTCTACTGGCCTGCCTGCTTTCCGCCGCCCCTTCTCCACCACGCCTCTTCTCAAACCGTCCCGGCCTTTCCCTTTTCGTGAATCCATTCCGAACACGCCTGATGAACGGTGCTGTATGCTGCTAAGCGCTGCTTGACGCTGCTCGTTCCTGTCAAAGGGTCTTTTTCCTACATGCAAATCGCTCTTCACCCCTGGCCGGCTCTGTATTTGTTTGCAGACTCAAGTGGTCCCGGCCCGCCTCTTACAAGTGTCCTACGTGATCAAGCCACATTCAATTCTCCCGTCTTTTACTCTGTTGCCGTTTCTTTCTTTGCTTCTACCCCATAAGCTCCCTCTTCCCCTAGTACAAGCTCTTTCCAGCCTCTATATGCTTTGCAACCCTCAAGAAAGACAAGCAAAATCCAATCACAGCAGACAACGACTTGGCCTGTCTCTTTTTCAAGAACAACCACGTTAACCTTCTTTCACCTACAGATCCCGACGATCTAAGACGAGCTAGACGCCAGACGCCGCTTCCGCCAACCCATTGATCAATATCCCCCATCTGCCACCCCAGAGGCGCAATTGGCCGCATCAAAGGGGACTGCAATTCAAACGCACCATTATTCTTGCGGATAGACTGCAAATTACCAGATATTTCTCATAAACATCCTTCACAATGGCTGCACCCGGCGTTCAGTCTTTGAAGGTGTGTAACACCTGAATCCAGGCCATTGGAGGATATCGTGACAAATATCGGGACTGACCGTGTTTCGCTTTAGTGTGTCGTGACGGGCGATGGTGCTGTCGGCAAGGTATGTCTCGTTCCAAGCTTTCACATAGCCTGCCCTCTCGTCCTAACAAGTCCTAGACATGTCTGCTTATTTCATACACAACAAACGCCTTCCCCGGTGAATACATCCCGACAGTGTATGATTTTCTCTCTCTTTCAGCCATTACCCCGTCGAGCTTGCCAAGGTGCTGACCATGCAGGTTTGATAACTACTCGGCAAGTGTCATGGTGGACGGCAAGCCCATAAGCCTGGGCCTGTGGGATACGGCCGGCCAAGAAGATTACGACCGTCTGCGTCCGCTGTCCTACCCCCAGACGGACGTGTTCCTGATCTGCTTCTCCATCGTGAGCCCGCCATCGTTTGACAACGTCAAGGCCAAGGCAAGTTACTTTGGGTTTCCCTTTTGCTTTCCGATACCGGCTAACCTCATCATAGTGGTACCCCGAGATCGACCACCACGCCCCAAATGTCCCCATCATCCTCGTCGGCACAAAGCTTGATCTGCGCGAAGACCCGGCCACGCTCGAGTCGCTGCGCCAGAAGCGGATGGAGCCCGTCTCCTACGACCAGGCTCTCATGTGCGCCAAGGAGATCCGCGCCCACAAGTACCTTGAGTGCTCAGCCTTGACCCAGCGCAACCTCAAGAGTGTCTTTGACGAGGCCATTCGGTATGTTTTTGTCCCGAATCCATTTTCCGGACCACAAGTACTGACGCCTTTACCAGTGCTGTGTTGAACCCTCGACCGGTTCAGCAAAAGTCCAAGAAGTCCAAGTGCACCATCCTATAAGATTGGACGGCGTGGAGCGAGGACGTCGTGGCACAAGCGCGATTGTGTCAGCGACAGCCCTTGGGCCGAGGTGACGGCGGCGGCCAGCGACGATGCCGAGGGCCGGCAGAGATCGTTTGGCAGTCGGCACAGAACAGACAGAGTGGATACCCCTGCTATATGATAGCTCTACGTGTGCGTTGTATTTAGGCATTGTCATCGGCGGACAGACGATGCGGTGGACAAATATGCCGACTAAGCTGGGTTACCCTGTTGAAACTCTTTTTGGATATACCTTTTTTGGACAGCAAAGATTCAACGGGGATAACGGCAGCAGAGTTGGGAAGAAGAGGGGGAGGAAGCGGAAGGGAAGCAAAGAGCCTATATGCAGAGCGCCTCACGCATTTGATGAGATAGCAATGCATTCTTGTGCTCCTCTTCCGCTTTCTTGGGATTTGGGTCTAGTCGTCATCACCTTGGTTCATCTCCCTCTCCCCCTTTTTTTGTTTTTGCCCATTAGGTACAGGTTTTCAAGGTGCCGGATGAATCTGCTATTTATCTTTCTTTTTGGATTTTACGGATGCTATTTTTTGTATAAACGTCGTTGCGCGCAGCTTAGAGTTAGGTTGCTTTACTATTGTTTACTCTTGAATGATTTGTGTTTGTTTCCACGGCCTTTTATATTGTGTAGCAGCGCTTTGACAGATTGAAACCGTAATACATCACATCTATACCAGCTGGGAAGCCCATTTCAGTACCGTAACCCAAAGAAAGCAGAGCAAGTGTCGCAACTTGAGAAGAGCATAACAGCACAAAAGGAGAAGAAGAAAATCAAAAGAAAATCAGTTTCAGCGGCGGCTTGCCCTCGGCCGCCGCTTCGCCTTCTGTAGCGTCGACCGCATAGCGTTCCTGGAACTGGGGCCGCGTCAGCCAGCGGACCAGCGGCAGCACCGTGTCCTGCATGTCGAGCACGCCGCGCTTCTTTTCGTCAATGTGCGAGGCGTCAATGACGATGCGCTCGAGGTGTGCCACCGACAGCGCGCCGTCTTGGCCGTCCTCCGGCTCGAGCAGGTCCATGAGCCGCGCGGGCGTGCCGACGGCCACGCCGACGCGGTGGCTCTGCAAAAAGGCGACGGCCTCGCGCAGCTTAATGTGCTTGGCAAACAGCTTGGCCACCGTGCTGGTCTCGGTCTGAAAGGGGCGCACGGCGCGCACCAGGTTGGCGGCCCGCAGCCCAGCGCCCGTCACGATAATGGTGTGCGGGCTGCCATTGGTCTGGGCGGCCTGCGACAGCCGCCCGCGGCCGCCGGGGCACACGGTCTCGAGAAAGTCGGCCAGGTTGGCCTCGGTGCGGTCCTTTTCGTACGCGGTGGTGTCGACCATGGCGGCAGCTGCGGGTCAGAAGGCGCACAACTGAAAAACTCTCTTGCTCACTCACCTCTTATCCGTAGGTCGGCCAGCTCCACAGAGCTCAGGTCGCTGCCAAACCGCTTCGTCTGTCGCGCCACATAGTCGGCCAAGAGGTGCGGGTCCATACGGCCCAGGGCACGGTTGATGCCGAGCTCGTAGTCGAGGTCGTCCTCGTTGTCGTGGTGCTTCTTGTGTTTGGCCTTTTTTCGCTTCGGCTCGCCGTCTGCTTTGACTTCCTTGGCTTCCTTGGGGGCCTTTGGCTCGGCTGTGGCTTTCTCTTCTTCCTTGGGCTTCTGCTCCTGCGCCGGCTGCTCGTCCTGCTCCTCCGACTTTTTCACCTGCGGCATAGGTCGGGGTCGCTTCTGGAAGCCCCCTCGATCGCCGCCGCCACCGCCATGGCTGCCACCGCCTCGGCCTCTGCCACCTCTTCCGCCACCCCGGCCGCCTCCACGGCCGCTGCTACGACCGCCACCGCCTCGGCCCTTGTCACGACCGCCGCCGCCGCCGCTCTCGCGCTTTCGCTTGTGAGACTGCAAGTACGGATCTGGGTCCAAAGGCTTCCGCCGCGGTGCCGCTGCGTCAGCCATAATAGTCAATTTTGAGTTTGTTTTGGTGTCTGGGTGGATTTTTTCGTGGGCAAAGTGGTAAAGCTGGTTGACTCTACGACATCTTGGGCAGTGTTTTTTTTCTTGCAAGCTTGGGCTTTCTGCCGTCCAAAATGTCAAAAAAAAGGCGGTGACTATTGAGCTCGAAAGGCGGTCCGGGCGCTGCGCGATAAACAGTGGGTATATCTGACTAATATCAAGATGGTACTCTGACCTCGACCAAAATGAGAACCTTTTGGCACCTACATTCGGCAAGGCTCCAGGTCAGGGCAGAGCCGGCTGTCGGCCAGTCCTACGTCGGATTTGATATCCGTCAGGTAAAAGAACGGCAAGTCTAGTGAACTGCAGCAATGGCTTCAATGGAGTAGGAGAAGAGGTCTTTGATAAGATAGAATTAGATAAGATGGAATTACTTGTTTTGGATATACCGCTCTGGGTTCTACCAGTAACAGTAAGGAAACTCTAATTCAGTTATCCTGGTTTTTCAATCGTAGACACAGTTTTCATCATTGCAGTCATGCCAAATCGAACCGGTTTACAGTGCCGACAACTATGGAGGTGCACTAAGTCTGAAGAGGAAAGGCAATACGACACTATTCGACGAAGAGCTAGTACTAGCAAAATACGTAAGAAAAATAACCAGGCCAGTCAAAACCCATTATTATTGTCATATTCTCTCTTTCTCACTCACCCAATGTATTCTGGGGCAGCAAGGCAGGCAAAAGAAAAGAGGAGAAAAGAGAAGAAATTGCCATTTCTGGGCTTTTAAACTATCAAAAAAGGAAATCGAAACCGGTGAAAAGTCTACTAGGTGACTAATCTAATAGGCTTTCCCCAAGCTTGACATTCTACAGTGTATTTGCAACGAGCGGTGTGATTCTTTTCTTTATTCTTGTTTTAATCATCTATTTTCGGCACTTTTCCTCGTCTCTTCCTTCATTACCGTATGGGGGAAATATACTGTATCGTTCTATAGTCCTTGTCGGACATACGACCCTTTCCATATCGGGCACTTTGTCTCATCCAGCATCATCCATCATTCTCTTGATCCGATTCGGCTTCTTTAATGACGTCGGCGTGTTTTTCATCACCTGCACATATATCCCAGCTTCGGCTTCTCTGTTCCGACGTTGTATTGCAGCCCATACACAGCTTTACTGCAAGGGCCGGACCTACTTAGACTGATCAAGATGGCGCCGCAGGACAAGATCCCAACGGTACGTCCACGACTGATTATCTTGCACGACCCGCACCGTCATTTGTTGAAATGGGCCTATGCGGTGACATGCGGCAAAACAAAGGCCGGCTCTGCTAACAAGGACAGTCTGCCAATGTTCTGGGGGTAAGTTGAGTCTCTTGTGAGCCGTCTGCAATACAAGTGCAAATAGGAGGAGCTAAACATGACTGTTTCCGTCTTCATAGACAATCGGCACAGGTTAGTATTATGCACTCTTCTTTCAGTTCTCTTCTTCTTCAATCATTGCTGCTTCTGTAGCTAACCATGTGTGACAGTGTGAGTAAATTTGTCCAAAGCATTGAGACGCCCGTCTTTTGCTACCATATGACATACTGACCGCAGATGGTTCCGTGAACAGTTTCTGGTGTATCCAAGTACGTTTCACGCAAGCTTTTTTCGTCTAAAAGCGCCATTGCTAACATCCTTCCAGCTCGCGCCTCAGTAAGTCTTGTGCTCGCGGCTTTGGTAGCCTGGCTTCCCCATCCAAGTGGTGCATGTCCTGACCATGCCAGAATATGGACCAACTGGAGGACAAAAAAGACGGACGGTCTTCCGGTTGCCATGATGCTCCTGTGGGCCGTATGTATGTTGTTTCTCTCATCCTCTCTTTGCTCTTTCTGCATTAAATGCCTACTGACAACCCCCCCAAGGCGGTGTTCCCTTTGGCACTTACAACATTGTTCAGAACTTTAATATCCCTCTGCAAGTGCAGTCGCAAATCTTCATGTTCTTTTGCCTCTGTAGCTTCACCCAGGTGCTCTATTACGGGCACAAATGGCCTGCTCTGAAAGCCGCCTGCCTCGGCATCGCCTTGGCCGGTACCTTTGCCGGCGTAGAGGCGGCCTTGATTTTGACGTTGCGACCCGTCTACAAGCGAGGAAACGAGGCTCCCATGCTGGTGATTGGCATCTTGGCCTCCATTCTGATGGCTCTCGGCCTACTGCCTCCCTATCTCGAGCTATGGAAGCGGCACGGCAGGGTGATTGGCATCAATTGGGTAGGCTCTCCCATATTCAAAAGTGCGAAGCCGAGGCCGTATGTCCACTGACTTTTCTTCTCCCCTAGATATTTTTGACGATTGATTGTCTCGGTGCTTTTTTCTCCGCCATGGCACTAGGTTGGTTCTGTCTCAGCCGTTTTTTTCTTTACTGTATATTCCTACTGACTCGCCGCAGCCGCCCAAAATAGCTTTGATATTCTCGGAGGCATACTCTATATTCTCTGGTAAGACTAGCAAAGACTCACGGATTGGCGAATGCATGACTGACAATGCTGCTAGCATCCTCCTCGAGTTGGGCATTTTCACTTCGCAAGCCATCTTTCTGCTCCGCACCCGTTCATTGCGAAAGAAGGCAAAGGCCGAAGGAAAGACGTTTGACGACTTGTTGGAAGAGCATCGTGCCGCCAACTTACCCTTTGCCTTTGCCGAGCGGGAGCCGCCGCTAAAGCTGACGCCTTCCTACTGGTTCCGTCGGGTCTGGGCGAAGAAACCGGCCGAGCCGACGGTGGTGGCCGACGAAGAGAAGCAACAAACGAGCGACGGCTACCCCAATCGGGCCGGCATGGACTCGGACATGGGCGGCGTGATAGAAGAGAAGCGCTCTGCAACAGAGGCTGACCTGACGGCACCGGCATGAGCAGAAATGGCAGCTGATTAAGAGCCTATTGTATATCCACCGGTTTCTTTTGCCCGGGCAAACCAGAACAGGCGGCCGGCATGGTTCACTTGTAGCCCGGGATTGCATAAAAGGAGAGAGGGCTTTCGGACATTTTGGCGTTATTGGAAACGGTGTGAATCGGCAGGATTAATGTGGTCCCTTTTTGTTATATTTTTTATCTGGACATCAGCATAAAGGTGCGAGACATAGAAAAGAAACTTTATTGTTTGTTTCTGGTACATCTGACACAGAGTCGTCCTTGGCGTGGAAACAGGTAATATACGTAAGGATACGACCCAGCAAGAGAGACAGCGGTAGCAAAGGCCCCCGGAAGGCCCATCCCGCGTGCCGGCCCTTGCTTTCTCCCCACCGGCACTACACTAGTCTGGCATCCATAAGCATCAGTTGTTTCGTCAAGATTGAGTGTCTCGATGCTGAAATGGCGGTAAATGCAAAACACTTTGTTCTCCATAAGTCACCCATCCATCCATGGAAAGGAAAAACTGGTATGAGTACGCCATATGCAGGGCACTGCTCTCCCTGGGACCCAAGGTTCTTCGAAGACTCGAGTGCGAAAAACCGAACGGAGATACACTTGCACTTGTAGAAGTCGGCTGCTTGACATCAACAGAGCAAGGCTGGCCGAATCTGGGTCGGCACCCACGGGATCTATCGAGCAAGGGTTGTCCGTCGATTTCTCCGGAGCCTATTGGCGGACATACTCGCGTCCTGGCTACTTTCACAAAAGGGTTCGAAAGTACCAACCGGATTGCCTCTTCACGGTAGCCGAAATACTACCAATTGCCGGGAGTCCCTTCCCCCAGAGGCCCTTCAGAATGAGGCGTATGTAGTGGTGATAGTTCGAACTGCAAAGCGAGCATGCCGTAAGGCCGCAATGGCCTCGATACGAACCATAGAGGGTCTGCTATTGCCCCATCCGTACAAGAACGGGGCGCGCCTAAAAGCCTATCACCTAGCCCAACGGCACGGCTGCGGGTTAGTACAAGAAGGCGCTGCAATGAAGACTGCTCCGTGTAGCATTTTGGTAAGGAGCTGTTGAACGGACCGTATGGCTGCGGCCTAAAGCCACCTGGGCGCAATCTCCATTGACGGCGGCCTTTCCGACAAATCGATAGCGGCAGACGCAATGGCGGCAGAACGACGGCTTCGCCGCGGCGATTTATGCCGTAGCTTATCAGGCCTGCTTGTCCAGGCAGAAACACAGTGGGGGACGCCCTCTCGTCTGGGGGAGCCGTCATCGCCGTGGAAAGCAGAATATGCCGCACCGGCGGCCCCTGCTCGCGTCGCCGTGCCACGATGTCCATGCGAGGAGCCCATGCGAGCCAACGCAAGCCCATGCGAGCCCATTCCATTCCAAATTCCCTGTTTCTCCATTTCCACGTTTCCACGCCTCTCCCTTTTGTCTCCCACGCCGTTTCCACGCGGCCCTGGCAGACTTCCTAGAGCCTGGAATGCGTGCCTTGTGCAACAACTTGCGCCTGCGGCTAACAGATTGCATGGGATCGTTTGTTCATCGGGTAGGTGGTAGTGCGCGTCGTAGTGTGTGTGTACTTCGTAGTGCAATAGGAGACGGCGTCCTGGCTCGTGGTGCGGTCCACTTCCCCTGGACCGGGTTGTATGGCAGCCCAGAAGCACCGACGTCTCTCCAGCCCTTCTCCCCCTGTTTGTTTGTTTGACACCCGCATTCGTTCGCTTCTCGCCCAATTGTGTGGCCATGTTTCCTCTTTCTCTCTCTTTCTGTCTTTTTCTCTCCTCTCCTTCACTCCTGCTCTTCCAGTCGTAATCTTTCCCCTCACTCTCCCAATCACCCTTACCCGTTCCGCTCTCGTCTGTAGGGCATTGTCCTATCATCCATCGTCTCATTGCCGGAAAAGCTGACTTCCCGCTGCCTGTTTGGTGCCTGATTCGTCCACGCCCCTACCCCTGTCAACGATCTGCTCCTTTTTTCTTTTTGGGTTGACCCGCTGTCTTGATTTTTCTTTTCCTTCTTTGTTTGCCCCAATTTTTTGCTAGCCCAACGAGAGAGTTCCGAAGAACTGTAGCGTTAGTATCGTAGTACACACTAATCTGCTTCAAAGTGCGGTGCCCCCCGTACCCACAATCGGATGGGTTGGTATTTTTTGCTTTGTTTTATGGCCGAGCGCTCGTTGTGTCTCTGGCAGATGGCTGTCGTGTCTTGCTACTGGCTGGTGGGCATGCGTCTGTGAGAAACGTTTGAGAAGAGGGAGAAAAAGATGGCAATGCTTTATGGCTTATGTGAATTTCAAACTGGAATCTGCGGAGCGCAGTTATGCTATGCCTTACGTACTGCTGTAGCATTTACTGTTTCTGTCTGAGTCGTTCCTGCCTGTTTCTCCGGCTGCGGGGCGTGGGAAGGGGAGAGAGGGAAGGAGGGGGCCAGAGGCACATCAAATAGGTTAAAGGCTCGACTAAAAAAGGCACCAAAAAAGGGGAACGCGTTCGACGGACTGAGCCATCACACACTCTCTCCTTCCTTACTCGGTCCTTTCCTGGCTCGCCCACATTCTGTCTTTCCCGCTGGCGCCCATTCGGGCGCTTTCCTTAATAGGCCTGCCTGTCCTCCTCGCCCCTTCTCCTGTCGTCCTCCTGCTGCTGCTGTGCTGTGCCCGGGCGTGCCTTTCCTTACTTTGGTTCTCTTCTTTTCTTGGATCTTGGTTTCTTGCAGCTCCTCCGACGGCCGACTCTTTAAGATCTTCAATTGCAAGATTTCAGCCACTCCCAGCGTTTTCGACTCCGGTCTCCGAACTGTGTCCGGTTCTGTGGCCTGCCAACTCTATTTCATACACCCTCATACACCCAATCGGAGAGCTCAGGCCGAGAGAGCCTTTCTTCTCTTTTTGCACTTTCTTCGCCTTTCGTCCTCGTCTCGTCACTCAGCCTCCACGAGAGCTCCAATCCTGTACTTTGGCTTCGGCACCTCTTAAAGATCTTTGCTTTTCTTGTGCTTCTCGTGTCCTCCTTGGATCACCTCGAATTACCCCTAGATACAATACGACCGGTCACGCCTCTCCAATTCGTTTTCGCATTTTCGGGTCTCGGCCCAGTCTGGTCGGAAGATAGGCTTCAAGATAGGCTTTAACGAACGGTCTTGTCCTTTTTCCCATATTCAGTCTCCTGATCAACAACGAGCTATTCTACTCTCCGTGACAAGGAAACGACTGAGTTGTTCTCACCTTGACTGCTGAAAGTTAGTCACAGACCCAGCGGGGCAATTCAGCATAAACGGCACTACCACCTCTTTGGGTGGCCGATTTTGCAACCACTTCCGCTTTCTCCCTGGCCCGGGCTTTCTGTTCCCCACCCATTATTGTTTACGGCGAGGCGCTGCCGGCTGATTGCTTTCTCTATCGGCTCACCCACTCATATTGGAGCTTTTGTTGCGGTGCTGGGCTCTATCCTCTTCTTCATATCCCCCCCTCCTTCAGCCCGCCATGTCTCCACGACATCAGCCCAGGTGGGTTCTGTGCCCGTGCGTTTTTGCTTTACATTTCGGTGGGCCAGCCCAACTAACAACGGTTGGTGCCTTGAAGCCGTGAATGCCACATTGTTGTTTTAGGTGCTGGTGAGTTTGTTTTCTCTCGCTCTCCTCTTTCATGTGGAAGCGGCACTAACTCTAGCTAGGCGGTGTAGGAAAAAGCTGTCTCACGGGTAAGTCGGCTTGAGTCTGCGTTTTGCACGTTATACGTCGCCGCAGCTGTCTGAAGCTGCAAACGATGTCCAGCCCGACTATCAACTCAGTCACTCTCTTCCATCTATCGACTGCTGCCACTCATTGTCTGCAACGGCCTGCTGACTCGTTCGACAGCCCAATTCGTTCACAACCAATGGATTGAGAGCTATGACCCAACCATTGAAGACTCCTACCGCACTCAGGTCGCCATTGATGTAAGACTCGCCTTGCTATGGATACATTGTTGCGTCTAGTTCATGCTAGACTGTCTGGAGCCAGCATTTGACTAACAATCTCGCTTCCACAGGGCCGCCAAGTAGTATTAGAGATGTGAGTATTTTGTGCTGTCTTTGCACGTATATGAGGCGGAAAGCTTTGACACTGAGCTAACTGATCCGCAGTCTAGATACCGCCGGCACGGAACAGTTCGGTATGCATTTGTTTTTTAGCCATATATCTTTCTCGTTTTCCATGGATCCCGCAGCCTGGCATATACTAACAGCTGGCGTGTTGCACAGTGGCCATGAGAGACCTGTACATGAAAACTGGACAAGGGTTCTTGCTTGTTTTCAGTATCACGTCGACCTCGTCTTTAGCAGAGTTAACAACGCTGAGAGAAGAAATCATTCGCATCAAAGATGACGAAAACGTGCCCATTGTGCTCGTTGGAAACAAGGCCGATCTTGAGGACCAAAGGGGAGTCAGCCGTAGCAAGGCCTTCACCTTGTCGCAGCGGTGGAACGCCCCTTACTACGAGGCCAGCGCCAGAACACGCACAAACGTGGACGAGGTCTTCGTCGACCTCTGCAGGCAGATGCTTCGCCGAGACGACCTCGAAAATGTGCATAACATGTACGACGACAATAAGCACGGATATTCATCACACCAGAAACGGCACCGCCGTCGCCGGGATGGCCACCGCTGCACGATTTTATGATTCATTTACTGCTTTTTTCGTTTCTGGATGCTATGAGCAACGATGATTTTGGCTATTTTTTCTTCGCTGACACTTTTTTTTGTTTATTTTATTTTCTTGGTCCATATTTATTTGCTTTCACGGAGTTGTTATGAGGGATCTGGGCTTCGCTGAACAGGGCTGTAAGCAAGCGAAAGGGATTAGCGCCCAACATACGGAGCAATACAATTATTGCAACGGTCCATTGAAGAGACTGTTATGGATAGCGCAGAAAAACTGACAATGCCAGGTCGGTTTGAAAAGGAGAGACAGAAAAAGCAATGCGCAAATATTGTACGAAGATTTTCAGCGAACATCTCAAAGAAGGTGTGAGCTTGAGTTTGAATGAAAATAAATCATCCCCAACACTGAACGCTTTCCAAGTGTTCCTATAGGTTGCATGTCCTTGTTAATATTTACTATCCGATGCATCCAGCACAGGATCCTCATGGCCGGCGTGGCTTTTTTCGAGCTGCAGAGCACAGCCAATTACTACCAAGATAGCATGAATGTGTCTGCTCACAAAGGAGGTAGAGATCGTAGGCGCAAGAAGAGAAGTACTTTTACACAACGAAGCTCAAGTTATTACAAGAAATTGTAACTACGCCGTCTCTAAGAAGTAGTTCTCTTTGTCGACATATCAATTCATCGCAGTTTACCGTACATAGCACCTCCCAAGTCAATAGAGGAAAAGGAGCTTAGCAATGATATGGATGCTGACTACTTGAAGAGGCATGCTTTTATAAGCGATAGCTACTATGATCTGTCATGTAGCTTACGCCGATGGTAAGGTCTACAAAATGCGTGAAATCTGAAACCTGACAATCCAACTTTGACGTCTAGAGACAATGGTATCCAGGTTTCTCGGTTTGGAATCGCTTAAAAGTTGCTTTTCGTGGCAGTGTGCCATAGTTAGTTTCCAGCCCTTAAGGCATTCGAGAAAGTTTGCAAGCCGCTTTGCCAGAGCATTGCCTGCTTATACGTGCTCTGAAGATCGATGCGAAGCCGGTCCGGGGTAATGTTGAGTCGTTGGCGTAGGTTGTCGTACCAGACGTTTAAAAATACCGTTTAAAGGTCTTTGAGAGTTGTGGCGAGGGTAGTTGATACGTGCGTAAGAATTCACTTTCTAACTTCCTTTTTTCCGTTTTGTTGACGGTCGTACCTAAGCCAGGCTCGATCCGAGCCATTGGCAGGTGGCTGTACGAGCTAAAAGACGCGGTTTTCAGGGTTGATATTGGCCCAGTGGCGGCGATAGCCAACATTTATCAGCTCGGTATCAATGGCCCATTCATTAATGGACTGTAGAATTGTGTCCGGCTTCTTGACGGAGTTGTCCATTTTGGGAGAGAGGGAGGGCAACAAAATATCGATTCGGAAGTTCAGAAGACAAAGCTTTAATCAGATTAGATGAAGGGAAAGACAATGGTTTTGATGTGCGGGCGATTGAAATAACGTACGAGACTGAAACTCTTCACTCCTTATGTTTAAGCTTGAAGTGTAGCGTAGAGTCCGTTATAAGCAGCTAAATTTGTCTTCGTTATCGCAGTAGACTTGTAACGGAGCTTCTTTGTCGATAGGGATCATGCTCGCTGCATTCATCGTACTAATTCACCCCCCTTACTACCTGCCGAATTGCGAGCTCTGCTTCTGTGATTGACGTTGTGACGGTTACTTGCGTATTTGCTTTTCAAAAAATGGATGCGTCGTAGAGCTTAATGGGGAGCTTGAAGAGCTGCGCCGGTCGTTTGCGTCGTCCCCAAAGCTGGCGTCCGAAAAGAAAGTCAGCCAGTAGTCGCTGAGGTCAATATGCTTGAGCTTGAGTGTGCTGAAGCTTTGAGACTTGTTGAGTAGGCTGACGGTCTTTTCGTTGTCACAGTAAATGCCCAAGGGGCGATTAAAAGGACCGGCTTTTGAACTCTCCCATACGCTGTGCTTGCTTTCCTTCTCTGGCTTTTTAGCAGACGGCCAGTTACTCCGCTTTAGTGGTTGAGGTAGTGACGGTAGCCTGCTTGTTTGTGCACCAAAAGATAAGAGGTGCCCCAACAGCTTAACAAGCCTTGAGAACTTCTGCAAGTCTTCACAGAGGCCAGCAAAACATCCTATAAGAAGGTGACGGCATAATGAAGGACTTTCACCAGCGGCGTTGAGTGCGATCTCATCCGCCGCAGGTGGAAGTCGTCCATCATGCAGACACTTCTGAATAAATCTCGTCTCACAGGACTCTTGGTGTGCCTTTTAATTTCTTCGAGCCTCATTCTGCGAATGCAAAACCACCCATTGTCTGTAAAACCCTCTCTGGGAATGTGGCGTCAGTTTCACTGTGTTAGCACCCATTCCCACTGCTTTGACTGTCGCCCCGTTGGTGTGACTTTTGGGACCTGTCTCATGTGTGCTCGCTTGAGTACCAAACCACTGCTTGGCCTCCCGAAGCCCGGACTCAAACAACATTCGCTCCACAACCACCTTCGTCAGCCTGGCGGCATGGCCGGAGATCACGGCCGTGTCCGTAAAAAGAAGACGATGTTGATTGTTTTTGTTTCTAATGTCTTTCCGTAGACTCTCTTTTGTAGAAATATGTGGCTTCCTCCTTCGTCTTTTCTCCCCACTCCCTCCTTCCCTATATGGCAATGCACCCTCCCTTATTCTTGCCTCTTTTGGAATAACCATTTTCCGGTCCGAAGACCACCTCCAACAATGCCGAAAGCGGGACTATCAGAGATGTGCGGAAGTGGTGTTATATTCTCGATGCTCTCCCCACCTGCCGAGAAGCGGAGAGCAATGCTAGACTAATATGCTCCCTGTGATGACTAATGATGCTCCCTGTGATGACTAACGTTGAAGGGATGACTCATCCCTGACAGGGACCGTAGTACCCCTGTGCTTATCGTAGGGGCTATCAACTAAGCCTTTTGTTCTCGTCTTTTTCTTTGTCCTAAGCGTCTTAAGATAGGCAACTTTAATACTGGCGTCTTTTCGGTTATTTTAGCCAGAAACTTAAAGGTCATGTCCGATATAAAGTAGTAGGAAATGTAGGCTTTTGTAAACGGTTACTCTTTCAGGTATGGGACCAGAAACAAAAACGCGTCCAGCATGGTTTTTCGGCTGACTCAAGATGCTCATATTGCCGCACAAATCGAAAGTTGCAGAAATGCGCCGTTGCTCGTTCTTCGTGTCAGCGGACGCGATGGCAGCATCCAATAGCGGTCAGAGCTGCACAGTATAGTGCACAACTACACAGCGGACGGGCACTCGTCCAAGAACCAGCAGTCTATTCGCGGAAAACATTTAAATTAAAGCGAAATGGATATAAACAACGAGAAAAAGAAGGTAAGTTTCATGGGCGTGAGAGATTACAATCAACGTTTTTATAGTAAACAGATACAAGAACACGTTGCATTCTTGTAGCACGTCAACTTCCTCAAAGGCCAAGTCGGAAAGTAATTCGAATCTGAGGCAGGTCAAAGATGAAATTATTGTGGGGAAGTGGATTGCGTTCTAGGTGTTTCTTGCATACGTCATGCGCCGTCTTGCGAGGGGTCACGTGAAACAGACAGGCTTGGGCGTCGTATGCTTCAGGGGTGTCTACGTATGCTTCCACCATGCCGTGCAAGCAGCGAATGGGATAGCCCGGATAAGTGACTAATACATCACACTAATCCGAAATAGTATTAGCTCCAGAGGGGCGTGGCGCTGGAAGATTAATGGCTGCGTAACTCTGCCGTCGAGCAAGTTCAAGACAAGAAGGAAGGCCCCACTCCTACAGGGCGAAGCAATAATATCCTGTTTCCGCCAACTAACAAGGCGCAGCAACCTATGTCTGACGCTTCCCTCTTTCTCTTTATCTCGCCGGCGAGTCTAAAGTTTACACCCTTCCCTTACCACACAACTATCATCGATCGAAACAAGAAAAACTCTCTGTTTATTGACAATACAACCAAATCTCGATTTTTTTTAAAACTATTGACCAGCCATGTTGACCAAGGCTCTCTTTGCCGCGGCACTGGCGTCGTCGACGGCGTCGGCTTTCCTGCTGCCGCCGCCGTCGGACTTCCCAGTGGCCGCTGGCGGTGATGGCCACGAGGCCAAGTCCGAGGAAGTGCACACGCTGCCCTTTCTCGACCACCTGACCATGAAGGGCAAGCCGTCGCGCAACAATGTGATGCTTCCCTGCCCGGGCTGCCCGGTGGCGGTGCAGGACGCAAAGGACGACAGCAAGACGGGCATGTCGTTCCGCATCCCCAGTCTTTTGGGCCTCGAGTTCAGTGTTGCGACGTCGGAGAACCACGACAGCATCGTCCTGAACGGCTACGAGCTGTACCCGGACATGGACGTGCTGCACAGCGCCCTGACGGCGAACCAGTACCCGCTCCTGCCTCCCTTTCCTCCAAAGGGGCACAAGGAGCATGGCCATGATGAGGAGCACCACGGTGAGAAGGAGCACGGGCATGACCACCACGAGGAGCACCACCATGACAAGGAGCACGAGCACGAGCACCATGAGAAGCAGCCCGAGCACGACCACCACGAGGAGCACCACGGCGACAAGAAGCCCGAGGAAAAGGCCGAAGACGCCTCTCCCGAAGAGATCAAGCGCGACTTCAAGTTCCCGGTCGGCATGCCCAAGCTGCCTGGCCTGCAGATGAAGACTCCGGCCATTACGGAAAACGTGCCTTTGGGCTACTCGCTCCAGATGCACTCCGAATCGCACGATGAAGGCGACAAGAGCGACGAGAGCGTTCTGACCATGACGCTCAAGATTATCGAGGTCAACAACTATTTTGTCCGCCACGTCCCGGCCTTGATGATCCGTGTTGCCCGCAAGGGAGACAACCGTCTGGAAATTGTCGACATTGAGATGGAGAAGCCCAAGGGGCCTCACCACCCTCATGGCATCCCGCCGCCGCCGCCGCCGTCCAAGGCCGAAGCGGAGGCTGAGCTGGCCCGCAAGCTTTCTGAATGCTCCAACTTTTTGTGCCGCTGGAAGGTCGTCTTCGCCTCTCACATGAAGCCCCACTCGTGCGGTGGCAACAAGTCGGCCAAAGGCACGGACGACGACGAGCACCACCCCGGACAGCCCGGCCCGGAGGGGTTCCACGGCTACGACAGCGAGGACAGAGAGTCTTCCCGCCACCCTCATCACCCTCACCAGCCGCGCCCTGACCACCATCACCACCACCACCCGCACCACGAGCACGAGTTTAGCCACGGATTCGGCAGCTTTGTTTCCAACATTCTATTCCCGGCTTTCATTGGCCTGGCAGCTGGTGTCGTTTCCGGCGTCATCGGCATGATTGTGGTTTCTTTGTTGGCGGTCGGTTACCGTCGCTTCTTCCGCCGGGAGCGCGCTACCCGCCGTGCCGACAAGGCTGCCGTTGTTGAGGAGGGTGCTGCGGATGAGAAGGCTGGCTTGATGGCCGTGGTTGCGGAGGAGGAGACGGAGACCCTTCCTGCTTACGAGGACAAGGAGACCGAGTCTGTTTAAGGAACTATCAAGCACCGGTCGACTGGGAGTAACACGGTTGGATCTCTAGCAGTTTGCAAGACCAAATTGTTTTGCCCGTGAGGCTTCTGTCTCGCTGTATTTCATTTACCGTCGCCAAGAGTTTGCACAAGCTCTTGTATCCACTCATTTTTGCTTTCAGACGTTTTTCTATCCATCTCTACATATTGGCAATGTCGACCTCTCTCGACATATTTCTTTACCTGTCTTGTTTTTCCCATTTATCACCGTGTTTAATTAGTTACTATGAATTTCAATACAATACTCAAGCTGACATCACCTCCTTCTATTGTATTCAAAGCCACAGAATGAATCAAGACCCGTTATGCTCTAATCTCGTTCCATTCGTAAAGTCGCTACACCACCAACGCCGGCCCTAATGATTACAAGGCACGAACCGTCCAGCCGAGACAGAAAGAAAACTACTCCGTACAAGAAAAAGCAAGCAAATCCGCTCCAAGCCGAGCCCCCCCACGTAGACAAGTATCTCTCTAGACTCTTCGGCGTCTGCTTAGCCGTGCCGCATCGCCGCCTCGGCAAACTGCTCCTGCTGCAGCCGCTCGAGCTCCTCGAGCGTCATGCCGCTCTGCGTGAACTTGTCGGCCTTGCGTTCGCGGCCCTTTTGCACCTCCTTGTGCTCCTGCGCGGCCTCGAGGACGGCGCCAATGTACTCAGCGAAGCCGAGCTGGTCGAGCGCGCGCGTAATGTGGTCGCAGGCAATGGTCTTTTTGGCCTCCTTTTCGGAGATCTCGTTGGCCTCGGAGGAGATGAGGGTGATGAACTCGACGCAGCACTCAATGAGCAGGTCGCGGGCGTCTTTGGAAAAGGCGATGCCGGTGCTGGAGGGCAGGATCTCGGACACGATTTTCTGGACGGTAGCTACCAGGGAGAAAACGTCAGCCGGGGAGAACAGAAAAACAGGGGGGGCAAGGCGACAAGGACGCGACAGGGGAGACGGCAAAAACGTACCCTTTGGCAGGGAAAGATCATCGTTTCCTAGAAACGCACACAAATGGTTAGTTGCCCGTATAAAACATAATAAAAAGCCTCGCTCCTGTCTGCACGTACCACCAAAGTCTCCTTCGTGGTCCGACATGATGTAAACCGCTCTTCTTGCCCGGACCCTGGGAATGCAGGCCAACAGTCTGGAGACAAAAAAACGAACAATTGAGAGAGTCGGTGAAATCGCTATCGATAAGAAAAAAATATGGCCGGCTTCCGATTATAGTGACCGTACGAGGAGCGCAGACAAATGGCAGTCAATATTCGCGCCGTGGTCTGTGACGCGTAGCGTAGTGAAACACGAAATAGTCGTAAATTTTCGCTGTATATAGGCTGGAAAGCATCAGAATCGTGCAGAGGCAGGCCAACGCGATATCATGAATGCGCATAGACTTTTCTTGGGCGGTGCTCAAACTGGGCGGTAAAGTGGGGGGGAGTAAAGCTGCTTATGATGTACTTTGATCTTTAACAGCGCGCTGGAGGGGGGAGAGGGGGGGCGGCTCTCAATAACTAAAATATATATACGCGACGGTAGCTGTAAAACAGCCTAGACACGCCCCTTTGTAATGTGTGCTGAAGATTCCTCTGCCCGTGGTTGGTTCCTGCGCTAGCTTTTAGGCGGGGAGGGGGGGCGTGTACGGAGTACTACGATGGCACTGGCATTTGGCAGATACCAGTAAGCAAACCGACAAGGAAAACCGATGAGGGAAGCTGCTAGGACAACGGCTGGCCGAGTCATTGAAACGGCAGACGGCGGTGGTCAACGGAAAAGAAGCAGCAAAAACACATCACACGGTGTCTGCAAAGATTCGCAGTTCCGTTTCGCTGCCGCTTTTGGGGGAGCTAGCTCCGCTTGCGGGGGATGAGGTCATCATATTCTGCCTTGGAATCTGCCGCTCCACAGTTTGAACTGTACGAGCATCAAAAAAGGTGCTCTCTGAAGAATAGACAAAACCCAAACTCGCTCACCCGTTCCTCACTGTTTGACAGGCCTGTTGCTACTACCACTGCTGCCGCTGCTATGGCTTCCCCAGCTGCCCCAGCTGCCCCGGCAGCCAAGCCTTCTACAGTGGCCGACACCGCCACCGCCGACGACAACTACAACCCAGACACGGCCGACGACGCGCCCTACGCCTTCATCCCCCTCGAGGCCAACCCTACGCAAATGTCCTGCCTCGTCCACGAGCTCGGCCTGTCGCCCGCCCTTGAGATCCACGACGTCTTCAGCCTCGATGACCCGGACATGCTAAGCTTTGTGCCCCGGCCGGCCATGGCCCTGTTGCTCGTGTTTCCCGTATCCAAAACATACGAGGAACACCGCCTGGCCGAGGACAAGGACCGCCCCATGTACACCGGCAGCGGTCCGTCTGAGCCCGTCGTCTGGTTCCGCCAGACCATTCGCAATGCCTGTGGCGTCATGGGCCTGCTGCATGCCACGACCAACGGGCCGGCGCGCAACTTTATCGAGGAGGGCTCTGCGCTGGACAATCTGCTCAAGCATGCCATCCCGCTCGCCCCTCCTGAACGTTCCCGCCTGCTCGAAACCGACAAGGCCCTCGCTTCCGCTCACGCCAAGGCGGCCCAAGGAGGCGACACCGCCGCCCCCGATGCGACTGACAATGTCGATCTCCACTATGTCTGCTTTGTCAAGACCGACGACAATATCTTCTGGGAGCTGGACGGGCGCCGCAAAGGCCCCATATCTCGTGGCGTCTTGGCTCCAGAAGACGATGTGCTGTCAGAAGAAGCTCTTCGCCTGGGACCACTGGCCTTCCTCGGCAGAGACGGGGCTGCCGATCTACGGTTCAGCTGTGTTGCTCTTGCTCCAGCGCTCGACTAGCTGTCTCCAAGCCAGGCTCTGTTATTTTGGAAGAGGGATATTCTGCTGATACCATGTGCTCCAAGGCTATAATTCCGACCTTGTGCCACAAGTCTGACGACCAGGATTTGACTGTCAAATAAGTTGTGAGAAGGCGACACAAGTAAATTAAGAAATGAGAGGAGTTTAATTGTCTAAAAGCGACTGTCTTTAGGTACAGGTTGGTGATGCATGCTTTTTAATAAAATAGGGAAGACGTTAGGATAATATGGAATTGCATGGTCAATATCAGCAATAACAGCCACCAACAAAAGATACCATCAGAAGCAGCAGCAGACGCTACAAAAACCGGCGAAAACTGTTCTTTTCCATATCCATGGCATCTTATTCTGTGAAAAAACCAGTCAGTTGTGGTTGAACAATTATGGAGAGGATAAAGAAAGAATGACGAACCACTGTTGAAATTTATTTGCAACCCTTGGGGCAATTGGCCGTCCCACATCCGTTGGGACCACAGACACCCGGACGAGCCGGCGGCGCCTTGTAGCTGGCCTCCTTGGAATCGTCTTCGTCATAGGAGCCTTCAGCTGCGTAGTTGCCCTCGGCGGGGCCATCATCCCACGGATTCTGAGCACAACACTTGGGCGAAGGCTTACACTGGAGAGACGGGGGGCGAGCAGGCGACTTGCAAGGCGAAGGGGACGGCGACCGGCACGGGCGGGGAGGAGGCGAGGGCTCCCTGCAAGGTGGAGGAGACGGCGCCTTGCAGTGAACCGGAGAAGGCCTGCGCGGCGGCGGTGTCGGCTCCTTGCACGGCGGCGGCGGGCCGCCTATTTTCATAGCTGTCAGTACACAGTAAAAGAATGGATACAAAGGGCTCACCCTGATAAACTTACAACCGCGCTGCGGCTTGCTCGCCTGGTCATTGGTGCCGTCAGCGCCCACAGCCATATCCGTTTCGGCCACAAGTTCCGAGGCTTGCGTGGCTGCCACGGGCTGAGCCTCGTCGGTCGGCGTGGTGGTAGTCTCTACCGGGCGCTCTTCGACGGAATCGACCGGCGTGATAGCTGGAGCTTCCATACTGTCGGGGATTGTCAAAGATAAGAGCTGGTCAAACTTTGGGTCTTGGAGAGAAGGACACAGAATTTTGACGGCTTGGCAAAATAGGTCAAGCTTTTTCAAACAGTCAGCCAGTGGGTTAGCCTTGCGCTTCAGGATGCCGGATGCAAGAGAGCCTAGAGGGATGCAGAATAGAGAAGCTGTGAAGAAAGAGGCAATCTGAAGGTAGCTTTACAGAAAAGTGAGAACTGTAGACTGTAGACGTGCGGGATCCTGAGAAAGACAAGGGAAGAAGAAAAGTGAGTTGAATGGAAAAGGGAGACAAAATATACAGCAGATCCATGGCCGCCCCGACAACGACATAAACATCTTCTCTTCCATCTGTTTCTACGGGAGAACAGTCAAAAGGGAAGGGACAACCAAGCTCATATTGGAGGAGTAGATTATGTCCATAGTTCCTGCCTTTCGGGAACAGTATATGCGCCGAAAACAGAAAGCAGTTGCACATTAAATGATCTTTTCACTACGATGAACGTGACGATATTTCCGTTTTGGTGAAGCTTGATGCATTGCGCCTTCCCGGGAGCAGAGGATTGTTTTTTGGCTCTACCTTTCAACGACTTGAACCACCACTGTGTGGAATACAAGAGAGGCAGTTGCGCCCATCGGTATGCCAGCTAGCAGTGTGTACCTTCCTGCACTGGAAGCATAGCAGATGAACATTCTCAATTCAGACGCTCTTCACTAGCGGCTACAGCAATATTCCGTGAGCAATGATGTCCGTTTGATACACAAGCCTCGGCGAGCTATGCAAAGCACAGGAAGGCGTTACGGCTGCGCCGAGAAAGCCGTCGTTCAACACATACATCATGATAACATGAGGAAGGGCGAATCGTGCTGGCTCTGAAAGAAAGAGTAGCATCGTACTCTGCTTTCCAATTGCGCATGACATGGCCATTCAACCCCCAGATTATTGCCGTACACCAAGTGGCCTAGAATTGGTCAGCACGGAAAGCAATTTGGCTGCCGGAAGCCATGCCGTGACCAGCCTGCTTTTCACAGAATATGCTGCGGGCTACCGGAGGCAGACGCGCGCCTTCCGATGTCCCTTGCATCAAGTTGCCGTTTCTTTTGTTTTTTTTTGGAGATGAACTGTTTGTTTTTGTCTACTTCGGAATTTTCCCCCGGACAAGCCGCAGCTATGGGAAGAGTTAGAGTTACTGGGGAAAGGCAACTGCTTGCCTCGCTGACATCGCCCTGACGGATGAAACAGCACGAGGTCTGATATATCGTCAAAAACAGCTGGACTGCTGATCTATTCTCGAGATGTGTCAAATTACTCTGCCTCGTGGCAAAGAGACAAATTGTCCCCCCTAGCATCAAAGGCACAGCTGCGATACAAAAGCTACTGCAAGTACGTAAACGGAACCCCAAGTGACAGCAAAAGGAAACATACTGTATTGTACTTTGTTTCACGAGGGATCAGAAAAGCAATACCGCAACTTGCGGTCTGTAACATCATGCGCTGCTTTCAGCTAGAGCGTCCGTGCCTGCAGATACGCTCGCATCACACCCACTTGCATGCCGCGGTCTGCCACGCGCGGTAATCCTGAGGCTTCGACCCAAGGGCAACTGCGGCATCGTTTTCTGTACGACGTGCGTGAGTGTTGTTACAATCGTGGACTTGGGGAGAGGGGCACCAGAGCGAACAGGGCAGGTAGGAATGGGGCACACGTGCGCACGTGTCGAAGATGAGACCAAAGCCTCAAAGAGGGATCCTATGCAGAATAGAACCTGTCACGTCCTCGCTTTGTGCTAACTAAAATGTAGGGCCCAACCTTGAAAGAGATCCCAGGATGGCCCTGCTTGCTTTTAGTTGTTTTCCAAGCCAACACGAACTCTCACCGTGGAGATCCCAGCTCCGATTCTTCTTCCGTTGTGTCCGTTTGGCCAATTGCGGTGGCTTTTGCTCTGGCGGTACCTGCCTAAGAGACTGCGCTAAGTTTTTTATGTACACTAGTGTTGTGCTGCAGTACACTACTGTAGTCCCTGCACCGGCCTGTAGCCGCTAAAAAAAGTCCGTTCCGGTGAGTTGGTTGTGTCCCCAGAGAGAAGATAGGGGTAACTTCCACTACACTACACTACACAAGGTATGTTCAGCATCAGTAGATAGTTGACTTGTAGAGTCAGTATGGAGAAGTAGATAATACGAGAAAAAAGATAGAACTGTTCTTTCCGTACAAACGCAGACGTCACAACATGAGATATGGCCGTTAATGAACACGGAAAGGAGGGCGAACAAGCCAAGCGCGACGGTGTGACAGCAGAAGCAGAGAAAAGGAGTCAAGAGAGAGGGGCGGCAGTAGCGAACCACAATTGGAAGGCAAAGGTACAACAAGAGACAGGAGCGACCGGAATGGCATCTGCAAAAACGAAGCGCGGACGAGTTGTAGTGTAGAAGCTACTCGATTAAGTCGTACATTCCCTCGTAAAGCAAGAGCGGCCCTACGGAGTAATAAGCCCATGGATAAGGCAGCAGGCACGGGTAGGATTGGATTCTAAAACGCGAACAGGAAGTCGCGACAGCACGGCTGCATGCCATTAGACATCCAGTATGCCAGAGCTTCTTAGTCAAGGAACCATGCCTGTGCCGCTGCCAAGCTACCTATGAAATTGCCGTGATATTTTGCGGACATCGAGACCAACGGAATTTCTGCACCAAAGTCGATGATGGCCTCCTCTCTCGTCTGCACCAAAGTCGATGTTGGCCTATCTCCTCTCTCGGCCAAGAATTCCAAACACAGCCTTTAGGCAGCTACACGCTGACTACGACATAATACTACGTCGCACTTTAGAAATATGGTTCGGCACTCTTCATTTCGCGTCTGTGCTGCCAGAGAAGAAGATCCCATAGAACACACAGGGAAGAATGATCCCGGCTGATAAGCTACGAAATACGCTACACTACACGAAGTAAACAGCCGGGCTGGCTACTGCAAATATCACGGCTGCTATTATTACCACGCAAGATTTCCCAGGCTCATCCTTGCCGGAGGCTTCCAGACAACCCCTGTTCTTTGGGCGGAGCAAAGCCCAATTCCCAGCTCCCAGTACCCATGCACTCAGCTGTGGGCGTACTAGTGTAGGCGATGGGGCTCCAAGCACGTCAGGAACAGGGTCAATACCCGCAATACCTTATCAACCTGGTCAGAATCATCTGGGTAGGCGGGATGCCACCTTGACTGGCCTGGCCCTCTGAGCTTGCGGTGGCATCGAATAGATCACCCAGAAGCCATCTTTTACTTGTCACTTCAGGCCAGCTCAGGTCAGCGTTAGCCTACGTCTTCTCCATTTCCATCTGTTTCTCTGTTTCTCTCTCCTCGTCGCTAATCTGCTCTCCAGTTTGCAAGCCGTTTGCAAAAACAGCAACCAATACCAGGGCTGGTCTACCCCTGCTTCTTTCAAGGAAGCTCGTTCCGTGCAATAGACGGGCCGCTACACAGCATACACCACATCTCATGCCGTCATACGTCGTGTATGCTGTAGTGTACGCCGAAAAAATAGCAAGCCCCTGGCGCAAGGGACTAAATCTAGTGTAGTAGTGTACGCTCGTTCGCTACACTACACATGAGAAAGGGGAGGTGGGGTTGCGTGGTTGGACGACTAAGTATGCAGCACGAAGTAGGTACTTTTTCTGCCCTTGACCCTGCATCACCAAAGCACGGCCGGGTTGCTTTGTTTCTTCACAAGCTGCCCTTTTTCATAGGCAGACTTGCCGTCAACCGCCGCTCGTCCTCTTCCAAAGGACCGAGGCCAGGGGACAAAGCGGCAGCTGTACCAGTTGTTGCTGGCTGCGGCGCTCTGCTCCACTTCGCACTGTTGCTGCCGCACTATTACACCACTTTATCTACTCCGTACGCTTCTTCTAGTCTTCTCCAGACTGCAGAATCAAATGTTAGCGCCATTCCTCGCCGCCACGCCGAACTACATTACAGTCGTGCCCGGCCGTCTGCGAATGGGCGTTCATTTTGCCAGCTCTACAAGAACCGGGCCCCTGCCTCTTCGTTTCGTTGCCGTCGTTGCAGCTGCCTTGTGTTCCTTCGTTTGGGTTTCACGTTCGCTACCACATTTACTCGCTCATCAAACGGCACTGCCCCCTTCTATATCTGCTTTGTTTGGCTGCTTTCTTACTATATCTGCCTGTTATCACCTCTTCGCCTTCTACACCCTCTTGCTCTCCTCACTTGGCCACCCTCGTCGGCCATATATTGCTCTTTAACTTGTTTAGCACCGGTGCCGAGAAACAGACAATTGTGTGGATTTTCATAACTTTCTGCCTGCCGCGTATGGCAGGCCCCAGCCGCTGCCATGGGCCTTTTATCTTTGATCACTCGGAAAATCGCACCAGACAGACAGAAAAACAACCGGTTCAGGGCGCCTCCGTACGAAAGAAATGTCTCTTCTCGATCTCCCGTGAGGTGTACGTATTGGATCAAGGCACTTTTTATCTATTTGTTTCGGGAGTTTCCATCTTGACTGTTCTACACACCGAGTCTAACACCTCTAGTTGTTCAAACCATATCCGGCAACGGCAGTTCAATTGCTTCCGAGCCGCCTTCGAGATCAGCACAAGAGTTACAACGCCCCTGGTCTGTCAGCACTCCTCGTCTTGTGGCCCGGGACGTTGAGTCGTCATCTGCTGGCCATGGCTCTCGACCTCAGCTGCACTCTCGTACAGGGGCCCAGCCTACCTACTCGCCCCTTGAGCCTCGGCGATACGAACCCTCTTCTAGAGCACTGTCGATGAAGACGACTACTTCCACCCAGCCTGGTGGGAGAAATCACTCTCACATCGACATTCTCGACGCCCGGTCCATGATTGGGCCAACCGACTTCCACGGGCGCATACAAGCCTCCGGGGTCCGAGACTATGGTGAAGACGTGGCAGACCGCAACATTGTCGCCCATGGGTTTGAGCTTGATTCTCGTCCAGTGCGGGAGCTCTATGAAGAAAATTCAATGTATGTGGATGAGGATCGACCCTTTTCCTCCAGGGAGTCTACTTGCTACGAAAAAGGGAGCGAGTCTCTTCACCAAATTCGGTCAACTCCATCTTTTGATGCGGATTTCTGGGCAAAAGCTTTATCGGACTACTTACCCAGCAGTGCTGTCCACAACAAGAGACATTCAGCTATTGTCGCACCATGCATGCCACACACACAGAAATTCTTAAAACGCCGATCGCTCAACGTTCCTCCATCAGGCTCTTCGCTGTCAACAGACAGGGACCAGGACCTTTTCTTCCTCAGGGAATTTAAACCCCATCGTTTAGCATCCCAGGAATCTCGATTTGGTTCCGACTACGAAACAAACTCAGTGATTGCAAGTCGGCCAGTATCGAGAAACTCCCAAGTCTCAGCCACTTCTCACAAATTGCGACATCGTGGGCGGTCTATCTCGTCTAGAGAAAATACAATTGAATCCCAGAGTTACTATGGCGGCACCGCCTTAACAGACAATCAATACGCATTGTCTCCTCAATCGAGCTCTTCGCGTCTTTCCATTGGGATGACGAAAAGCACTTACAGCACTTCAAGCAAGCGAAATTCGACCCGGCGTCATAGTCTTTCCGCTAATCAAACGGAGCCGCCATCGTTTACAGTAAACGAGACCATATTGGATCTTCCAGACATTCCAGACATTCCCATGGATTCAGAAGAGAAAGCACAGAACCGCAGCTCGTATTGGACAGACGCGCCTGCGACAACCTATAAGGATTCTGCACCATCGCCTTGTAAGTTGTCCTGTTTTGATATGAAGCTGCATCGACGACTCTTTCTAAGACCTTTCAGGCGTGAAGACCGCACGGCCACGGGGCGAAAGTTTTGACACTGCGCATGAATCCTTGTGGGCCCACGCTGTTGATACGCCGCTTAAAGCGGCCGAAAACGATGATCAACTGTTGGATTCCGCAAGCTTGGCCCGGCACTGGTCCATTGCGTCCACAACACCAACAACTACAAGCTCTACTTCCGCAAGTCATGCGAGGCCACAGTCGTACCACACTGCAAATACATCCTTGGACATAGGCAGTGCTCTCAATCTCAGTTTGATGTCTGTCAACAGTGGCGCCGGATGTCAGAATTCACAAGGGACAGAAGGACTTTCTCAGCCTAGCATAGAAACATGCTTGGATGCTGGTTATTCATCATTTAATATTGACGACTATGTGTCATCAGACAGCGAATCATCCAAGAACGAGGAGAAAAGCGAAGAGGACCTGCTTTTCAACAATGGATATGGCATCAACGGCCTCCAGTTGCCCGGGCTTGATGACGCTTGCTCCGCACCTTCTCCTTTCGTACAACTACAGGACTCACAGCTCAGCACACCGACGGAGCTGCAAGATATTGACCAGGCATGCAGTCCGCGGGTCTATACGGGAGACACAACGGGTGATACGCAGCTCAACGACACAATTATGACCGTGCTAGAAGGATCATCCCTACACCGCAACAGCCATCGCCGACGCTCTGCTAGTCTCCTTGAATCCGGACCTTCACGAAACGAACATGTGAGACGGTCGGAGATAAAGCGGCTGTCTGCTCTGGTTGATACTGAGGAGCCATTTTTCTTGAAATTTGGCAACTCTCATGAGAATATTAGCTCTCATAGTAGCTACAGTCTGCGGCGACAAAACTACCATAGCCACCTGACACAAAACACTACTGTGAGCGATGAGATCATCGAGGAGGAGATGGCTGCTGAAAATTTTGATCCTTCTGTCGCCTTCCGCCTAAGGAAAGAAGAAAAGGCCAGGAAGAGAGCCTCGATCAGATCTGCATCCCCGGCTATTCGATCACACGAACTATACTCATGGCGCAGTTTTGATGCCTGATATATCGTCTATGTCGTGGCGTCGAAAGACTTGTTTCTCAAGAGATGTGGGCGTTCCGTTCTTTTTTTGTTTTTTTTTAGCGAATTCGAAATGTTTACGAGGGGTGTTAGGTTAGGATGGGAAATGTTCGTTTTAGGTCGATATCCACGCTATTCTCATATGGGTTTCTTTAGCATCTCTTTTGTATTATTTTGTTGTTTTCTTAGGATAGGCTAAGTCTGGCGATATTGTGTATTCTATACCCCATGACGTAGATGTTTTTTGACACTGGAGTATGTTTCTTTCCTACTATATCTCAATTGATGCCGATTAGATTCATGCCCAAATATTGTAAGCCGCCTGCCCTGTATTTAAATAAACAAGACTTGGCATGATAAATCTCGGCATGTCCCCTACGGTTTTAAACCACACTCCCACTGCGAGCGCGTAAAACAAATCATATGGCCGTAGATTGTGCCTCTTGGCCGCCTGCCTGTACGGTCTGAGCCACCGTGCCTCCAGCAGCGTCGGCGCTGCTGTCGGCTTCGCTTTGGCAATGGCACCCGGTCAGGCTCTGGAAGGCGGCCAGGCCCAGGCTGTCAAACTTGGCCAGCGCCTGCTTAGCGGCGGCGATCTTGGCGTAGCGCCCGCTCTCGGCCAGGCCGTGGCCGACGACGCGGCCGTGGACGAGGAAGCCGGCGGCGACCTGGGTGGCAAAGGTGACGCAGCCGGCTCCGGTGTTGTCGGGGACCTCTTGGACGACGACGCGCCAATCGCGGCAGCCAAAGCGACGGGCCAGCAGGTTGACGGCCAAGGTGACGGGGTGCTTGTTGGCAAAGGTGTCATAGAGGGTCATGTCCTCAAAGTAGGGCTGCACGTGGGCGCGAAAAAAGTCGAGCACGACGCCGTGGTAGTCGTAGTTGGCGTCGACAAAGAGGGCGCCCATGTAAGCCTCGAGCATGTCGGCCAGCGCCTTGGGCGGCCGCGCCACGTGCACCCAAAAGTCGCGGGCAAAGTCGCGGCGGCCCTGTGGGTGGCCGGCCCGCTGCTCGGCCTCGTCCTCGGCCTGGCGGCGGGCGTCGTCAATCTTGGCCACAAAGTCGAGCACCTGCTTCTGCAGCGGCGCCGAAAAGGACAGCAGGTGCTTGTGGAAGCCCAGCGTGACGCAGAGCGTGCTCAAAAACTGGTTCGAGACCATGGCCATCTTGTGCTCGGTCAGCCACTGCGGGTCCTTGTCGGGGAAGCGGTGGAACAAGAAATCCACGGCCGCCATGTCGAACAGGGCGTCGCCCAAAAACTCGAGGCGCTGGTAGCTGGGCAGGTTCTCGTAGATGCGCGGGTACGACGGGTGCATAAACGCGCAGCGCAGCAGCCTCGGGTAGCGGAACTGGTAGCCCGTTTGCTGCGCCAGGCGCTGTGCCATGTGCTGCTGCGCTGCCGTGGCCGGCGCGGTCTGCCACTCCGGCTTGTGGTACGAAGCAAAGTACTCGCGGTAGGCCTGCATGGGGTGTAGCTTGCTCCGGACCACGGCAGACACGGCCTGGACGGCCAAGTCGAAATCGTTCTCCTGGTATGTGGACAGGTACGCTGCTCCGATGAGAGCCTCGCAGACGTCGGCAATGTTCTTGTCGCCGAGCGCGTGCTCCGTTGGCGTTTTTTGCCGCTTCCCCTTTTTCAGGACCAAGCCAAATGCCGGCTTCTTCTTGCCGCCATCAGACGACGCCTTGTTCTGGTCCGCAAGGTCGGGCTGTCCGGCCGTGCTCGCTCCTGCTTCCTCCACCACGGGCGGATACCAAGAACGGTCAAACTCGCGAGACCGTATGTACTCTTCCAGCCCCATGTCGAGTGCATTGTTTAGCAGATTGCGGTTGCAGACCATGCACATGCGATGGACGTGGTATTCAAACTCGTCCTTGTCGGGCACAAGCGTGAAGAGCGCAATCGTGGACGCCATTTTGAGAAACGAGTCTCCCAGAAGCTCTAGTCGCTCGTAATTCTTGCCCATGCCGGCCTGGAAGTTGACCAACGTTGTGTCCTCATTCTCGTCCGAGCCATCGCAGTCCTTTGTGAGCGCTTCCAGTGCCAAGCGGGGGGTGATGCCCCGAAGCCCGAGGAGGTTGGTCGCCTCCAAAGCGATCAAGGTCGACTCTATGCGGTAAATGATGGGCGGGAAGTTATAGGCCATGGCAACAACATCGACGGGCAACTAAAGGCGAGGATTAGTACTACAAGCAGGGGTGCAAGAACAAGGCCATTTCACCTACTGCAGAAACCTTGAGGGTTTCCAGCACCAGGTAGCACTCTTTAGGCTGGGGATCATCGAGGTCCAGGCGGTCATCCAGCAGATTGCGTCGTTGCGTCACAACATCAGCCTCCACCACAGGCTGGTCTTGTCGAAAGCTGCGACTTGCTCTCGATTTTGACCAAAGACTCACACTGTAGTTCAGAATGTTGTGTTCCAGGCTTCTCCATCCACGGTATTTCGGAGCCGGTGCGCTCTCGGGTTCAGGGTCGAGACACGTCAGGTCGCGACGGACACGGCGCATGAAGAATTTGCGAGACCCGTCATAGGGATCGGTGATGAATTTCTCTGTAAAGAACTCATCCGGCTCATCCCCGACACTGACGATATGGTCTTGTCGGGCCACTTGTCGGATATTGGCCCAATCCAGCACATGCCGAGAGTCCGTCGTGGCCTTGCTGTCGGATAAAACATCTTGGTGCTTGGAGCAGCGACTAGGAGCAATATAGTATGGCAAGTCCGCAGCGGTGCCCCCGTACTCCTTGCTGAACACGTCCTCAAAGACGCAAAAGGTGTATGTGGCTAAGTCGTTTGTTTCCTCCTCTGTCAGGCTCATCGGAGCGGTCAACGGAATGCAGTCTACATGCGAGGCACGGCCCTTGCCAAAAAACAGAGGTATCTGGGACAGCTCTGGCATCGGTTGTCTCGTCAGAAGAACCAGCGGACGAGAGAGGCGAAGCAATGCTTCAGGGTTTCTGAGGCGCAGAATGGTGGCATAGAGATGCTGGGGGGGGCCCAGAGCTGCCCATGTGGCCGGCTTGCTTCGCATGCGATACTGATCTTGCTTCTTGGTGCTGATGGCCAGTCTGGCGTTTCTCATGGCCGGCAGCTTCGACACAAATACGGGGTTGAGATGTTTGTCCAAGTACTTTTTCTGGTACAAAAGCAGGCACATGGCAAAAGCAGCCGAGCATTTAGCAGCTTGCTTTTGAGCATGGGGGCGACCGGCGGCGTGTCGGATCGGCGAGGAGGAGGGCAGAGATATTTCGCAAACATAGCCATGGCAAGTGTGGAACAGAGAATACTGTGCCCGGACATGGCTGTCTGTCGTTTCGGGCAGCATGCTGACATATCTGGTGAGGAGTTCCAGGCTTGACCGATAGGTGAGTTTCGCCCGGGTGGATGGCACTTCGTACGAGTACTGGTCCAAATCTTGCTGCAAAACGTAGTCCATGCTCAAGTCGTCTCTGTGGATTTTGCGGTCGTCGGGCAGTGCATTGCAAAACTCGCGCATCTTGGCCTCGCTGGACTTGTTCTCGTCCAGGAGTCGCTTGTGTTCCAGGTTGCCAAATTCGGCCATGTGGATGTAGACAGAGTCCTGATGACGAGCTCGGCCTCGCGACTGGATGTACTGTATCATGGTGCGGTACAGATCGAAGCGGATGACCATGTTGCAGTCAGGAATGTCCAGTCCTTCCTCTGCGACAGACGTGGCGAACAAGCAGTTTATCTGGCCGCGCTTGAACTTGGAGATGCTCAAGAGTTGTGATCGCAGCGAGTTGGCCCCCAAGTCGCTCGAGCTGCCACCAATCTGATGCAATACGTTAGAGTATGCATATGAAACCCTTCACCGACAGACACTTACCAGTGCTCCGGTCCGCAGGTTCGGGACCTTTATCGGCTCATGCTTGAACAAGTCCGCCAGAAGAATAGCAGTATATCGCTGCTGCACAAAAACAATGCAGCGAGTGTTCTCGCCCGTGGATTTCGTGTACGTGTCCGCGAGCACCTCATGCAGCCGTTGCACCTTGCTCGACAGCTGGCCGGGGGAGGGCGCGCAAAACAAGTGCTGCTGAACGGCCTGGCTGGCCTCTCGAACGGCGAGAACGCTTTCGCTAAAGTTGACAGCCGGCGCAAATTCTCCAGATTCTCCTTGGCCGTCTGAATCCTCGCGGGCCTGCTCAGCCATGATTTCACTGGCGGGGCGAATCTGCTCGAGTGATTCTCTGTCGGCCATGGCTTCCTGCTTGGCCAACTCGTCCGGTCGGAAGATGATTTGCCAGAAGCGGTCGACGATCCAAGACCCGAGTTGGACGAGACTCTCTTGGGCAAATTGACAGTTGCGCGCAAAGAGCTTGTGGCTGCCCACCAGGCTGAAGATGTGCTTGGTGAGCTCGGTGGGAGGCGGCCGGATGGCTAGATGGTAAAACTGCACACGCTCTTCCTTCGGCTTGACCACAGACCGCAGCTGCGAGTCGTTGGATATGGTGGCAATCTCGCTATGCAGCAAGGCCTCGAGCTCCTGGGCAGCCCGGACCACGTTGGTCCGCGCATCGATGGGAGAGGCGGTCATGCCGAAGATCTTGGGCCGTTTGGCCGTGTCGCTGACGTGACAGTAAAAGTCTTTGATGATGCGTGCATAGGCGTGATTCTTCTTGGCGTGATGGGCCTCGTCAAACACCAAGAGGTTGATCTGGTCCATGCGAATGTACGAATGGTGGAGGCAACCGAGAAGAATGTCGGCCGTGCACACAACCGCCATGTTGTCCTTTAGCACCGCAGTCCAAAACTCTGTGGAAAGCCAGCGAGAATCCCTACTCTCGCCGGAGAATTTCGCCACGGAATGGCCCAGATTGCACTCCAAAACGGCATACTGTTGGTAGACGAGGGCTACCTTGTCGACCAGGAAGAAGGACACCCGCGGCGGCTTTTTTTGTGCCCGGTCAGCAAGCTCGTTGTCAATCGTGTGCCGCAGAAGAAGCGCCGCGATCAGTGTCTTTCCAGATCCTGTTGTACACTGTCAGAACAACACAAGTCGGCCATATCCCGTGCAAAGGAGGCAGACACTTGCCTGTGTCCAGCACGGCAATGATATTCTTCAATTTGGCCTTTTCAAATAGCTCCACCTGGTAGTCCCGTGGACTCTCAATAATGTTTTTACTGTCAAGCCCCCCAATCAGGGCAGCCGAAGTCTTGTCGTCGTCGTCGTCGTCTGAGGCCGTGGCTAAAGCTTCTTTGGCCTGTTTGATGACGTCGGTCTGATTGCGCGAGAGCCAGGTGCCAAACGCGTCGTAGTCGGCCCGTTTCTTCTGCGACACGTCCATAATGGCGTCTCTTCCATCGCTGCGCCGCGCATCATCGTCTTCTGCATCCGAGCCTTCATCCTCGTCGCCGGCCATTTCTAGACTGTCATCTCCGCCGAGCTCTTTGCTATGAGGCTCGCCGTCGTTGATCTTACCAGCCGTTCCGGGTATGCCGCTGGCTGGCGTCCCCAACTTCGCATCACAGCCAGTTCCGTCGACGTCTGAAGCAAAACCAAACTCTAGTGAAGAAAGCATATCCAACACGGCAGATGGACGGTGTTTGGAAGAAACGGGCGCGGTAGAGCCAGAGCCTGGCGAGGGCCCTGAGATGATTTCCATGCCGGTATCAATCAATAAAACTGTTTCTGACGATGCCATATTTCCATAGATGCTGTAATAAAAAGCTGAAGGAGGAAAATTAGAGCATAAGGTTCTCTATCTGAGACTTATCTGAGAAGGAAATACAAACGATGAATCCCGCCAGATGAATGCGGCAAACGAAGCTGGTGGCAAAGGAATTCAGCCAGTGATAAGCCGTGAGTAGGAGGTTAATTGAGAGTTGATTGCGATATTGGGAGATATCAAATTCGCAAAACTTCAAAATAAAAGAGCTTCTATTTAGAATCATAGCTTCGCATAAACCCCATTTTGGGAAAGTACGAACCACGCCTGCTTATTCACCAACTTCACTTTGCTGTAGGAAAATGAGCTCAAAAAACAAATCAACAATTCAAGTGCTACAAGAAAACGTGTAACTATTCACAGACTGGCAGCAAACAGCTGCACAGTAGGGGCCAGGGGAAGACGACGTGTTGCTATATTTAGAGAAATAGCACATCATTTTAGGCTTTCGCAGAGATCGGAGCGGTCCAAGCTTTTCCCCACTTTCTGTTGGCATTGGATTTTTCCACTCCCAGCTTCGCTTTGCCTTTTACGATTTGCGACCTGGCCTGACGACATTGCCACGACGGGCAACGCCGAACCACAGAGATCCTCAGACACTGCCATCTCGTGTGCTTACACAAAGTACAGCTGCTGCGCTGGGGAAACCGACGCCGAGCCCCCCTTTCAGATCATCTCTTTAAAGCACCCCCCGACATGACAGACCAGCGGCGCCCGCAGTCGTTAAAGGCTGCCTTTGCGGCGGCCGAGGCGCAGCGCGAGGCCCTGGAGCGTGGCGTGTTCCACTCGGCCGCCGGCACCGCTACCGGCGCTCGCTATGCCGAAGCTGTCCAAGCCGCGCTCGCCGCCTACGAGGACTGCAGCGCCAAAGTGGCCTCCCTCGGCCTCTTTAGCCGCAACGAGACCCTCGAGGACATGGCCACCAAACACCTGCCGTACCTCTTGGTGCCGTACTACGTGGCCGAGGTTGTGCAGCGGCTGCCCGCATCGGCCGACGACAGTTCTTCGCCGGCCGAAAACCGCCGCGCCGTTCTGCGCCGCGCCCGCCACGCCTACGAGCAGTTTCTGCACCCGCTCGACGCCAGCGAGATCCTCTCGCCCGAGCATGCGCGCCTGCTGCGCGCCTACACGGACGACCCGCACCACTTTAGCGCCGCCGGCACCGCCACCGCGGCCGTGGATGCCAATGCGCGGCGCAACGCCAAGATCGCCCTCGCCCGGGCCGAGAAGGAGCTGCGCACCAGGCTCGGCGTGCTCAAGCAGCGGCAGCAAGAGCGGAGAGAGCAGCGGCGGCGGCGGCGGCAGCAGCTGCGCAAGGCAGAGGACGAGCCACAGGACGCACAGACAACCGACAACGACGACGACGACGACGACGACGAGGATGTCGCCCGCGAACTCTACCTGGCCCAGCTGGCCTACAGTGCCCACATGGCCTTTCAGAGCCTCGATATGCTCAACCGAGAGGACGAGATGCTGGCCCGGGCGCCACCGCCGACGACGCCACATACGCAGCCGCCGACGGCCGACGCCCGCCAGCGGACACGAAACCAGCTGCCCGAGAGCGAGCGGACCGGCGCCGCGGCCTACACGGAGCGGCTCGAGACAGTGCTGCGGGGCCCGCGGGGAACGGGCCCGCTGCTGAGCAAAGACGGCAAGCCGCTGCAGCCGTTTACCATTGTCGGGAGCAGCAGCGACAGCAACCGGCAGGACCTGGCCAAGGGGGTCTTCCGGCCCGGCCACAACCTGCCGACCATGTCGATCGACGAGTACCTGGAGGAGGAGCGGCGGCGCGGCAACATTATCGAAGGCGGCGGGCCTAGCAGCGGGCTGAAGCCAGAGCCGGACGAGGACGACATGGAAAAGGCAGACGCCGAGACCATGAAGGCGCGGGCCTGGGATGAGTTTACTGAGGCAAACCCACGCGGAGCCGGCAATACACTGAACCGGGGGTGAAGAGGAGTGTGACGGAGAGTTTGTGTAGGAGAAAAAAGACTTGTTGCATTTCCATAACGTCATAGCCGCTCATCTATCATCAGCGTTCGTATGAGACCAACTACAAAAAGTAGCATTGTACCACATCAAAACCCAAAATGGCGGTATCCAGCCGCCAGCCTCCATGACCCCTTCCATGTCCCTGTCCTAGGCTGCGCCAACGAGAATGGCCCTTGCCCTGTTCTTGTCCGCCAGCTCTGACACTGTGCCGTCCTCACAAATGTACACGGCGTCTTCCATTCCTGCTATAATGGTATTTTCAGAGAGGGTATCGTCGTCCTCCTCGAAATGGTAGGTCGCGTCGTCATAGGCGTCGTCGTCTAGAAAACCGCTATCGCCAATGCAAAACTGGTCTTGGTCGGACGTCGCGCTGCATCCGTGCGCGGCCGTGTGGGCTGAGCTCTCCATTGATGCCATCATGAGCATCTCTCCGTCTTCCAGGTCGTCGGAGCGACTGTCGCATCCGCTGCGACGACTGAGAATGTCGCTCTCGACCATATCGTAGGCAGATGCATCCAATGCGTGGCTCGCCCGACACTTTTGGCTCGCCGATGGCGGTATTTCCTCCAAGACAGAAGCTGCAGTGCTGCTGCCGCCGCCTTCCTGCAAATGGATCTCGGAAAACCGCTGGACTAGCAGATACCCGGATGACAAGCCCTCGCTGCTCGCGTCGGTGGCAACATCCGCAGCCATCTCTCTATCCGTATCGTCTGCAGAGCTCAAGCTGTCCGCCGCGGTACAGCCATGCACGGGCCCAGCGGGTTGCGTTTGACCCGCCATGGGCGGTGACTCCTGGGAGACGGCACCCGTGCCGTCGTCTTCGCCGCCAGCCCATACCGGTAGGAAACGGAATTCGTTCTGTGTCAAAGAAAGTAGCAGGTGCGGCGACAGATTTTCGAGCGGAAACTCCATTTCCGGCTGGAAGATGTGCTTGAGATAGATAATGAAACCATGGAAAACGTCGTAGAAAATATGAACAGGAGCCGCTTGTTCCTCAGGATGAGGCGTGACGCCGCGGATCTCAAGAGCAGCAAGCTTGTTGGAAAGCGTCCCGCTCCCCCATCTGCAGTCTTCCTGAACAGCAGTTTCAAGGTCGAGAGCAATGTTGTCAAGCAATGGCCCGAGGCACTTTTGCAGAACAGAGAGAAGCTGTCTTCTGGTCTGATTCTCTAGCATCTTCCAATAGTAAGCTGTGACCAGCTTTTGCTTCCACTGCAGTTTGTTGAACGTGGTGCCGGAGTCCCCGATATCATCCGACCGCGTGTAGAAATTCAGAGTGGCAATCTCGGCTGTGTCGAGGTGGTCCTGGACGTTGGCAGTAAGAAGCTGCCTTGCAATGGGAAATGTTTCTTCCGCGATTTTCGCATAGAGCGACAGAATGCGACCAATCGTGTCGCTTACTTGGGCGAGGGCCGCTGTATGTGGCGTCATGGACTCGATAACAGCTTGGATGGCGAGAACGCGCCGCCGTTCTGGCATGTCAAAGAGGTCCAGACATTGGCCGGATGACAGCTGGTCAAAGAGTCCAGACATGCGGCAGATCAAGGCCTCACTAGCATGACCCAGCATGGTTTCGGTTTCGGCATCCATACCGAACAGCTCGCGGCCAAACGGCATCTTTTGGCCGCTGTCCTTGCCCGGCACGCTTTCGTCCGCGGCATCCCGCAGGGCCCGTTCGGCCACGAGAATGCGATATGCCACTCTCACAATGGACGGGAGGCGGATGTTCCAGGCAATGCGGAAGCACTCTTCGGGAAGGGTGTCAATAATGGCGGTGTTGTGTCGGGTTAGAAACCAGTCGGAAATGCGCGCGTGCAGCTCATCCACAAACACCGTCTGGGACGGGGGGCCAAACAGCTTCACCAGCCCGGCCATGGTGTAGACGCGGGCCGCTGAGTTGAGTAGCAGGGGGCAATGCTGTATGCCCCGAAGAAGGCGGATCACGTTGGAGGCATGGCGCACTTCGCAATAGTCATTTATCCTCCGGAAGTCGGGTATCAAGGGCTGCTCCCAAAGGCAGTAGCTGGGGGTCCATGGCTTGTCGCCGGAGCTGTTCTGGGTATCTTGGCATGTCTCCAAGAAGTCGATGATGCTTTTCACGACCGTAGTAGGTGATGCATTGTATGCAGTCGGGGTAGAAGTAGCAGACCCTTGTTCTGTCGGCTCCAACGAGCCTGCTTTTTCCGCACAGTTCTGGCGCTTCAAGACATGGCAACGACAGGTGTCGTCGTGACCTCCCGCGACGCACACGGGCACTCTCTTCTCACGAGGCAGTTCCGTCATCATGCTGTATTGGATGATGCCCCGCGGAAGCGTCAGGGCCTCGATCTGTTCCAGATGGCGGTCTCGGTCCTGGGAGGGACCCAGGTCCAAGACATAGCGAATTCTCGGCGGAATCTGGTGACCTTTTTGACGCAATTCGGCCGCCGTCTTCTGCTGGTATCGCGCATTGTCGAGCAGGCAGGGGAACTTGGCCAGGCCACAGCTGCGCAAGTCGGCCGAGCGGTAGGGCAGTAACCATTCCGTGGGCATCAAATCGTCCACGCAGGTCACACCGAGGTTACGCGAATGGGTGCGCAGCCAAATCAGCGTGTCAATGTCGTCTTGGTGGAAGAAGGCGGCAAACTCAGTCTCGGCGTCAATGATGTGCAGGAGGTCTTGGCCATGGCAGACGCTGGCCAACTGCTGCTGTGACTCCAAGTCATCATCCCGGCTCATAAAGGGATCCGGATAGTGAAACTGGGCTGTCTAAAGGATCGAGTAAACAGAGAAAGAAAAGGTCAGTCCATCTTCTTGAGAAGCCAGAAAAACACAAACATACCATTTTCAACAGCACAATAAAAACCGACAAAAGTCGACAAGCAGACAAAAAGAATGGATTTCAAGACGGGAGACCCAATCCAGCAGAAAAAGGGATCGCTTGCTCCAGAAAAAATGAATGGCGCCAGAGCTGAGGATAGATAGTAAGGGATGAACAAAGGCACCTAAAAGATATGCCAACGCGCTTACTTTCTCCCCCATCTTCGACCACTACAGTACTAGTATTACAATAAAGCTGCCAAGTAAGCAAAGCTTCTCGCTAGGCAGCCATTTCTTTTACAGGTTACTTTCAGAAGTGATCCCCTGGTCACACACCGCCGAAGGAAAGCGCAGGTGTGACACGTACGCCTCCACTCTTGAATTACGTTATCAGGTTCAGCACAAGCCAACACAATAACTGCCTTGCAACAAAAGGGAGGATAAAATGGAAGGAAGAGAAGAAAGGAGCAATCCGACATAGATCTCTTGCGGCAACTTGAATAATAACTGCGAAGACAATTCGATAGCGGTGAAGCTCTGTGGGGGTTTTGAAGCTGCCCGTCCTGATAAGCCTTGATAGCGGGGACCGCTAGGGGGCCAGACCTACAGTGGGGTAGAGTGCCGGTACAAGAGGGGAAGAGCTAACTGCATTCATCCATATCGTGCTACGATAGGTACGACGTACGTTTTGCCAGCCGTTTCCTGCCGGCAGTAGACACGGTTGGCCAGCTCCTCCGTACGATATTTTTTTAGCCTTCTTTGGTGCCTGGCGGTCTATCCATTGATACCCGTAATAAAAGTGCACGCGACCCTGTTACATAGACGTACATCTGCCCAAGCCATAGACTACACCGTACTTCCCCAACAAAAAAAATGAAAAAACCCTATATATGAGAGGCCAGCGAGAAACACTCAAAGACTCTTCTTCCTACAGTCATCCTTGACCTCAAATACTTCAACCGCATCGACTTTCTATCAGCGAGAGAAAAAAGGAAAAGAAAACAGCGCAAAGCAATAACAGCAAAACGACAATGTTTCCTGTTGTGTGAGCAGTCTTTCCTTATATTTCTTCTTAGTCTATCATTTCTCATCATGTTTATTCTCCCTGCCTATTCATATGAGGATGCCTTGCTGACAACAACCTCTCATGATACAGCCGCTTCCGCACCGCTGCCGTCCTTGCCACGGCCGCCGTTACCGGCATCGCCCTGACCATCCGCCGTCAGGCCAACTCACTCCGCGCCAACGAGATGGCCCAGCCTCATCTCTATGTCAGCGTCGACCGTAGCGGCGGCGGCGTGTGAGAAGAAGAGAGAAAGCAAGTCAAGGCCTGGCTTTGGCAACTCAGCATCATCTACACAAGAGCACACACCATCACGACCTACGCGCACACGATCATGACAACAGCAGACGTTTCAGCCACGAAATACACAAATGTCCTACAAACGGAAGCCTATGAAACCTATGATATCCGAAGAGAGATGACGGACCAGAAGAGTCGGGCGATTGGTTAGAGGCTATTCTGGGGGAGAACGGCGAATATGGACTTGGGCCGTAACGAGGTAATACACATCATTTATTAATCATTAATAAAATTTACGGACATCACAGTAAATCAAACACTCTAGACCAGAAATGGGTATATCTTGAACTAGAGAAGAGTGAAAAAAAGACCAAAATGATCAAAATGGTAAAAAAGATAAGAGACTAGCCCTGCCATGCCGCCTTCGCCCGAATGATATGAGTATATGCACGCTGAAACAAAACGTAAAAACAAATGACAAACACAAGAGTAAAAAGCATGAAAAAGCATAACAAAAACATGATGCGTTGTGATCTTGCACAGAAACACAAAAAGGCCAAATGGTGGAGCCAGTCCAAACAAGCCAGCTATGACAGATGAGAATATTATGACAGTGCCCTTTTAAACTCCTTTTCTTTTGACTAGCCGCCCCGCCTGACCTCATGAATCGTCGGCCGCTCCACTCCCTTCCCTTTTCCTCGAACCGATACGCCACTCTCGCTTTCTGTCATGTCCCACGGGCCAGGCTCTTCTCCCTCTGGCAGTTTGCTCCATTTGCCATCGCCACGCATGCGGATGCTTCCGCTGCCGCTGACCGGTATGCGGCTCTGCTGGGCGCGGTTCGATGCAATCTCGATGAGAGGCGTTATCGGCGGCGTGCTGCTGCTGCTCTGCTTCTTTTGGCTTGGTCTCCCGATCTCGGCATCCCCATCCGAGTTGGACACACATTGGCTGCGGCCAATCGCCGTTCCCGTCTCTGACTGTTGTAACGCTTGCAATGGCTGCAGCGGCTGCTGATGCTGCTGCTGCTGCTTGAGCGCACGCAGCTCTTGCACCACGTCTGTGAAACTCTCTTCTAGCGTCTTCATTCGTGCCAGCACCAGGCGGCTCATGCGGTCATGATCGCGGTCGTGCTCACGGTCTGTCTCGCCACCGGCCCGCGCATTCAAGGCCGTGGCGAGCGCCAGCTGTGACGTGAAACTGGCTGGCATCGCACCAAAGGCAGCATCCTCGCCAAGCTGTGGCCCCACCGTCGACATCAGATCCGATGGCACCTCGGCGTTCAGATCGAAAGAAGACATCCGACGTTGCGTCCGCCGCACCGGCGTATTTAATTGGCTCGTGCTATTGAAGACGGCCGCCGCGCGGCTTGTCGCTGCCGCCTGTGCGATATGGTCTCGTGTAGACAGCATGGACCGGGGCCGGGCAGCCTGGTAGGTGGAGCGCCGTGGAGAACGCTGGCCCATGGTCGCCGTAGGTGTTGCCGTTCCAGGAGTCGTATGCCGGCTGTGCCCGGACCGTGCCTTGGCATGTCCTGCGACTTTGGACGAGGGCGGTGAGAATGCAGCGTCGAGGGATTGGATGGGTGAAAATTTCTCCTCTTCCCTGGTGTCTGTATAGACTTGGAGGGGCGGGTTGTACAGGATGGTGCTCGATGACGGCGCGCGCGAATGTAGCACACGGTGCGACGAGCTATGCACGGGCGGACTCATTGGAGGCAAAAGCCTGCCTTGGTGCTGCACCACATGGTCTTCTTCGTCCTCGGATGGCAACCCGCCCACATGAATTTGCGATTCCGGAGATCTGGCCGCCATGTTGAGATACCGCGAAGCTGTTGGCGTGGAAAAAAAGTCACCATCTTCGTTGTCGTCGTCGTCGTCCGTCATGTGGGTCGGGTTTATCAGATCGGTCTGGAGAGTCTGGAGAGGCGTAGGCCGTTCGCCCGTGTTTGTGGTCGTATCCTCCTCCTCGTCGTTTGTGACGAGTTCGTCATCCCCTTCGGCATCGGTGTGGTCTTTGAAAGCGGCGTCAAACGGCCCCCGTATCATTCTGGCTGTATTGGCATCACCGGAATCACGCCGTGAAATAGAAGGAAAGGCAGAGAGCGACAAAAGGTCGGCCGGATCGCTGGCGGCCGACCGGACTTCAGAAAAGCGCCGTGGTCTCTGGGGACCTCGGTCGCGGTTGATGCTCATGCGCCTCCGCCAGTCGTGGTCGGGACGGGATTCGGCGTTGGGATAAGGATGGGTCGGGTTGTCGATGCCGTCGTTTTGGTCCATCCAAGTGCGGATGGCCGTCTGGGTCTTTCGCCGTTCGTTCCGCCTCTGCGTTCGCAAGGTGGCAATGTCGGGCGTGCGGCGGAAGACTTCGTCGAGTGCTCGATCCTTTTGGAATCCGGCAATCGACTCCTCGCGTAAGCGGATGCTCGGGCTAAACAGGACTGAACGAGTGCCAGGATCGGCCATGGATATGACACGGTGTCTGGCCCTGCTTGAATTCTCGACCAGATCCGTTGGCTCGTACATGAAGGGGGCGAGGAAAAATTTTTCGTAGATGAAGATGCCGAACAGTAAGGGGAAATGCGTAATTTTGATGACAAACCGATTCAGCGCAACGAAGTGAGGCAGCGGCATGCAGTAGCGGAGCGGCATCAGCATCCAAGCAAATATATTCGTGGGTGCAATGTAGGAGAAAAGGGCGTCGTTTTTGACCATGGAGATGGTATTGATGGCGAACAAGAACCTGAATTCGGTAAGCTTATGTTGCGAGAAACCGACCATGGCAAGAGAACTCACTGATGCTCCTCGTTCGCGTTGGAGGCAATTGCCATAAAGGAGTTGGTCAACACGGTGATAAGGATTGTGCTGGAGAAACAGTGTAAGTACTCGTGATGCTAAATCGGGGATGTTGCATAAAAGGCGACTTACACGACGACGAAGTGGCATATGATGAGGAAAAACGCCAACAAGCTCTTTCCCAGGAAATTGTAGCTTGGCCATCTAATAAGTCAGCTTCTGCGCATAATAAGACCGAATCTCGCGACAAACTTACACTTCCCAAGCAGCCGGTGTAAAGCCCATGAGAATCTGGAAGATCTTGTAAATGACGTCGCTGGCGTCGCCCTCGTTGCGCGACAGCGTGAAGAAGACAAAGAAGCCGGAGCATGACACGAGGATGAGGACGAAGACGGCGGCAAGATCCACAGCCATGAGACGAAAGGCGATCAGCAGCTGGGAAAAGTATTGGTAGTGGTCGAGGACGCTGAAGATGCGTGGCAGCAAGAAGATGGCATTGGCGGCGAGGATGTCGTAAGCATTGTCATTCCACTGGCTGGCATCGGCGAGAAAGACGCCGCATATGCGCAGCGAATAATAGATGACGAGAAGCAGCAGAATGCCGAGATCGAAAATGTTCCAGAAGCTCATAATATAGAGGGAGAAACCCTGCTCGTTGAAGCCGACAAGCTCGTCGAGCATAAAGCCAGCGCTCCAGAACCAAAAGATGAGCTCCAGCGTAGTAATGTGCTTTGAGCGCTGGATAAGAACGGCAAGGAAAAGGCCAATCATGATGGCCAGGGAACAGGTGGACAAGAACTGGCGATAACGGGGTACGCGAAGACGCGAGAGCTTGAACAAGGAGGCATGGCGCGGGTCGTAGAGCGTAACGGTGCGACGGTAGAGAGGCGTGGATGGCCGCCAAATCGACGGTTGTGGCGACGGATAGCGCTGTGCCTTGCCATGCTCTTCCTTGGCCAGCTTCGGCGGCGGAGGAAGCTGGCCGAGCAGGGGAGTGCGCGAATCAGCAGCAGCTCCGTGGCGGCCTTGGCCACGACCGGCGTGGCCGCCGTGACTGACGTGACGGGCTGTAGACGGAGCCGGTCGTGAGCTGGTGTGCGACGTGCCCGACATGCGCTTTTGCTCAATCCTGTCACGGTGAAGGGTGTCGGCAGAGGAGTAGAAGCTGATAGCGCCGTTCCAGATGGCCTCGAGCTGCTGGACGACAAGAGGATGGGCGAGAAAATGCTTTGCCGAGGCACGGATGGCGACTTCGAGGGTAGAGGTGCGGGCGGCATTGGTGAGCTTTTGCTGGCGGGCGTCGCGGGACAAGCCGGTCGAGGAGGCGTCTCGAGACGGGGGATTGCCGCCGGGGAGGCCTTGCAACGGGTTGAAATCGTAGGACAGAGCATCAATGAGCTCGCGGGTGCTGTACTCCTTGAGCAGCCTGATGGCCAACAGCTCGCAGACCTTGGCGCGAGTATTGCTGGTGCCGGCGCTGCCTGGAAAATACTGGCCCTCCTTGGAGAACTGGAGGCAGTTGGCCATGAGGGCGTAGATGGTGGCGCGGGTGAAATGCTGGGAGCGGATCTGCTGCTGCATGGGTTTGATGAGAAACTGGGAGACCTGGGGAGAGCGGAGCTGTTCCCAGGTCAGGGTGGTTTCGGTGCGGGCCTGGACGAGGATGCGGATGGCATGAACGATGCTGTAGACGGGGAGGGAGTCTGGGTGGTTAGCAAGTGAGAGGAAGAAAAGAGAGGAAGAAAAGAGAGGAAGAAAAGAGAGGAAGAAAAGAGAGGAAGGAGAAGAGAAGAAGGAGAAGAGAGACAGCATACCCAAGTGGGAGGCCGAAAACAGCGGCAGCACTTGAGGCTCGGGTTCACCGTCTTCGCCCTGTTCCTCATGGCTGCCGATCGGACGGAAAGTCGCGTGCAAATGCACGCCGTCATTGGAATCGTCGTCCTCATCGTCGTCGGCCTCGGTGAAGTCGGCGGTGGCATGGCGAAGCTGGGCATAGGCGCGGTGGGTGGCCGGGCCGGGCGAGACGTCGTGGTCGGAAGCGACAGCCGGGCGGCCCAACAGGCCGACAGACACCCCGGAGGCTGCATCGGAGGGGAGACCGTCTTCGACCGAAGGGCGGCCATGGACGGCACGAAGCAGGCGGGAAAACATGGCGTCGTTTTTTGGCTGGTGTCGTCGGTGGCGGCGGGAAACGACCTCGGCGGGTCAGACAGAAGAGATGGGCGTTACCGTGACGCTGCCATGGGCAGTTTGTGTTGGATCTCTTCTAGATATAAAAGGCGGTGGACGATAGGAGAGACAAAAGGATTCTGGCAGTCCGGAACTCCCTCGCATGCCCGCACAATCCCTCACCAGAGCCAACAAAAACAGGCTTAGCAGCACATTCCGGGCGGGAGGGGGAGACAAAAGAGAGGGGAGAGAGGAAATAGAAGGGGTTGAAGAAGTTAAACAGGGGGAGAAAAGGAGAGAAGAAGGGGAAGAGAGTAGAGGCGATAGCAAAGACGGTAAGATGGAGAGATGAGAGAAGGAGACGTAATGGAATGGCAAGAAGAGGAGAATGGCCGAAAAGAGATGGACAGAAGAGCCCAAGGAGACGCTGAAGCCCAAGGCTTGGACGAGATGACGCGCGAGAAGCGCGACGGGGGCTCTAATAACCAAGAGCTGCAGCGTAGAATGTAGCATAAGGACAGAGCTAATGCGATAAGGTGAGGACGGCCAGGCTAGCGTGTAGTGGTGTGGCTGGCCCACGCTATAGCGTACACCGCGCTAACTGGATTAGGGCGAGCTGCACCGATCTTGTGGTCCGAGTGGAAAAAGAGCTTGTAGAAGAAGGCTGCCGCGCAGGAATGTTGGTGCCATGAATATTATTTCTGCGCGGCCTCTGGTGTGAACTGGCATGGTCTGCCAACTATCAGCGCAGGTGGCCGTGGCAGATGTCAGATGCAGCAGTGACCCGTACTTTGTAACGACAAAATGCTCGAGCTCGACAGCCTTTGCATTTCAAACAGCCTCAAATAGTGTCGTCTCGGCAGCGATTAGTGCCCAGCCGCGTTCGCATGGCTCCTGTTTCATCGTCCCAAAAAACCAGCAGCAGCTGAGGAGCAAAAAAGAAGCAGAATCTCACGGGAAATGCCGATGATGAACAGCCAACATCGGGACGAATCGAATCGTTGCAGAGACGCTGCACAGCCTGACGCCACCTCCACAGCCAGACGGCTGCTCCAATTGGTAGTGTAATATGCAGTGTTGAGTAGTGTAGTGTAGTAGTGTAGCCGCCCACTTCTGGCTGGGCTCGTCGATCCCGTGGTGGACGTCTTCCGTTCGTTCTGCGTTGCAGTGTCGCCACTTTGGGAAAACAAAGCCGGCTGCGGAGGGCGGCCTTGCGACACCCAGCCAGCGCTTTTCGGGCATCGCGTCGTCCTAGTCTGCTGCATGTCTCTGCCAAGGGTCACTTGATCCCCCGCCCAGCATGAGTGGTTGAGTCGCCGTGTTAGCTTTCCGATTTTCAGCATCTGGACCCTGTCCTTTCGGAAGAAGGCTGCTCACCAGCGCCCTCATTCCCTCTTCCGCGACACAGGCTGCCAACGACAACAGCAGCGGGCAGACGATACGAGCACCCGCACGAAAAAAAGGTGTCCGGGCCAGCGCCCTGATTGGCCGGCGGCCTCTCGACAGAATCAAAAGGCAACGGCCGCTTTTGGGGCGGAAGTGGAACCTGCTGCGGCCGTGAGTCTTCGACTGCGCAAAGTGTCGGTGTGCAAAGGAGGGGGGAATGGCAAGCTGAAAAACGACAGCTCGTGTTGGGTGGGCGCGCTACGGCCGTGGATGCCGAATGGTTCGGAATGGCGTCGACATGGCCTCGTCGATGAACCGAATATCTGGCGGCGGATGACGAAGAGCGTACGATATGACCCGGACCATAATAGTAGCTACACTACACTAGGACACTACGATTGATTATGTACGGAAATGCACGATCATGACTGCTTTGTTCCGCAGCAGCGCGGGAAGGAGCTTTGCAAATGTACAAAAGATGATGTCACTATGCACAGATTCCTTCCCGTTTGAAGCTGGAGCAAAGACGGCAGAACTGGCCTATAGGAGGGCCTAATTAGACAGAGAGAATGGCCACCATCTTCTTGCAATGGATTGCTTCCACAGTCTCTCGATCTCGAAATAGAGAGCAATTGGGTAGACGAAGCAGTGGGAGTGCACAGACGTTGAGCCGTGTTCTCACCTTTCCCCTCCATCATTTCCCCTCCAAAAAGTCGGACAACCATCGTCAGGACTGTTTTTACACTTCTCCCACCTCGGAGTTTTGTTGTTCCGTGCGGCGAACCACTTTGCACTACCGAACTTAGTGCAGTCAGCGCCGAAGTGTGATTGGCCTGGCAGTAACAATTATGCAAAAGAACGACGTCTTGTTTAGTGGGGCCAAAAAAAAGAAAAAGCTAAGAAAGGCTAAGAAAAAGCCAGGCGAGGACGGGGACGAGGAAAAGAACTTTTTTTCCTTTCAAACCCTTTCGGAGAACAGCAAAAAGATCAAGGGACAAGAAGACAACAGGGGCGGGAAAAACTCATCAACAGGTGGTTTTTTGTCACTTTCCTCGTCTTTTTGATCTTTGCTGCTCTCGTTTTGCGGTGCTATTTCGGCACTGATTTTTATCATTTACCCCCCATTGAATTCTTATTCTTGAGCAAACTTCACCCCTCTTCCTTTTTTCCCACCACCAGTTTCAGCATGCCCCATTCAGCGGGCGTGGTGTTTGCCCCGGCTTCGGCCCGGACAGCCGCCGATGCGGGCTCCGGAAAGCTGGTGTCGCTGGAGCTCGAGGATGGCCTGGTCTACCAGGGCTACAGCTTCGGAGCCGACAAGAGCGTGGCCGGCGAGTTGGTCTTCCAGACCGGCATGGTGGGCTACACGGAGTCGCTGACTGACCCGTCGTACCGCGGCCAGATCCTGGTCCTGACGTTTCCGCTGGTGGGAAACTATGGCGTGCCGTCGCGGGAGACGCTGGACGACGTGCTGGGCGACCTGGCCGCCCATTTTGAGTCGTCGCAGATCCACGTGGCCGGCCTGGTCACAGCCTCGTACTCGGGCGAGGACTACTCGCACTACCTGGCCCAGTCGTCGCTCGGGACCTGGCTGCGCGAGCAGGGCGTGCCGGCCATCTACGGCGTCGACACCCGTGCGCTGACTAAGCACATCCGTGAGAAGGGCAGTTTGCTGGGCCGCATGCTGCTGCAGAAGCCGGCCGGCGCTGGCGGGCCGGACCTGGCTGTCGAGGCCAGCCGCGGCAGCAGCACTGACGACGCCGCTGTCAAATCCGCGGCTGCCTATCAGACCGCCGAGAGTTGGCGGTCTTACTTTGAGGCCACCGAGTGGGTTAATCCAAACGAGCGGAACCTTGTTGCTGAGGGTGAGTTTCTTCTTCTCTCTCACTCCCCTTTCTTACGCCATTATTCTTTCTGACACTTCCAGTCTCGATCAAGACGCCCAAGCTGTACAAGCCGCCGGCGGGCGTGGCCATTCAGACGCACCCGATGACGGGGCGCCCGCTTCGTATTCTGTGCCTGGACGTCGGCATGAAGTACAACCAGCTGCGCTGCTTCCTGAGACGCGGCGTTGAGGTGCTCGTGTGCCCTTGGGACTATGACATTGTAAAGGGCCGCGAGAAGGAGGCGTACGATGGTCTGTTCATCTCCAACGGCCCCGGCGATCCGGCCGTGCTCGAGACGACGGTGCGCCATATCGAGGCGGCCCTCGCAGCCGACCAGACCACGCCCGTATTTGGCATCTGCCTGGGCCACCAGCTGCTGGCGCGTGCAGCCGGCGCCCGCACGGTCAAGATGAAGTTTGGCAACCGCGGACAAAACATCCCCTGCACCAGCCTGGTGACGGGCCGCTGCCACATCACGTCGCAGAACCACGGGTTCGCCGTGGACACGGCCTCGCTGCCCGACTACTGGACGGAGCTCTTTGTCAACGCCAACGACGGCAGCAACGAGGGCATCATGCACCAGAAGCGGCCCTGGTTCAGCGTGCAGTTCCACCCCGAGAGCACGCCCGGTCCGCGCGACACAGAGTTCTTGTTCGACGTCTTCTTGAGCGCCGTGCGCGGCTGTGCCGGCGACGCTGCGGGTCTGACCAAGTCGGTCGTCTTCCCCGACGCATCGGCTGCCGTGCGGACGCAGCAGCACCCGCGTGTGCATGTCAAAAAGGTGCTGATCCTCGGCAGCGGCGGCCTCAGCATTGGCCAGGCCGGCGAATTCGACTACTCTGGCAGCCAAGCCATCAAGGCTCTCAAGGAGGAGGGCATCTACACGGTGCTGATCAACCCCAACATTGCCACCATCCAGACGAGCAAGGGCCTGGCCGACAAGGTCTTTTTTCTGCCCGTCAATGCCGAGTTTGTGCGCAAGATCATTCTGTACGAGCGGCCCGACGCCATCTACGTCACCTTTGGCGGCCAAACGGCGCTGCAGGTGGGCATTCAGCTCAAGGACGAACTGGCCGAGCTGGGCGTCAAGGTGCTGGGCACGCCGATCGACACGATCATCACGACCGAGGACCGCGAGCTGTTTGCGCGCAGCATGGAGTCCATTGGCGAAAAGTGCGCCAAGAGCGCGGCGGCCAGCAACGTCGAAGAGGCCCTGCGCGTCGTCAAAGACATTGGCTTCCCCGTGATTGTGCGCGCTGCCTACGCGCTGGGCGGCCTCGGCAGCGGCTTTGCTAACAACGCCGACGAGCTGCTGGCGCTTTGCAACCGCGCCTTTGCGGCCAGTCCGCAGGTGCTGATCGAACGCAGCATGAAGGGCTGGAAGGAGATTGAGTACGAAGTGGTGCGCGATGCGCAGGACAACTGCATCACGGTCTGCAACATGGAGAACTTTGACCCGCTGGGCATCCACACGGGCGACTCCATTGTGGTGGCGCCGTCGCAGACGCTGTCGGACGAGGACTACAACATGTTGCGCACGACGGCCGTCAACGTGATCCGCCACCTCGGCGTCGTGGGCGAATGCAACATCCAGTACGCGCTCAACCCCTTTTCCAAGGAGTACTGCATTATCGAGGTCAACGCGCGGCTGTCGCGCTCGTCGGCACTGGCGTCCAAGGCGACGGGCTACCCGCTGGCCTTTATCGCGGCCAAGCTGGGTCTGGGCATTCCGCTGCACGAGATTTCCAACTCGGTGACGCGCGTGACGTGTGCGTGCTTTGAGCCGTCGCTGGACTACGTCGTGGTCAAGATGCCGCGTTGGGATTTGAAAAAGTTTACGCGCGTGTCGACGCAGCTGGGCTCGTCCATGAAGAGCATTGGCGAAGTCATGAGCGTGGGCCGCTCGTTTGAGGAGGCCCTTCAGAAGGCGATGCGGGCCATCGACTTTCACAACCTGGGCTTTGGGCCGACGCCGTCGGCGCTCATGTCGATTGACGACGAGCTGCAGACGCCGTCGGACCAGCGCCTGTTTGCCATTGCCAACGCCATGCACGCCGGCTACACGGTCGACAAGATCTGGGAGCTGACCAAGATTGACCGCTGGTTCCTACACAAGCTGCAGGGGCTCAGCGATTTTGGCCGGCGCATGACGGGCCTGACGACGGGCGACATTGCGCGCCAGCCTTCGCTTCTGCGCGAGGCCAAGCGCCTCGGCTTCAGCGACCGGCACCTGGCCCAGTTTTGGAGCTCCAACGAGATTGCCGTGCGCCGGCTGCGTCTCGACGCCGGCATTACGCCCTTTGTCAAGCAAATCGACACCGTCGCGGCTGAGTTCCCGGCCTTTTCCAACTACCTGTACTTGACGTACAACGCCAGCGAGCATGATGTCGTCTTTGACGACAACGGCATCATGGTGCTAGGATCCGGCGTCTACCGTATCGGCTCGTCGGTCGAATTCGACTGGTGTACGGTGCGGGCCATTCGCACGCTGCGTGCGGCCAACTACAAGACGATTACGCTGAATGTGAGTAGGAAAGAAAATAGGAAAAAAAGAGAAAACTAACGTCCAGATCAATCCCGAGACGGTGTCGACCGACTACGACGAGTCGGATCGGCTGTACTTTGAAAACATTGACCTCGAAACGGTGCTGGATGTGTACCAGATGGAGGGGGCGACGGGCGTTCTCGGCGCCATGGGCGGCCAAACACCCAACAACATTGCGCTTCCGTTGCTGCGGGCGGGTGCGCGAGTGCTGGGCACGTCGCCCGAGATGATTGACAACGCGGAGAACCGGTACAAGTTCTCGCGCATGCTGGACCGCATCGGCGTGGACCAGCCGACGTGGAAGGAGCTGACCAGCTTCGAGGAGGCGCGGCAGTTCTGCCAGACGGTGTCGTACCCGGTGCTGGTGCGGCCGTCGTACGTGCTGTCGGGCGCGGCGATGAACACGGTGTACTCGGAGGCGGACCTGGCATCGTACCTGCAGCAGGCGGCGGCTGTATCACGTGACCACCCGGTAGTGATCACCAAGTACATCGAGAACGCCAAGGAGATTGAGATGGACGCCGTGGCCAAGGACGGCAAGCTGGTCGGGCACTTTATCTCGGAGCACGTGGAGAACGCGGGGGTGCACTCGGGCGACGCGACGCTGATCCTGCCGCCGCAGGACCTGGAGCGCACGACGATTGAGCGCATCGAGGAGGCAACGCGCAAGATCGCGGCGGCGCTCAACGTGACGGGCCCGATGAACATCCAGTTCATTGCCAAGGACAACGACATCAAGGTGATTGAGTGCAACGTGCGGGCATCGCGGTCGTTCCCCTTTGTGTCCAAGGTGACGGGCGTGGACCTGATTGAGATGGCGACGCTGGCGATGACGAACCAGCCGTTTGAGGCATACCCGCCCGTCGATCTGCGAGCGGGCACGGTGGGCATCAAGGTGCCGCAGTTTAGCTTCTCGCGGTTGTCGGGTGCGGACCCGGTGTTGGGCGTGGAGATGGCGTCGACGGGCGAGGTGGCGTGCTTCGGAGCGGACAAGTACGAAGCGTATCTCAAGGCGCTGATCTCGACGGGCTTCAAGATCCCGCGCAACAATGTGCTGCTCTCCATCGGCTCCTTCAAGGACAAGAAGGAGATGCTGCCGTCAGTGGCCAAGCTGCAGCAGATGGGCTACAAGCTGTTTGCGACGGCGGGCACGGCGGACTACTTGCAGGAGCACGGCATCCCGGTGCAGTACCTGGAGGCGCTCGAGGGCAACGGCGAGGACGAGGACGCGCAAAAGGGGCAGCAGCAGCAGAAGCACGAGTTCTCGCTGACGCAGCACCTGGCCAACAACATGATTGACCTGTACATCAACCTGCCGTCCAACAACAAGTACCGCCGGCCGGCCAACTACATGAGCAAGGGCTACCAGACACGACGCATGGCCGTCGACTACCAGATCCCGCTGGTGACCAATGTGAAGAACGCCAAGCTGCTGGTCGAGGCCATGGCGCGCCACTACGAGCTCGACGTCGGCCTGCGCGACTACCAGACCAGCCACCGCACCGTCGTGCTGCCGGGCCTCGTCAACATTGCGGCGTTTGTGCCGGCGCTGGTGGCGCCGGGCGGCGGCGGCAGCCGGGACTTGCAGGCGGTGACGCGGGCATCCATTGCCGCGGGTTTCAGCATGATCCGCGTGATGCCTGTGGGCGTGGACGGCGCCATTACGGACGTGCGCACGCTCAAGATGGCGCAGCAGAACAGCCGCCGCGGCGGCGCTTCCGTTGTCTACTGCGACTTTAATCTGTCGGTGAGCGCGACGTCGACCAACGCCGGCCAGATCAGCCAGCTTGCCGGCGAGGTGGGCTCGCTCTTTATCCCGTTCAACCACCTGTCGGACAACATTGGCAAGGTGGCGGCCGTGACGGCGCACTTTGACGCGTGGCTGGCGCACAAGCCGATCCTGACGGACGCACGCACGACCGACCTGGCGTCGCTGCTGCTGCTGGCGAGTCTGCACAACCGGCGCATCCACGTGACGTCGGTGACGACGCGCGACGACATCCGCCTGATTGCGCTGAGCAAGGAAAAGGGCCTGCAGGTGACGTGCGATGTCTCGGTCTACTCGCTGTACCTGTCGCAAAAAGATTTCCCCGGCTGTCCGCTGCTGCCGACGGTCGACGACCAGGCCGCGCTGTGGGAGCACATGGACACGATTGACGTGTTCTCCGTGGGCAGCCTGCCGTACCAGCTGGCGCATTGGCGGCGCCAGCAGCAGCGGAAGACGGCGACGGTCAATATCGACGCCGACGTCGAAGACGCCACGCTCGGCATCGCCGATACCCTGCCGCTGCTCTTCACGTCGGTGGCTGAGGGCCGGCTGACGCTGGACGACATTCGCGCGCGCCTGCACGACAACCCGAAGCGTATCTTTGAGCTGCACGACCAGATCGAGACGGCCGTCGAGGTCGAGCTGAACCGGCCGTATGTGGTGGCGGGAAGCTCCGACGACGTGGCCGGCAGCAGTCTGCTGTCGCCTTTTGCCGGCCGCACCATGCGCGGATCCGTCCAGCGCGTCACCTTTCAAAACGTCACCGTCTGCCTCGACGGCGAGGTGCTGCCGCTGCCGGGCTACGGAAAGGACATGTCTACGCACGGGGCTCTGCCGCCGGTGCTGCCACCACAGCAGCAGCAGCAGCAGCCGACGCAGCCGACGCAACAGACACAGCAACAGCAGCCGTCGCTGCCGCCGCCGCCGTCGCCGCTTCTGACGCACGGCACACCCGACAGCCCTCACGGGCGGCGGCAGTCGTCGCTACTGTCGAGCGCACACCGCATGCGTGTGGCCGAGGGCATTCTGGGCTCGCCGGCGACGGCCACGGCGGCGCTGATGGCGGCAACGGGCGCTTCGGCGTCGCCGGCGGTCAACAAGGCCGAGGCGGACAATTTGATGGCGCTGCCGTCGATGGCGGCGTACGCGTCGATGCCCATGTCACTGACGGTGCCGTCAGGGCTGCCGGCGCTGCTGGCACGGCCGTCGTCATTCAAGAACAAGCCGGTGCTGTCGGTGCTGGACTATGAGCGGGCGGACCTGCACCTGCTCTTCACGGTGGCACAGGAGATGCGGCTGGGGGTGCAGCGGTCGGGGGTGCTGGACGTGCTACGCGGGCGGGTGCTGTGCACGCTGTTTTACGAGCCGTCGACGCGCACGTCGTCGTCGTTTGACGCGGCCATGCAGCGGCTGGGCGGGCGCACAGTGGCGGTGGCGACGTCGCAGTCGTCGGTGCAAAAGGGCGAGACGCTACAGGACACGCTGCGGACGCTGGGCCAGTACGGCGACGCGATTGTGCTGCGGCACCCCGACGAGCGCTGCGTCGAGGTGGCGCGGCGTTTCAGCCCGGTGCCCGTGATCAATGGCGGCAACGGCAGCCGCGAGCACCCGACGCAGGCCTTTTTGGACCTGTTTACCATTCGCGAGGAGCTGGGCACGGTGCAGGGGCTGACGATTACCTTTATGGGCGACCTGCGCTACGGCCGGCCGGTGCACTCTCTGTGCCACCTGCTCAAGCACTACCACGTGCAGGTGCAGCTGGTGTCGCCGGCCGGGCTGGCGCTGCCGGCGGCGCTGCGGGACGAGCTGGCCGAGCGCGGACAGCTGCTGGGCGAGGCGACGGAGCTGACGCCCGACGTGGTGGCGCGCAGCGATGTGCTGTACTGCACGCGCGTGCAAAAGGAGCGCTTCCCGAACGCCGCGGCCTACGAGGCGGTGCGCGGGTCGTACCGCATCGACAATGCGACGCTGCGGCACGCCAAGAGCAACATGATTGTGATGCACCCGCTGCCGCGCAACGACGAGATTGCCGAGGAGGTGGACTTTGACCAGCGCGCGGCATACTTTCGCCAGGTGGGTTTTGTTCCTGCTTTCTTTGTTGTTCTCTTTTCTTCTTCTTTTCATACTCTGCTTCCTTCGTCTTCTCTGCTCCCGCTAACCGTTAGATGCGCTATGGCCTGTACTGCCGCATGGCGCTGCTGGCCCTGGTCATGTCCATGTGAGCCAGATCGATGGAGGAGGAGGCCGGGGAGGAGGCCTGGACTAAAAGTTTCCGTTTGATTTTTTTGATTTTTTTTCGTCCTCTTTGTTCTCTAGATGTAGACAGACAAAAGGAGCGTAGACCGTACATGAGCTTTGGACTGAATGGTGTTGTTTTGTGGCGTTTTTCATGTTCATTTGGTTGGGATCAAGGGTGCATACGTTTGGTGTGTTTATTCGGTGTACGTGTTTTGTGTATATTATGTGTATGTGTATGTGTGTGTTCAAGACGTCGTATAGATACCCAATTGATTTCAATGCTTATTCGTATGCGTTTGTTTCTGGCTATTATGGCATTGTAATTCTAAATCCAAGCCATTTAGTATGCTTTTCTTCAGGTGCAGCATAAGCACTAGATATGTAGGATGTCGCGTGGGGATTAAGACTGACCAATCAGTGCATTGGAAACAGCCCAGTTTGATTTTTCACTCATTGCGTCAACGCGAGGAATATCTGCATTCATGACCAAGGGTATATCTGAAAGCAGAGGATCAAAATACAAAATGCAAAACAGGAATGACACTCCTTTCTCAAGCCGTAAAGCAACGCAAAACAAGGAATGAAATCCTTTCGACCCGTAAAGCAACGCAAAACAAGGAGGACATTCCTTTCCCGACCCGTAAAGCAACGCCGACGCCTTTGGGCGCGAATGCACCAATGATATGCAAAGGAAAACGTAGAGTAAATGAGGCAAAACGCTCAAGGATACCGCACCAGGCACTCGGACCGCGACAGGGAATGGTGCCGGCACAGCATCTTGTCGGCGCCGGCACGGCTGGCGTCATCGGCGTCCTGGCCGTGCGGCAGGCCGAGGGCCTTGTTGGCCGTGTCCTGTTGCTGGAGCTGCTGCTGCTGCTGCCGCCGCTTTTGTTGTCGCAGCGCGTGCACACCCGCGCGATGCATGTCGGCGCGCGCGTCGGCCAGCAGGTCGGCGTCGAGCAGCGGCAGGATGCGGTAGCCGAGGCTCTGCATGATGCAGCGTTCTGTGGCGGCCAGCTGGGCGCCGGTCCAGAGGGCCGAGGCGGTGTCGTCGTCGGCCTCCATGGGCCGTCCCCAGGCGTGGCAGTAGTGTGCGGGCGGGTGGCCGGATTGGCTGTCGTCGTTGAACTTGGCGGCAATGACGAGCGCGGCCAGGATAATGATTTCGGGGGACACGGTGTCAATGAGGCGGGGCGAGGGAGGAGACGACAGGGAGGCACTCGGGCCGTGCCAGGAGCCAGTCACAGTGGCTGAATGGAAGACGGGGCCGGTCATGCCAGTGGCCGTATGAAAGACGCCGGGGCCAATGGTGTGCCGCTTTGGCAGCGACGACGGTGCCGAGTCGTCTCCCCCCCCGTCCGCCATGCCTGGCAGCGGACAGGTGAGCCGCCAGGTGCGGGAGAAGCGTTTGTCGAGGGCGTCGAGAATGCAGACGGCCAGAGCCACTGTGTCGAGCGGCAGCTGGGCGCGCGCCAGCATGGCCTGGACAAGCACGACGGACGGCGTGGCCAGCGAGGCCGCGGGAGGGAACATGTTGACGAGGTGCATCGCCGGACCTGGCGGGTTAGCCGAGAAGGGCAAGGGGGCAAAGAGCATACGGGGGAGGCCCACCAAGATAGCACGAGGCCAGCTCGTCTTCGGCCCGGAAGCACGGGCTCGGGACGGCAGAGGCCTGGTTCGAGGGCGGCGGTGTCGGCAGGTTGGACAGCGGCCGGTAGGTGGGCGCAAACGAGTCGTCGTCCGAGTCGTCGTCTTGGCCGAGGTCGTCGTGGGCAGCAGCGTCTGCGACGGCCGTAGAGCGGCTGTTTTTCATGCTGGCCGCCGACAGAGGTTTCGGAGAGGCCGTGGCCGAGGCCGGAGACATGGGGATGTGACGCAGTAGCGAGGCCATAATGGCGAGTAGTAGAGGGTGTCTAGCAAAGAGGCGTGGCGAGCGTAGCGGTAGTGGTGTCTGTTTTCGGTGACAAGAGGCCAGAGCTCATGATTTGACGGTCTCCCAAAGGCAATAGGCCGTGAACAAGTGCCGGCCGGCACGCTTGGCTTTGGGTAGCCGTTCTTTATCAGGTTTGCGTGTGTCCTGTTTGTCTGTTTTTCGTCTTCACTTGTGTTGTTTTCTTCCGTCTTCTTCTGTCTTTGTTTTCGTCTTCACTTATTCTAGGCACGTGCAGACGGAGCGGTGAAGTTTTCAATGGTGTGCAAATTCAAACACGCCAAGAACGCCTGCAGAGCTACGGGAAGCTATCAGGAAGAGGAGCTGGCCGGTCGTGGAGTAGCTCAAGGCAGGAGATCGGGCGTGGGAATAGCAAACAAAAGAGCCAGCAATGACGAGAGGACGGCGATATATATGGATTTGTATCACCGGAGCTACCAGCTCTTTTCATGGCAGGCACAACCATATCGGCACACACGTATGCATTGTATCTGTGGATATGCCAATACGGCTATGGAGAAAGAAATGGGGCCCCTATGCTCTGCCTTCACCGCAAGGCACTCGTATTGCCAAAAGGGACAGGCGGGCCGGGGGAAGTGGCCAGCCAGGATGTGTGCTGCACGAAAAACAAAGAGGGGGGGCTGTGGAGGCCGGGCCTGGAATCGACAACGCCTTGTCCAGCACAGTGTACACGAGTCTGGACGGTGAGAACGGTGAGGACGGAACGGTGGTGGTGTACATGGTGTAGTAGGTAATACGGGTGGGAAGCCAAGTGGGAACCGGACAGGGGCCACCGCGCTTGATCGGCAGGACGCACTCAGGGATGGAGCCGAGCTAAGAGAAAAGAAGCAGAGGAGTATCGCGATAGGACGACAGAGAATGACGGCACTGGCAGAAGCTGCTGCAAAACAACAAGGGAGACTGGCAGCGAGGCACCGGCCAGAAAGACTCCCGACAGGAGACACGGCCAGAACCCTGGTGGCCGGACGTCCCCGATGCAGAACGCGCAAACGGTAAAAGGGTCGAAAAGGGTGAGGCTGTGTTGTCCGGCACTAAGCACCCGAAAATACAAAATCAGCGAGCTCAGACCCCTGGAGCTGCTACTTTTTATAGTTCCGTATTCACCAGATTCTGCCCCGTTTTACAAAGCTACTCAATATTCCAGCGCAGTGCCGCCAACGTTACAGTGGGTTACAGTGGACCACTGCGGGTTTTGGTGGACTGACGGTGGGAGAGCGACCGCTTTTTCGTGTTGCAAACAGCCGAAAGCGACTTTTAGTGGGAAACCATTTGTCCAATCCCGCATTAACCGAGCGACATTCTTGCGAAGCCCTGGCTAGAAGCAGGAAGCAGCTCTACTGGGACGTCTTTCGTTCATGAGGCGACCTTTGAGACCAGCTGCAGGCGGTGGGGGCCGATGCGCATACCCTCCGACTTTTGTGCATCAATGGCACGTCGGCGACTTTGGGTATTTCGTAGACGTGGCTGACTGAACAGTCTGCCCTTTTTCCTTTTGGCGCTCGGCTTTCTGTCTCACATCCAACTGCTTGGCTCTCATTCATTCTGCCTGATGGATTGTCTGTTTAGCACTTCCTTTGTTCTGACAAGACCATTCCATCGCATGGCTAAAGCCTGAAGGATCTAGTGGTCAGCCGCAGCCAGCCCTGCGCATCCTTCAGAAGCCGGGGTGCATAGTGAAGATGTTGCGCTTCATCTGATAACACCCAGTAGTGGCAGTCGCCCATGTTTGTTGCTAGCACCGACTTTGGAAAGACAAAGCAGCTAAAAGCCATGGAAATCCTACGCCAAGACCGGATACACTAACAGCACTTCCTATGAATGTCCGGCTTGATAGGGCTGAAATGCGGAATGGATTGCTCGAATGCGAGGTGCTCGAATGCGAGGTGCTCGAATGCGAGGATGCTCGAGCGAGGGTTGTGCTTGAATGCGAGGATGCATAACGCGAAAATGCCTAGAATACTTGCAAAAATCCGAGGCAAAGGAATACTCAGCGGGAGAACGGGCAGATTTCCAGCACATAAGAAGTGAGCTGGCACCCGTTCTGTAAGTTGTGCTAGGGAACAGAAGATGAGGAGGGATGTCTCCAAGGCTTCATGATGCTCTAAATGAGACTGCCATTGCACAAGCAGACGTCTTGTCTTTGGTTTCGGACGGAAGAGTGAAGAAGAGTCAATATCATGGATATTCATCGCCGTGTCTGAAATTCTCAATGGGAACAGCTGTGCTCGCAGATGAATAAACCGGAAAGGAGCTCAGAATGAAGAGAGGTTTTGTCTCTCCTTTCCCCCAAGACTCCAAGTAAGGCGGCCAGTTTCAAAATACCCAATGCGGCCTCATGATTCTTCCAAAGCTTTGCTCGTTTCTCACAAATTCAGTCGTCAATAGCGCTTTGCCTCCATTGTGCTCACACGGGCCAGAACAGCAGTCTGCGTGCCTCTCACCCGTTTCATCACGATATCCAGACGCTGGTCACTGATATTTGAGCGAGGCCGTTGTCAACGTTTGATTTTTAAATCGAATTTTCCCCCAATATGCGCAGATGCAAGTTATCGGAAGGAGCTAAACCAGTCCCGTCAGACCTGCCTTTTACGATAAAACAGCTGCCTTATCAAGCATGTGACGCGGGGGGAAATGGCAACAATGCAGGATAAGGCATCACTTCCAGCCGTTAAAATCTTTCATCTCACTGCTGCTTGTTATTACAATCAAATTACGGAACGCGCGCGAGAAAATCATGCTTCAGATACTGGTCGTCGGCCTCGGAGGCGTCGGCACAATGGTGTCCTATGTTGTCGAGAAATCAGGTCGCGCAAAGGTGACGGCAGTGCTTCGATCCAACTATGCGGCTGTAAAGGACCGCGGATTTGACATTGATTCTGTCGATCATGGCAAGATTCAGGGCTGGCGGCCGTCGGCCTGTAAGTAGAGAGCCGGCGGGTCGACTTAAAAGTAGAGAGGGCGGAGAAAACAATGGTTGACTTTAACAGGCTATCCCGACATTTCGTCTGTTCCTGTGTCGACAGTCTATGACTATATTGTCATCACCACCAAATGCCACCCGGCCAACCTCCCGCCCATGTTGGCTTCGCTTGCGCCCCTCGTCACCCCCGGCAAGACAAGCCTTCTTCTGCTTCAAAACGGGCTTGGCATCGAGGATCCCGTTGCCGAGGCTTTTCCGTCTACGCCTGTCCTCAGCGGCATCAGCATGATCGGCTCGCGTCTCACGTCGCCGCACAGCATCTTCCACGAGGACCCAGACTCCTGGAAGCTCGGCGCCTACCTGCACCACCAAGATACACTGCCAAGCGAGACGCAGCTGGCTTCGGCGCACACCTTTGCCGCCGTCTACAACGAGGGGCTGTCCGACGCCATTGCGCGCAACACGGGCGCCGGCTGTGTCGTCATTGCCGACGTGGTCGCGGCGCGCTGGCGCAAGCTGCTCTGGAACGGCACCTACAACACGCTGTGCACGCTTTTGGGCCTGTCGGTGGGCGAACTGTTGAGCAGCCCGGGCCGGCAGACGCTGCTGGAGCCGGCCATGCAGGAAATGGCTGCCATTGCACGCGCTGCCGGATACGCCGAGGCCGTGACGGACGATACAATCTATGCCATGCTGACAGAAACACTGCCCGACAGCCCCTTTAGGCCCAGCATGCTCGTGGATCTGGAAAAAGGGCGGCCCTTTGAGCTCGAAGTCATCCTCGGTGCACCGCTGAAAGTGGCCAGAGAGAAGAACGTGAAAACGCCAATATTAGACACGCTATACGACTTGCTCAAAGTTGTTCTGTGGAAGACTACAAAAGAACAGAAATAGATTTTTTGAAGACTCGCATTTCCTGTCGATAATAGTCACTATTAACAGACGGGAACTCCCATTATTTGCAGTCACGCGAAGCTTTCCCAGAAAGCCAGGCAGCCGTAAGATGCGGATTATAATCGGCAGCACGGGACAGAGTAATGCCGTTTAATACAGTTGCCAACAGCCATGCTCGGTTGATGCCGATGAGGTCGGTCGGCAAAAGGAAAAAGGGGATGTATTGCTCAGGTAGATCATGCAGTCCGGTTCCCACGCGCTGCCAGGATACACTGAACTCGCTGCGGGAGCCAAGGATTTTGACAGCGAGTCCGTGCTCAGTTACAAAATCCTCAAGTGTGTCTGGCCCTCTGCCTGATTTAGGCGCTAGTGGCAGATATCTCGGCGAGGCTCGCCATCCTCTAGGCAGATGCATTATCACCAACGATTATCTCGATTAGGTATCGAGTCTTACTGGGAAGACTTGACTAGCACCGGCAGCTCTACATTTTGCTATATACATTGTAAAGCATATCAATATGTGATACTGCTATCCTGGATAGTTTGCTCAGCAGTACTTTCAGTAAAGCGTAGACATTTCATGGCTGTCAGACGCAGGATAAGAAATATACCATAATATAACACAGCCGTGTCAGACTCACCCATAAATTCAGCCGTTAGAGACAGATGAGTTTACAGTCAAATCCAGTGTGATGGTGATAAGTACCGGAATTACAGTCAACCAAAGTGTGAGAGAATCTGGGAGGCACAACTCATCCGCACATCCCCACAAAAAGGCGTTAGTAAGATGTGCGGGTCCGTATCCCACCTTTTCCGAATCCACATCTAGCCGTTATCCCACATCTGGCCGATGTCTATTTGTCGTCCTTCGCAGCCACCTTGAAGTGTTTACCACAGCTTTAAATTTCCCAATATTTTTCTTTACAGGGCATGGACCTTTCTCCGCTTCGGACGACAAAGCGCCGAGTAACACGGCGATTGTATTCTGCATTGTGGAATACCTGCATGCAGCGCCATGCCATCTTCCAACGACAAGAAACGTCAGTGCCCCATTTGCCGCCCTGAACTGTGCATGGCCCAGCTGCAGTGGTACTGACCATGGCTTGAAGCTGCGGGTGCATCCATTCGGCATGAATGCCATTGTGGTAAAAGCTTTGCCCGAAAAGAGCATCTGACACGGCACCAGGCATCACACGCTAAGCGAGCCTTTACATGTAGTCAATGCCAGCGCAGTTTCACCCGAAGGTATACTCTCACCTCTCACGATCTGGGTCTTTTCGATCCCACCTCGGTGCTGACATTCCAGTGACCTACTGCGCCGCCATGCTCAGCTCCATCAATTTGGCGCTTCCCGGGCGGTACGGTCTTGTCAAATGTGCCATGCCAACAAGACCAAATGTTCAGGAGAAATCAGATGCGCTCTGTGCGTGAAACGCGGTGTTGAGTGCATCTACCGAGACAGCTTCCGCAACATTCCCATGACGGGGAGTGTCGGCACAGCACGCACCAGCATTGCTTCCTCGCCCGAGGCCAGCGTCGCCATCACCACATCCGCCACCACTGCTCCCACGACGGCTCCCATGACTACGGCCACCCCCCAAGCTGCCACTTCCCACGCCGCCGACTTCTTCCGCTCTCTGTCCATATGCCCTACCAGCGAGACCCCCGTCCTGGCCATCCCCTCCTACGGTTCGGGTGGTGGGAGCATGGAAACCGTCTATCAAGCTTTGGTGGCGGGCGAGACCTATCTTCAAGACCGGGCCAACGCGTCTCCCGAATTCAATACCTGGCTGGCTGCTTGTTTGAACTCTTATCTGGAAAAGTTCCACGTCCAATGGCCCGTCGTCCATGCACCGACCATTGACCTCGGCAAGGACAAGCTCTATATATCGGCATCCATCTGCATGATTGCCACATACTTTCAAAAAGAGGCAAGCTTGAATGAAAAGCACTATGCCATTCAAGTCCACAACATTCTCCTTCACCAGTTGTCCGAGAGAATAGTATGGCTTCCTCCAACATAAAGTCAAACACTTTGCTAATTTGTATAGCTGGGACAGGACATTATGCTAGGGTCCAAACCCTGGCCAGCCGATGCATTCCTCGCCATCCTGATGAACCTGATATTCGGCCTATACCGCAGCGACGATGAGGCAACGGCGCGCATAACCCTCTTGCGCAGCATCTTCATCACGCTGCTGCGGGAAATTGGGGCTTTCAACTGGTCCAACCAGGTGGCCCAGCAGGAAAAGTACTTTCCAAGCACCTTTTTTCCTTATACCATGGCCTTGAACGAAAGGCACAAGTGCCTTGTTGCCTACTTGTTCAAGTTTGACGTGCTCTTGGCACTGATGCGCGGACATCCCCCCATGCTCCATCGCCAGGAGATGGACATTGAGCTGCCGTACTCCTACTCCATGTGGAACTCGTTTGGACTCGATACCTGCTACAAGCGACTGTCCGATGAGCCGCCCGGGCGTCGGGACTGCACCATTGCCGAAATGACCAACGGCCCCGATGCCTTTTCTGCCTCGCCTCTGCTTGTCGAGGACATTATCTTTGGCCTCGCCGGCTTGCTCCAGGCGACTTGGGTACTGGGGACCGGCCTCGGCAAGCCCGCCACGGACGGGTGCATTGACCCGGCCTTTCAGCGGCTCGTAGTGTCCCAAAAACTGGATGCTTGGAACGTGCATCTCGATCGCATCGGCCTGGTTCTCGACACGGAAACAGCCGGGAACGGGAGCGATGCGGCTGTGGCGGGCGGAGGCCTACTGGCTGCCTATCGCGCGCAAGACGAGTCCAAGGCGGCATGCTCAGCCCGTGTGGCCGTTTTGTTGAGGGACGCCCGGCTGCTGTACGCTTTTCTCAAGCTACTCGTGCACGCCAACATCCGCGTCCTCGACTACAAGGCCCTAGAGAAGCAAGAGCTTGACCCCTCGTTGCGGCTCTGGCGAACGGAAAAGAACGTGCGCCAAGCTCTGTCGTGTGCTATTTCCACGCTCGAGGTGGCCGAGACCTACGACCTGTCCGATCCGGGGCTCAATCCCCTCGTGGCGCCTTCTCTGTCGGGCGCCTGGAATGTGTTCCGGCTATGGTCGTCCAAGACGGCCTGCCACTGCGCACGTTTTGTCGAGCAGGGCGGTGGCGACGTCAACCAAATGACAGACATTGCCATGAACGTCCACGATTGGATCGAGACAGGCCATGGCATCTTTTACAATGGAGTCCCGGTCTGTTTGTGTGGCATGGGATCCTGGTCTGAACGCTTCCAGCACGCCTTGACAGCCGTGCGCAGGGGGAAGGAATGAGAGAAGATGATATTGCCTTAATTGTATGTAGTAATCTGCTGGGTTCATAGACTAATAACATGCTCGGGCAAACAACCGTGGACCTCGCCGTTCTGCCAGTACAGCCATACCCTTGACTACCTACACCGAAAGAAGGAAACGAGTGTTGAAAGGAAATATAGAAAGGTGCTTCATCCTCATGGACTTTCCTTGGATCGAGGACCATTAAAGGGGCAAAGCCTTGGGAACAGTGGCCGTCTTGGAAACGAATTTGGCATGGCCAGCAACCCCGACCGGCTCATGGACAGGCTTCTCGTCCAGTTTCTTGTCCAGGCCGAGGCGGTGAGCCGTCGTGTAGGTGGCAATCCCCCCCCCGGCGTCGGCTTCCGTAACGAGTTCCTTGCGGCGTGTGTCCACCAAGAGACGGATGAGGTCTGGGCGCATATAGTGGCCAGCAAAGTCGGCAATGACCTTGGTCAAGTGGCTCTCGTTGAGGTCAACATCCACAAAGAGCAGGCCATCAAAGTCCTGGGCGGGCTTGACCACCAGGCTGCCGTCGGGGCGGTAGATGCGAGCGTGTCCGTTGTAAGGAGACGGATCCGTCTCGGGCTCCACGCCGTCCGGTGTGGTCTTGCGCAGGCCCTCCTGGCTCAGTCGCTGGAAGGGGGCCAGCGTCCAGGTCCCGGTCTCGTAGGCATAGGCCGGCGTGACAAAGTCGGAAGCCGTCTCGGCATAGTTGGTGGCCGGGTCGGGAGCCACTCGACGCTCGACGCTCGGATAGACGGGCCAAGCGGCCACGTGGATCTGCTCGCCCAGCGACAGGCTCAGCGCCTTCATAAACGGGTTCATATTCTCCCAGCAGTTGAGCTGCCCGACGCGGCCAATCTCCGTCTCCACCACGGGCAGAAAGGTGTCGCCAGCACCGTCGCCGTAGACGAGCTTCTCCACATGTGTTGGCTTGATCTTGCGGCGGTGGTTGATGACGTTGCCCTCCGGGTCGATCAAGACCTGCGACATGTACAGCGAGGCATGGTCAATCTCGGAATAGCCCAGCGAGACATAGATTTGGTTGTCCCGAGCCGCACGCCGGATGCGACGCATCTCCTCCGAGTCGGTCGGCAGCGAGTTCTCGCGGTACTTTTTCAGCATCGGAAGGCTCTGCAGGTAGTTGACCTTCCACATCCAGTACGGATATCCAGGGATCCCTGGAGGCGTTAGGTCGTGCACCCATTCAGATGAATGCTTGCATTCCACTCACAAACTTCGGGAAAGGCCACAAACTTGCAGCCGGCCACACCAGCCTCGTTGATAAAGTTGATGGTTTTCTTGACACCGGCCTCGAGGTCAAACCACTAAGAGAATATGAGAACAGAGTTATCCACGCCAGAGTTCTTTTGGGAAACATACCTCGGGCTCCGAGGTCACGGCAGCCGCTTTGTACTGAGAGATGGGCATATTGAAAGGCTCTGATGGGTGTAGTTTGGAAGTTTAAAGTGTGAATTTTGTGCTTTGCTGTTCTGTTGTGCTGTGTGATTCAAAAATGCATCTCATTCTTTTGGATTCTGGCGTCCATTATATACACATTTCTTGACTACTTGGACTTTGCAACCCTAGATAACTTGCCTTGTACAGCGAAAAATGTCCGAAGCCTCCCATGGCGGCCTCGGACATCTTCAGACTTCCAACAACCTTTTTGCCTTATCCCGAGATTCGTTGCTCACTGTCAATTGCCGGTCTATGCCGTCGTATGATCTTACATTAACGGGCTTTGGAGATAAGAAAACTTGTCGCAACATTCGATTTTTAATCTTGTCGAAAATCGGGCATTTGAGTCTGGTTTCGTGTGATTGAAATAAAGTAGGATTTTTACTTGTGTACCTGTAATGTGAATAAACGTTGCCCTTGTTACGTCTTGTGTTTAATTTCTACTCTCACAGACCTAATTTGACCGAACGTTACTCTTGACAGTTTACACAAGTTTGGTCAAAATTCATCTGAAACTGACCAACTGCCAAGGCCTGTGCCAAGAGCGATTTTTTTGCATGGACTGGAACATTCCAAACGGCCTTTGTCTTGGCCGTTGGATATAATACCCGATGCCTTTTCTCGCTTGTCGTTGTTCGCTTCGTCGTTTGCTTCACATATCCCGGCGTATCGTTCAGAGACCGCAGATCCTGTGCTCTGACCAATCGCCGGCATCTGATGACTGTCACGTGTTTATCTTTTGGCAGCGTTATGCCAAACCCCGTGAATTCAGCTCTATACGGGAATTGCTCATGGCTCAAATCGCGACACCCAGACGAGGTGGAAGACAAAGGCATACTGGGGGGAAAGCCGTGATGTGGGAAGATGGCACTGCATTCTTACGGTAGGTTAGACATTGTACGTTGTTTAGTGCAGCAATTAAGGCTATGCATTGGGCCTTTGAACCTATTGTCCATCTGAGACTTGCAATTCACATATAAGAGCGCATGGCTGTATTTTGCACATTTCCTTTGCACATTTCCTTTTTAGTACTTTCAAGTCAACCCCCATGATTTGTAACAAAAGGACTCTGCCAATAACCAGGCCACCACCCCGGAATAGACGTCGAAATCCACCGCGCAATGGCCGCATTCACCTCTTGTGGACGCTCCAGAAAAACCCAATGCCCTGCCTCAATGCTGCATTCTGTTAGATTGCGGCAGTGCTTCCGCATGGGCTCCGAAAGCCGGGATATGGACGTGTTGATGACCGGATCGAATCTGGCCTCAATATAAAGCGCGGGAGTATCAACCGTGCCACCGTTGAGAGATCTCTGGCTGTATGATGCATTCGCATCGTGATTCAGGTAGTAGGCAGTGGGTCCAAAGAACCCGTTTCGAGTCAAAGACTCGCGCAGAGACGCAAACATGGACTCGTCGAGGACCGACTCGTCGAGTTCACTGGCAGGAGCAGCACGGGCACCACCAAACAGACCGCCCTGGCTAGTGAGTGATGCCGTTGGTCCCGGGCGGCCGTAAGAAGCAGTGTTTTGAGAGTTAAAGGTGGATTTGATAGCGTTTCCGACGTCGGCCTCCCAAACCCGATTGGCGTCGTCGCTGTGCTGCTCGTAGTACTTTTGGTAGTCAAACTGTCCATAGGGGTATTTGTCCACCGGATAAATGTCGCGGTTGACGAGGGCCACCAAGGCGTCCAGCCCTGCTTCGAGAGTGCGATAGGGGGCGCATAGATTGACGACACCTACACACACTTTGGGGTGATGCGCTACAAGCGCCCAGACAACGCCGCAGCCCCAGTCGTGGCCTATCCAGACGGCTTCCTGACGCTCTAAATGGGCCAAGAGAGCCAGCATGTCGCGGACCAGAACCTCCATTGTGTAGTCGTCGGCATTGGGGCTTATTGTCGAATGACCGTAGCCGCGAAGGTCTGGCGCCACGACATGGAAGCCCAGAGCGGCAAATGTGCTCAGCTGATGACTCCATAACTTTGAGATGCAGGGCCAGCCGTGGACAAATATTAAAAGAGGACCACTCGCGGGCCCAGTCGAGAGATATGCCGTTTCATGTCCATGAACAGTGAATTCCCGCTGTTCGATTTGCGTTTTCCCCATGATTGAAGGCGTCAGTCAGTGGAAGAAAGTGGTATGATCCGGCCCTCCTGCTTTCTATCATTGCACTGTACGGCTGGAAGGGGACTGCGTTTAAACAGCCCTTTAGGTTCGGCCGTTGAACCCCTCGTCAGATGCTGGTTGAGTCTCAAACTACTGTTGGACGTGCTAGAAAGATTAATAATCTACGGTAAATGTCATGATTAGTTGACAAGGCCAGCAGTCCGTTTATTAATCGGTGGCATACTTACAAATTGGAAATCTACTGCTTTGATCTGCCTGGAGCGGCATATGCGACAACTCGAGCTGTCGAAACATTACAGGATATAATGAGGTCATCGCCATGATTTGCGTTTCCGAATACGTCATTGAATGTAAGGGCAGGCAACAATCAACGTTGCCATAAAGCAGTAATATTACCCAATGAGATAATTGATGGGTTTTCTCATGCCGTGTCGCGTTCGACATGGCCTATTGAACATGTGATTAGTTGATGATTAGAATGCAAGCCCGGGCACTTCATACTTAAACCTGCCCTCGCCCGGTCATGGAAGACATCTTGTAGCAATCTTAAGCTCCTCACTTTTACACATTCATCCCTATGAAGACCATTCTTATTGTTGGCGGCACGGGCGCCCAAGGCAGCCATATCGTGCAGTATCTCTCGAGCACTGGGCGTTACAATATCCTCGTGTTTACGCGAAGCGACACTTCGCCAAAGGCAAAGTCGTTGGCCGCCCTTCCACACGTCAAAATCATCACGAGCAACGTCGCAACTGGATACGACATCAAGGCGTTCTTGTCCACAGCTTCTGGTGCGGATTGTGTCCTCGTCAATACCGATGGGTTTACTATTGGCGAGCAAGCTGAGACTTTCTGGGGCATCCGACTCTTTGAGCTTTCGGTGAAAGCCGGGGTAAAGCACTTTATCTATAGCGGTTTGGACTATATTGGCAAGAAGTCTGGCTATGACCCTCGTCTCTACATTGGTCACTACGAAGGGAAGGCTAGAGTGCAAGGTTGGTCACTGTTTTTCTACACGGCAAAGAAACCAAGAATGGCATATTGATCTGCAAACAGAGTGGATGCATTCTCAAAAGGATGTTGGCATGGCTTGGACCGTCATCAGATCCGGTCCGTATATGGAAAGCTTGTCGTCGTTAATGGCGCCGACACGGGAGGCCGATGGATCGCTTGTCTTCCAGCTTCCCTTGGACGACGGTGTCATTCCGTTTATTCATCTTGACGATTTCGGAAAATACATTGACTGGGCTATATCTAACCCAAACAAATCCAACCACCTCGACTTTGGCATTGCAACGGCCCATGTGTCCGGTGCCGACGTTGCAGAGGCTTGTTCAAAGGTTACAGGAAAGCCAGCCAAGTTTGTCAGCATTCCCATCACGGCCTGGAACTCGGTGGCGTGGAAGTCCCTCCCCCATGGCCCTAACACCAAGGTGGGATACCATACCGTCAAGGATGACAACGCACTGCTCATGTCTTACGGGGAAAACTTTGAAAACTGGTGGAATCTATACAAGGCCAGTGCCAAGAACCCAAACTTGCTCCAGAGAGACTTTTCTTTCCTCGACAGCATTTGCCCGGATCGTATCAAGACTGTCTATGAATGGATGAAGAAGGTCAACTACACGGGAGAAAAGAAGGAGTTATTAAATCTCCGAACTGAGATCTAGCACGGCTAGAATGCCTAATAGCAAGCATTGTCCTTGCTTTACGTACTATGATAGTCTAAAGTGATAGCAGCCATGACGCAGTTTTCCATTCACGTATTTCATTGCCTACTATGATGTGTTGAAGCTAGGATTTGCAAGGAGCATCCTAATTGCACAATTCTGGTTTGCCTGCATCTTGATCATGAAGATTTCATTTTAGGGCAGCATGTTGGTGAAGGCAGAAGGCTGCTGACAACACATCACAAGTGCCACCGTTACTCATCAGCGTCCTGCTTTAGCGCCAATTCTGCATCTAGACGGGCAGTATCAAGTGGCTATCCGAGCAATAGTACTTATCTCGCGTTGTTGCTGTCGTCAATTGTAAACGGTAATCCAAAAGTGTTGATTCAAACTTTTTAACTTCATTTTCGATAAAACATTGCCAAGAAAAAAATTCAACGTTCTAATACAGTTATATAAGGATTCGTTATAAAAATAAAAGTCAAAAAATAAGTGTGGAAGCTGAAAATCGAGTAGTGAAATGCCTAGTTATAATTGGAAATATATTTGATTATATTTCTTATCAGTCTGTTCGGAGGCGTAAATCTTTATACATTATTATGACAGCCTCAAAGCTTGCTTATAGTCGTCTTCTTAAGACGAATAATCTGTGAAAATAAACTTGTTGTAGGTTTTTTACAGTTGAATAAACAAGCCATATGGCTTTTAAAGACGTTGTTTGCAGTGTAGAGGGACTGATAGTGCCGAACGATATATCCCGGCAAGGCTGTGATGCGCACGGTCCAGCCATAGTGATGACTAAGCATATTGACGCAGCTGTTTTTTTGCCCCGCCAGAATTTTATGCCTCCCACTTTTCACTTTGGCTTCGACAGAACTGTATTGGTAGAGAAATTGGTCGTTTTGAGCTGTTCAATACACGGACCGTTATCCGTTACTTGTACCGAACCCATCGTGGTGTCGCTCATTGGATTTACGGTTACTGGGAGTGAAGCGAAGCATTGGTAGTGTTTGTCAGCTCGTCGAATTTATCCTTTTTTTTCATCTTTATTTGGGCGGTCTTTTGGACAAAGACGGCGGCAGAAACGACAACAGCCAACATGGCCGGCTGGCAGGATCTTCCTCAGGAGCTAAAGGCCATTATATTCCGGCAATTGGTCGACGGCGCAGCGGCAGAGGGAAGAAAAATCGGGCCGTACGCAACAGTCTGTTCCGAATGGCGCGACATTATCGAGGAGTCGACGTTTCGATTTATCAGCCTTGGAGATTCCGTGAGCATCACCGTTTTTGACGACCACTTCCGTGACAATCCTCGGCGGCAGGCGGCTCTGCGTTGCCTCGAGCTCAAGGTGCGGTTGCCTAATTATCCGGCACGGCTGAACCGGGTGCCGGAATCCGAGGACGAGCTCGACGTCAACGACAGCTTGTTTTCCAACGCCGTCTGGGCCTTGTTCTCCGTGCTTCGGTCGTGGGATGCGCATCGGCTGTACAGGGACTACCGGGCATACCGGACTTACGGGCTGGAACTGGAGGTCATGGTGTACTCGCCGTCGGACAACCCGTTGCTGTATGGCGAGGATGGCTTCAACGAAAACAGCGAGTCGCGCTTCTTCGCGTCGCAAGTCGACATTGATCTTGCCGAGCTGCCGGAGCCGTACGGCAAGTTTGGCATGCCCGAAGTCAGCGTCATCTCCCGCTTTGTGTGCCTCCGCAACACACGCCGTTACATCTCGTCGCGTTCTTTCCTCTATATCCTCAACAGTTTGCCACGGGTGAACCACGTCGATCTCGAACCATGGCTGCAGTCTAGTGCCGAAGCCCAGCGCGGCATTGATCTGGGTGCGTCTCTATTCTTTCCTCTTTTCGTCCAATTCTAACCGCTCCAGATTTTGCTGCTACCATTGTCCTTTGGCCGTCGACGATTAAGCGGATCACGCTGTTCCGAAACTCGGACTGCTTTAATATGAACGAAGATGTTTGGGGAGCCGACGCCAAGTGCCCGATGCTGGCACGCAACATTGCCAGTGTTAGCACGGGCCTCGAATGGCTGTCGGTGTCGTTTATGATTGAGGCGCACCATTTTTTTGAGCAGTTTTTTACGCCCGGCCGCCCTCTGGGCCTGCAGTCATGGGATCGCCTGCAGTATTTGGTCTTGACATCATCGCTAATCTGTTCCGGCCAGGATCCGGAGCTGCTGGAGCAGATGCTGTACTCGGCCGGCCTGGCAGCCAAGCGAATGCCGGTTCTGCGCACCATGGAGCTATACAATGCCGAGCCCGGCGAGGCCGGCTACTTCCGCTACGAAATCAGCGAGACGGCGGCCTCGATTGAGTGGAACAGTGTCTGGGAGTACACCATTCCAGACCGGGTGCAGCTGGTGTGGCGGGCGGTGGCGCAACAAAGCCAGTTCCGGCGCGATCTGGCCGTCATCCACGGCAGCGGCATCAAGGACTACGAGGGGGAGAGCCTCTTTATCCACACACAGCTCAAGCTGCGCGGCATAGTGCTGCACCCACGCTCGTCCGAGAACATGATGGGCGGGGCGGACTTTCCTACTACCTTTAACGTATCGCGGCCAACGCTGTTTGCGAATCGTCGCGACCGCGAAATCGAAGCCGTTTCCAAAAAGATTGAATTCTACACGGCTGAGCTGCAGCGCCTGCAGGCACTAGACCCGGATGCCTACGAGGTGGACCAGATTGAGGAGATTGAGATTCCCATGATTCCGCCCAACACGACCCGACGGCCGCGGCTAGGACCCATGTCACGCTCGGCCAAAATCGAAGTGGTGTATGCTGACGGAGAGCCTATGCAGCTCTCGGGCGATGACGATGACGACGGCTGGGAAACGGAGTAGATTTTGGGCGGCATTTTGCTGGCGCGCAGACTTTCATATACCAAGAGTGGATAGGGTTCCGATTGTATTTAAGAGAAAAAAAAGGCGTTTTGGTGTTGTTGTTGGACGGGTCTTGTTTCTTCGCTGTATACATTTTGGTATTTCTTGCATAGCCAGCAGTTATTACGGATCATTGTAGAAGCATTACGTTGAATGGGTTGTTTGCTGAAAATAAAGAACGAAGTCACCAGTACCTATATTCCCATTGTGTTCCATTGTTGAGGATAATATATGACCTCCAAGCAAATCTGCACATAGGTATCGAAGCCTTCCCATAAAGGCGTGACTCAGCTCTACCGTCTAACAAGTAGGGCACAATGACAGTCTCTAAAGCATTAGCCGGTTGCAAAGGCTTTAAAGTTCTGATAAGAATGGGAGTGACTATTTCTACATATTTCGAGCTATTGATTCTGAAATAAGACACTCAAAGCAACAGTTGCTGCTCATCTTGCAAGTTCTGTTTCAAAAATCCATATTTTGAACAAAATGACAATGTTATACGTCCTTGATTGTAAACAGCAGTTGTAAAAACCAACTGCCAAAGACTGTCGTTTTGTCGTCCTCAAGAATCCTTTGCAATTTCCAGCGTATGATCCGGAGAGACGGGCTCCTTTTCGAAAACGGCTGGCGAGCCGTCTTGTTCTCTACTGCCTGCCTGGGTCTCCTGGCTATCTGTTTCAGATGCTGTTGCTGCCACCTCAGGGCTGTCACGCTTTGCCGCTTCTTGGGTGCCATTGCTTGACGGCTCCTTGCCGAGATCGCGGCCGCTCTTCTCGTCTATGCCGCCCTCCAGCTGGCCATCCTCCATGACGACACGCAACGTGGGCGCTTCGTCTTTGGAGTAGACCCGCAGGCCGACAATGCAAATGGCGTTCCAGGGATCAGGGGTCTTTTCGTCTTCACTGTCGTCGTCCTCGGTGCGGTCATTGTCCTTGTTGGCTGGTTCCTTGGACTTGCGAGGCGAGAACTCGCCCATGTACAGCTCCTCCCAATCCTCCAGCGGACTGTCGGATGAGTCGTCGTAAACGGAACATCTCCTCGTCACCGTCTGCTTGTCACCATGTTCTCTTGCCTCATCGTCGTCTCTGCCCCGGTTTGCATCATGTTTGGCCCTTTTTATGTTGGTCTGTCCAGGGCTCTTCTTTTCGTCCGTCAGGGGAACAGACGGCTCGGCTTTTGCTTCTTCTTTGTCTCTGCGCTCTTTGGCCGCTTCCTCGCCGGCCTCGGTAGGGCCAAGGGGCGGCACGGCAACCATGTTTTGCGAGCCATTCAGCGCAACGACCTCGAGCGCGTGCTCACTCTTTGGCGTGTCGGCAGGTGTTCCACTGCTGGATGTTGACAGTAAAGAGACGGCATCGTCAGCGGCGGGCGTTTCCGTCTGCACAGCCTTGTCGACAAAGGATGCAGCGGTCTTTTCGGTCGCTTTCCTAGTGGCATTTTCTGTTGTGGCGGCCGCAGCAACAGCCTGTCGCCTTTTCCGCTTTTCCTCGTTGCGCATGTCCTGCCGCCGCTGAATCTTTTTGCCCAAGTGTTGACGCGCCCAGGAATGGCGGCGGTTGGACTTGCGCTCCTCTGATTCACGAGCCTGGTCAGCGCGCTGCTGCCGTCGGGCCAGCTCGGCCAGGTGGCTGGCGGCCTTGCTGTGAGCCAGATCGTAGGCTCGACTGACCTGTGCGAGCTTGTCGTTGTCGGTGCGGTACTGCAGCTGGTTGCGAACGACCTCCTCGACCGGGCTGCGGTTCTCAACCTCGCGCTCGGCTTCAATGGAAATGGAGATGGAATAGCGGCCCGGCTCGAGGCTGGGAAGCTCGACGCTGACAGAACGCTCCACCAGGTAGCAGCTGTGGGAGTGCACAATCAGTCGGTCATCGCCGTCGTCATTCTTGTCCTCGTCCTGGCTCGCCCGAGCGTGCAGACGAAAGTTTAGGCTGAAACTGTACTGGCCTTCGAGGCCGTTAAAGTAGCGCTTGTCGAGCTGGGAGAGCACCAACACGACTGGCGATGTGCGCGCCAGCTCGAGGCGAAACTGCTCGTGGTATTCCGGTCGCCAAGGCACGTCGACGCCGATCCAGCGCTGGCAGCAACGCCAGTCTGGGTCGCAAAAGAGGCGCGTGCGGTCGAGGTGCTGGTACTTGGCCAAGAAGTCGTCGTACGAGATCCAAAAGGACGAGTCGCTGCCAAACGTGTGGCCCAACTCTTCTTGGGCCGCGGTTGTCCACTCTTTGGATCCATCGGACCAGGCGCCCTCCCAAGTGCCGGCCTTGACTTTGCCCCAAGGGTTTCTGGCCGACAAGGGTTAGCTGAGAGAAAGAAGACAGAGCACACGAGAACGTACCGAAGTTTGAGCAGGCGTGTACCGTTTTTCAGCGTTCGTGCATCCATAATGCTATAGGCGTGGCACTCGGTGATGCCGTCGCGGTTTCCGTAGCCGCTGTCCATCAGGCCGGTGGTGCAGCCAAAGGAGAACTCTTCATTGACGCGGCTGAGCTCCTTGTGCCAGAAGCCGTCCGTGTCGAGTATGTCGGACAGCAGCAGCTCTGTAGTGACACCGCCCGTAAGGTCCTCGAGGCCTTCGCCCATCCAGCCGCCCGCGAGGCTGTCGTAGTCGCCATGAGCCTTGGCGTAGGCTTTTTCCATGAGCGGCAGCCAGGTTTCATTTTGGTCTCTGTTTTGTGCAAAAAAAAGCGCCTTGGACCCGGTCTGGTAGGTCTTGCGGTAGACGCGCTCGACGTCTTCGCGGTCAATCTGCTGCAGCAGATCGCGCTGGAAACTCTGCGAGTCCCAGTTTGGTGATGTCAGGTATAGCTTGTCGTCCACAATGGAATAGATCCACTCGCCGTCTAAAGTGTCAGCTCAACAAGGAAGTCCGGCCGTCAAGGCGCAGGGACGTACCTCTGTGAAAGACAAAACCGTAGACACCGATTTCTGTATTGTCAGTCATGCTGCTTCTCGTGTAATGGTGAGAAAGTAAGAGTCAAGTCTCATGTGATGGTGAAGACTCACTCGTATCATATTCGACGCAAATGCGCTCTATGCCTCCCGGCATGTTGGCCAAACCGCTGACACACGAAATGAACCAGCAGTCGTCCAGTATGCCCTGTTTAACGTCACTACCGCTGACAGTCTTGAGAAATGTGGGCGTTTCAAAGATTTCGTGCACACGGCGCACCGCCTTGGGCACCAACGTGCCCGGCTGGGCCATGTGTGCCGGATCGAGGTTGAAATGCTCCTTCAAGAGGGTGTTGAGGCAGTCTCCTTTGCCGGTTTTCAAATCCCATTCCTACTGGTTAGCGGAGAAGAAGAAGAACGGCATGCCTAGTAGCGGTTTAGCCCACAATGTCCCATTCCGAGTCGCGGTACCGCATGTTGACGCGCCGGCACTCTTGGACGATTCGGCGCACTTTGCGGCGGCAATCCTTGACGGCCCGATCGTAGCCAGCACTGAGCAGCTCGTTTGAGCGACCCGGCGGTGGCAGTGGCAGCGATGGTGACGGCGATGGTGGCAAAAGGGTCATGGCCTTGCTAAAGCGCTTGTCCGAGAACTTGTCCCATATCCTGTCGATCGCCTCTTGGGGAGGCAAGCGCTTTTCTTTCCTTTTATTCTTTGGTGCCTTTTCAGGAGCAGGTTGGCCTGACTTGGAGGCCTGGATGGCCCGACGATGTCGATACGTCGGCTTGGCCTTTGGTTCCTCTTCCGATTCGGACGAGCCGTCATAGGCCATGATGGGAGAGCGGCGTCTCACAGGCATCATGCGGTTGAAAGATTAAACCAAGGAGATAGTCAAAGAGGCGAGGGCCTTAAAATACGCATGCACAGTTGCATATCGAAAGAAAATATATTTCTCTTTGCACGCTGGGGAAGATGACTATATATCGTCAGCCCTGTTTCCAAAATCCCGTAACAAGGCCAGAGCCCAATGCGGTAGCCTAACAAGTCTGCCTATCAACACATGGGGGGTTCATGGATCAGGAGAGCATCCACCGCAGTCATCATTGGCTCGTCTAGTAGGGCATCGGCAAGGCGGCTGAAAGATGATATGGCCTACTGGCTGCCGACACTACGGAAAGCCAAGAATATCCCAATTGTAGCCATGAGATACGGACATGCCAGAAATACAGTTTCGGCCACACAAATGAAGCCACATATCCGACGATAGGTCAGATGATGAAAGCCCCTCTTCTGAAAGTGAACAAAAGTCGAAGGCAGCAAATGAAAGCGATACCAACATTTCACATTGGCACTGCCTCCGTGGGGAAAAGCGACGCTCCGGAACGGCAACATTGCAAGGTGGATTGTATGTTGTAGTCTTCAAACGATACATTGGCTATAGAATCGATTCCAGCAAAGTACAGCTGTCAGGTTCAGAAGCTTGTCTGAGAATGATGTACTTGAATCCAACATCTCCAGGTGCACTGAGGACAGTCATCTATTGCATGTACGAGCCATTGTAAACAAAGAGAAGCTTATCTTTAACAAAGTTAAAAAATTACAAACAAAAATTTAAAATAAACTTACAAAAATATACATGGTAATTAAACCAGCAGTCCTCTGAAATGTTTACACTGCCATTTAGCTGCCTGTTAAAGGCTATTGCAAAAGGCCGCCATTTCGGGGCGATGCGCTCGATCGGTGGCAAAGGACTCGGCCTGGACAGCCTAGGCTAGAGATGCAAGCTTCATGTCGTCAGTGATGCGTTGGTCATGGCGCTACTGGACGAAGACGTGACGCATCTGCCAACGGCCAATCGTAATGTAGGCAACCTTTATGTTGAGGATTGCGGCAGCCATGAGAAGCAACGCACCAGAAATCTGCCGTCCATTTTGAAGTCAGTTGTAAAGGAAGTGGCAGAAAGGCACGTTTGGCTATCTGGAGTGCAAATCTCCCCGAGATGATATTAAAGGCAGACATGCCTTCAAAGCTAGAAGCCGAGGAATGCGGATCGGCATGAGCTGGGCAGTAGCAGCACAGGAATACAGCATTCTTGACGATGCAGGAGGCGCAGATGGGATTCAGAAAGCAGGCCTCCGTAGGACTCATTCGGGCACAGCTTCACTTTCAACCTCATCCACCAACTGATGCCTGGCCTGGAAGCCTTCAGCGGCTTTTTCGGCTCGTGGGTGATCGATACTGCTGTACCAGATGCTAGTGCATTAGATTTAGTGGGTCAATCACCAAAGCCCGCTGGAGTCCCAGGACTTTGTTTCGTCATGAAGCTTAATCCAAGTTAATTTCATCCAAGAAGCTCGTCATAGGACCCCCTCCTCCACACACACACACCCACACATGGCTCTCCCGGTTACTGCTCCGGCCAATCTGCCGGACCTCGTCCGAGCGGCCTTTGTGCGGGCCCGCAGCGCCGGTGATTTACTGTTTTTTCCAACACAAGTGGCGCTTCTTCACGTCGGAGGCATTCCGGTGAGTTTCTTCACCCATCCTTCCCACCGCTACTGCTCACGCATCCCCTCAGTTCCAGCTTCGATTTGCACCGTCACTGGCCAACAAGCCCAAGGCTGCCAAGCCGGCACAGGCCAAATTGCAGCAGCCCATGGATCCGTTCGAGGACCCTCCGGCGGGCCTTGTCGTCATGCCACGACTGGGGCCGCACCACCGTCTTCTGCTCAACAAGTTTGCCGTCTCGCCAGACCATGCGCTCTTGACAACGGTCGACTTTCGGCCGCAGCACCATTTGCTCGACGCCTCTGACCTGGCCGCGGCCTATGCCTGCATCGCCGCCTACGGCGACAGCAGCAGCCGGGATGGCCTCTTTGTCTTTTTCAACAGCGGGCCTCATTCCGGTGCTAGCCAGCCTCATCGCCATCTACAGCTGCTGCCTGAGGCACGCATGCGCCAAGGCATGGCTGCCGACGACGCCTCTGCCTGGGGCTTGCTGGCCGATCGTCTGGCTGACGGGGGAGACCAGCTTCTGCCGTTTTACGTCGCATCGGCGTCCCTTTTGCAAAGACCGGACGGCACGGCCGAAAACCCCTCCCCAGACACTCTCCATGCCATCTACCTCGACCTATACCGCAAGGCTTGTGCCGCGGCTGGAAAGTTCTTGGCCCAAGAGGTCTGTGGAGCTGATGTTGACGAGATCGAGGGCCGTATTCCGGCCCGCATCAGCTACAACTTGGCCCTGACCCGCCAGACCATGGCGCTGTGTCCGCGAACGGCAGAGGGAGCCGCCGTGCCGAGTTCATCCGTGTCTGCTGAACCGTCAACGGGCCGCCTCTCGCTCAATGGAACTCTTCTGGCCGGCACGGCGCTGGTAAAAAACGAGGCCGAGTGGGATGCGTTACGACATGATCCGGCAAAGCTTGAGAATGTCCTGAGACAGATTGGCGTGAATATCGAAAAAGGATCTGGGCAGAAGCCGGCTTTCCTTTGAGTTTCAACATTAATCTTTCTTTATCTCATCGTTTACTTCACAATACTCGCTTTCGTTTTTTTTGTATATTTTCTGTGTAGCGGCCGTTAAAACGTCAAGTACTATATAAAAGCAGATTTTTTTGTCGTTTTGGGTTTTTTCAGTTCTTCTCTGGTCAACCTTGGGGATGCTGACATTTCATTCTGCCTGCCTCATTGCTCTCTCCTGTTGTCAATTATTAGAATCCTTCCAGTCCTCCTCGATCGTTACCTTGCATTGTCTTGTCCAAATCAGCCCTGTTTCCGTCTTTCGCCACAAGCCATATCAACAAACCATTACCCTCGCTTGTCCACTCTTTCCTGCATCAGCACCACAAATTACCCTCACTTGTACTCTTTCTCGCTTAACAACAAACCATTACCCTCACTTGTTCACTCTTTCCTCCATCAATCAGACTTCTTGCCGCTCAAATAGTCCCAACGCTTGCGGCAGGTTGTGTTTCCAAATCGGTACGACCCTCCTTTTTCCTTGATATAGTCCGACACGGCCTTCCACGAGATCTTGGCACGACCAGTCGGGGTGAAGCCATTGTTGAGCTTGTCCACGGCGGCTCTCAGGAGACCATCCTTGTCTGTCAGTAAAGCAGGGACACATCAGAGGAGGCAAACAAACACTCACATCGTTTCCCGACCACACCGGCTTGCGAACTCGCTCCTCTTTGGGCTTTGTCAGCGTGCGATGACGCCCGCGGAGTGTCGACTCGGCCTCGGAGAAGCCCCCGAGCAATCGGATTTCGCGGTACGTCATACCGGCTCGCTTGTTTATCAGCAGAAACTGGTCTTTGCGCAGACGCTCTTCCACCAGCCGCTGCGCCTCGGCAATGGCCGTGCGACAGATGCGAGCATGGGAGACGCGACGCTGTGCCGGCTGCCGGCACCGCCGCCGCTCTACTTGGAGCGTCTTCCGTGCTGTCTTGAACTGCGTCAGCCTCGTCGAGGATGGTCCTGACACCTCGGTTTTGATCCGCTGCTGTTGCTTCCATTTCTTCCGCTGCTGTCTTTCGTCCGCCTCCTCCTCTTCCTCATGTTTTTGCTTCTCATCCTCCTCGACGTCCTCTGGCTGTTTCTGTCGCTGCTCCAAGAGAGACAACGGGTACACTAGCGGATTCAGAGCCCCAGAGTCTTCAAGTTGAACGGCTAAATTTAATGGTTAGCCATAATCCTCCCGGACAGAGACATTGCCTATCAACCACGGGATAAGTACCTGAAAACTCACCCGCGGGAACAGACGCCTGCATTGGCTGGTGTTGCACATGAATGGTGTCCGCCGTGTCGGATGCTGATTGTGTTAGGCTCGCTTCTTTCCGGTATATAAAGTGATCTTTCACTCACCATTTTGCATCAAACCTTCTGAAGATTCCAAAGTTGCGCAAAAGCTCCAGTCCGAGTCCGACTCGCCAGCCTCAGCCATGGTTGTCAGCGGTGTCATTGCCGGTGACGGCATCAGCGGATGCCCAAAGAACGCTAGTCTTTCCTGCTGAAAGCCGTAACCGTGGTCGTACATGTCGTACTGTTCCATCGGCTGCCAGATACTGCGACCATCCGACAAGAACGTCGTGTATGGAGCGGGCATCGGCGCTGGGGCAGGAAAATTGCTCATGGCTTCGTCCATGGGAACCCGCACGAAATCCGACATTTGCGCTCTTTGCGGTAGAAACTGCCAGGAAGGCAGAGGCATACTGCCGTTTTGAACAGTGGCGGCGGTTTCAGCTCCCGTGAGAGCGGTTCTTTCCGCTAAACCTGGAGACGGATAGACTGAAATATGCGGTGGCTCTAGGCCGTTGGTGCTCCGTGGACGCAGAGGGAGTATTGTTTGGGCTCCCAGGGCAGCCAAGTTGGCCGCAGTGCCGTACGATCTGTTTTCCAGAGCGGCAGGGACAATAGTGATCTGCAACGAATCCTCTTGTAAGCATGGGGAAGATTGGGGAGCTTTTATAGTTATCATGAGAAAGCAGCTTACCGGCTCGTCTTCCGTCTTGAAGCTCTCTGTGCTGGGCGAAGCTGCCGCCCAAGGGTGGCGACCATAGTCGCTGCTTTGTTGACTTTCGGAATATCCCGAAGCCTGCTTTGAAAAAATGAAAAGGCACGGTTAGTATATGAACGTCGGGCTATATGCTGTTTTTGGAGATCGGGATAAGAGGCAGGTATGGGGGTATTCTGCAGAAATCAGATGAACGAAAAGAAAAACTACTCACGTAAATTCCTCTTCCTGTTCCCAAGTCATGATACATATCGTCCGAGCCAGAGTCGGAAAAGTCCGTCATCCAAGACGTCGAGAGATCAGGGTTGGGGTCCATATTGGGAGCCGAAGATGACACTGAAGAAGAACACGTCAAAGTATGATGGCCGGAACAACCATGACAGACACAAGTGTTGGCAGGCACGGACAAGTTGGGGGGTGAGAGCAAGACCTGTTGCGGCGGATCGTTTCGTCTTTCAGCACGCAGTCGTCTTTCTCTTTGCAGGTTCAAATCACCGTCTGCTCTTTCACCTGTTATCTCCCTGTTGAGCTGATCCTGCCTTCTGAGCTGGTCTTCCAAATAGTTCAAATAAATGATCCGGTCTCTGACCTGACAGAGACGTCTTTCTGCTTCTTCATGAGCAAGCGAGGCCTCTTGCGTTTTGGTGTTTTGAGAAGACATTTCGGTTTCGTCGGTCAAGTGAGTGGCTTGGGAGCTTTTAATATGAAAAGATGGGATGAAAGAGAAGTTGAAGCTGCTAGAGGTATCTCTGTATGACTTGAATGTAAGGCACCGACAGAGCTAACACGGTCACAGATAGGCAAGATTGGGCTTGCCGTGAATTGTCTGCAAATAGAGAAAGGCGGACAGGAAAAAGCAAGTCCCGCTCAATTTGAATTCCTGCTCCACCACGTATCAGTGTTTGTTCTGCTCCCAAGTGAAATAGAAAGACACAAAGAAAGCCTTGTCATCACCAGTCCAATCGCTACACCTACTTTTGGTCTTTCAAAGCGGTATGAATAACTTCACCGCTTGCCGTTAGGTTCTTTTCCGTTCCTTCAAAGTCAGACAACGAGCTGGAGAAGGGGAAAAACCAAATTTCAGTATGGCTCCATCAAAAAGGTCGGTGAATGGGCAAACTTTGAAAAGACAAAGAGGCAAGTTTGTCAAGCTGGTAACCCTTCCAAGACGGTAATATTCACCTTCACTTGGCCTGTCACTTGTCGAAAACAGGAGCAAAAAGGCGCAGGAGGCGTGATTCTGTTGGATGTTTTTTTCGTATTTTTGTTTTTGTTTTTTTTGTTTTTCTTTCAGAAATCTTTGTTCTGATGTCTGAGTAAACTGGCAAGGACTCGATTTGCAAAGATAGAAAACAAAGCAATGGTGATACTGTCAAGAAGGATGCTAAAAAGCAAGGCAGAAGCAATTATTGGGTAGGCTGTTCTTGTTGATGGAGGTGATGAAGAAAAGGGAACGAAATTTCATCAACATTACCGGGAGAATGTCTGCCTTATATATTTCTCGCCAGTATCAGAATGAAGACGGAAAAGAAGATCAAGGGACAGTTTCCCAATGTCAACATGACAAGCTAGACTGTACTCTGAACTGCATTCAACTAAAGGAGCAGCGTGTGACAAACACACACACGCCTCGACCTAGCAAGTACAGACTATGGTATCCTGAACATTGGCAACCAGAAAACCATAATGTGGCGTTTGGGTGTATCTCCAGCCATTCTCATATGCTTGCTGCAGAAGTTTGTCGACCTTTTCTGCATGGTCTATGATCCACCCGTCATGTTACCCTCTATGCCCTGATTTCCGTTGATTTGCTCGGCTCACCCCCGTCTTGAGCCCTCCAAGAAGAACAATCTTTATTTCTTGGCGGCTCCTGTAACTTGAAAAAGAAACGAATGCAAAGCACAAACGTTGAATAAAAAGATAAAGTTAAAGTGTCAAAAATACGACCACTATCTTTAAGACATGGCTTTCCCAGTTACATCCGAGTAGAAATCAAGCAAGGTCGCAAATACCCGGCGTACGCAAAGCAAGAGAAAAGTCAGGTACGCATTTCATCCAAACTTCACGTGCAGAAACTTGATAGAGGACATCGGTGGCGTCGTAGAGAAAAGGGGGGCAGGACCGCGGAAAGTAGGGGAGCGTGTAACAATCATGATAGTTTGATGGAAAGCGGCTTTGCAGTAGTCTAGCTGGGCCAACTGTCCGAGACCAGCATGGTCTTAACGATGTTAGGTTTGGTCTTTATGCATGTATTCACTCACAAAGTCGTGCATTCAATTACTATAATATGCATCTGCTTTAACGCAATTGGGATTTTTGGTATTGTCATTCTGCATGAGAGATATCATGTACCAGAAGAGTTTCGTGTGCCGAATATCTTGACATGGCACTTGGAAGAGTCACATTTCCATGCAACAGACAGAATAGCAATGAGAAGACATGGAAATAGTCGTAGTATAGGTGGATGAATTTCCCGTATACAAGTCGGAATAAATCTTACGATACACTACGAATTATACAGCTTGGAACTATTCACTGAAGCTGGCAACAATAGCAGGTAGTCAATGCACCGAATTATAGAAGCATGACATTCTAGGCTTATTATATGGTTGCAATTCATTTAGCATTAAAGCAATCACAGACAAGCACGGATTTCATAATGTGAAGAGGATCATGTACAGTCTGGCTAGACGGAGGCAAGATACTCGGGACGGAAGGATGAAAAGGAAGACGCGGTGGGGGAGAACAGCCTATAGAACTAACCCTGGAAAGAAACAGGGCTCGGCACGTCATCAATGCGGCCTTTCGGATGAACGACCTGTCCATGGCTAGAGATAACAGAGAGCAGAGAGCAATTTCTAGTCTTGTTGATTGGGAAGGATTGTGGTTGCGGTGAATAGACAAGAAAGATTGCAAGACAAAAAAGATTCCAAGACAAAACGATATAATACCAAAGTCATAAGAAAGTCTGAAAGATGTCCAGTATGTTCCGGCTCAGCGAGCGTTTGACGGGGCCATGGGGATGGGACCTGGGGAGGTTACAGAGGGCGAGGCTTTGATTTCTCACGACTCAAGAGGATGTCCTATCGACAAATTACGCGCAAGGGGGGGGAGCGGGTCCCGCGGCAAAAGAAATATGGTTACATGGCAGAATCGTGTTTGGACAAATCCTTGGACGACACGTCCCTACTGCATACTTATCTTTCTATCCATTTGTCTTTTATTCTTCCATCCTTTCAGTTTGATTTCTTCCCCTTGGTTTGTTCTCGCTTTATTTCTAGTAATTATACCTTGTAGTTCAATTGCAGTGTTTGCTTTTATATTCTCCAATCCAAGTATGCTTCTACGTTTTGCGTTACCCTGACGTGCTCTTCATTCAGACTAGGACGCTTCTAGCCGTGCAGTAATGAGTGCAGAGTCTGTTCCCTGGTAAAAGAATCATGTATTCGTTATGTTGATCTTGCCGCTAAAAGATCGGTTATTGTGCAAGATACGATTGTAGTGCCCCAGGCCTTTGCCGAAGCTGTCAAGAGAATATTGGTTGAAAAGGGTCCTTCCGCCCTGGGAGGGAAGGAAATACGACTTGAAACACGGCACTGTCTGGTCATGGCCATGCTTCCGTGGGTAGAGGCAGCTACGGGAAGGATGGCCGTCGGTACATCAACCGAGGCTGACTGGATCTTCATGTACGGAGTAATGTGAGTGGGGGATGAGAGAAGACAAAATGTGGAGAAAAGGTATGCCTCTTCTGTCAATGTCATCCGCCCCCACATACTTGTCTGTTTGCTCTCCTCGCTTCCCTTTGCTCGCTTTCCTCTCCGCTCTCCTCATGACCCCCCTTTCCCTTCCTAGTACTGTTCCTTTTCTTCGGCATCGAATCTCTCCTTTCGTCCCTTCTTTTGCCCTATCCTTGCATTATTGCCGCCTACCCTGGTATATTGCCTATATGGTGTTAGTGCTTGCTCGAGTAGCTCTCCACATTTATCGACAGGGGCTTTTCTTAAGCTGTCACAATTTAAAGGGGGAAACAATGAGAGGGAAGGATGGTTGAACGTGAATTCAGCCGTTTAACTCATGGTACATCTGTGAGAATGAATACATCGATGGTAAATCTGTCTATGAAATGAATATGTCGATGGTAAATATGAAATGAATATCGCTTATAAATTTAAAGTCATCTGCTCGCAGACCTTGCCGTGCTTCCGACTATCTGTTCTGTCAAGCAAACAGCCAGGCAAACAAGACATGGCGCAAGAATGTGTACATGGCAGTGATATAACCAACCGCGGAAACGGCCCGGCGCCGTCACTATCTTCAGTACCTCCCCCACATCTGCAAGGCTCGCACGACAAATGAGGACGGGGGAAGAAAAAAGAAAGAAAGTGGAGGGGGCTCGTCATTCTTCAAGCTCCCCTAAAGAGGAAAAGCGGCATGTAGGTCTAGAGAGACGGCAAGCGACCGTTTGGACGATTTAAGTGCATGTCCGGATTCTAGACTGGGCTCGACATCTTGTGTTGGTTTACTGTTTGTTCCTTGCCGTGTTGATAGAGGCCGTGCATCATTGATGAATGCTACTGCTTAATGTAGCTGCATTTACTATATCCCACCTATAAATGGCCGCGATGGACACAGGTATGCTATGATGGCAGCAAGGTATGCCATTGACAGCTAGGACAGCCAGCCATCTCGTATGGCCGTCCTGTCTCGTTCTTCAAATGAGGGCACACCGCTCTTCTTTCGTCCACCGTATCTGTTGCTGCGGGTGAGATGCGGGTGCGCCAGGCCAACCGCTTTCCCGCCGTCCGGTTTGCTTCCTCGCCAGCCTGCTATATTCTATGCAACCATGCTTGCTGCATTCCATGCAACCCTCTGAATGTGGCCAGCCATGGCAACGTATACTTCCAAGCCTCGGTAAGCTATCCGAAAACCAGCACACATCCATGAGCCTCTCATGTTGGACAAGAGTCAATGCAAGTCGAGGACTTTGGATCCAATGCTACAAAACCAGGGGGTGTCACGAACAAGAAGCAATCACGGCTGCCAGAATGCGCCATTATGGAGTCGTTGCGCGTAAAAGTCTGTCAAACCTTGAGGCGGCGGGTATATTTGCCATACTATGATGACTGTACCCGGAATCACTTTGCCACCACAAAAGGCAGTGCTCAGACTTGCCCGTCCCATCAGAGCCAAATGATAGGCAATCTGGATCTATAGGAGAAGCTGTGCCCTTCTTAACTCTTCGTGAAACATGGTCACCGCATACTGCCATTGCATTTCCGAGATAGCTGGCAAAAGGAAGCACTGATATCGCCACGGCGCTTTTTGCCCTGACAAGGCGGCTCGGGCGTGGCTACCCGGCCCCGTTACTGCTAGACATACATCCCTGCTTCATGTGCAGTTCTTGCAGCCTGCTTGATGATCACCATGTCTACTCCATTCATGTCTGCATGCACGCGTTAAAATGATACCAGGCTGAAGACTCCAACACACTTGGACTTGCATGCAGAGATGGCACTGAATCTGTATACAGAGACCCAAATCGCCCCTCTTTTCCTCCCCAGACGTGAACACTGGTGGACACTATCATGCAAAAGTACTACCATCTGCAAAACGTCTGGCCTTCCTATACGGAATACGAAGTAGCCGAACCTCGCAGATACACACGTGCAAGAGAAGATGGAGATACGCCTTCTATACGGTGATATCTTCTGTCGTAGCAGTATTATTTGTATTTTGAATCATGTAAAGCTTTCAGACTAGTTTTCCGGTAATGAAACATTGTTCTCTCACCCAGGTGGCATCTATTTTATGCCTATGCCATGTTTTCGTTCTCCCTCCATATCTCTTCCGTTGCTTCTTATCTAGAATGAAAAGTAAGGGCAATGTAAGACACATTGACGTGGGTAAGCACTTTTGATTGCTTGGACACGTGGGACCAACAGGCTCGCCAAGGCGGTAACAGATAGCCCGGAATACCAAGCAGCTTTTTTTCTGGGAAGAGCCACACTAGCAGGAGAAAGCAGAGAAAGAATAAAAAAAAGCTAAACTGCCGTGACACATGCAGGCAGAGGTGCATAAGTTCATTGCTTTACATCATCGTATCTGCAAGCATAGATTTTGGTATTCTCAATCAATTGTCAGCACAGCGTTTGCATTGCGTAGTTCTGTCTCACATCTTTTTTTCCCATAAAAAACACTTGGTTGCATTTATAGAGCCACGATACTCCCAGTCGATTATGTGAGGCGGTTTGTACAGCAGCAGGTTTGCTTTATGTGTGACGCGGCCGACCTGCCACTCTCTTTTGCTTCAAACAAACACAACCCATACTGTAGAGGTGTGTACACCATGACATGCAACTTTTATGCACAAATGCGGACCAAGTATTGGTATTTTCTCACCTCTGGATAATCAAAACACGGATGAACAAAAAAAAGACATCATACATGTTGAAGCAAATAAAGATACAGTGGCATGACCTGGAACGGGCCTTACAGAGAGAAAACAAGAAAATAAGGCTTGCTTGCATGGGAAGAAGACGACGAGTAGAATCAATCACACACTCTGGGGGATAAAATAAAGAAGAATTAAAGACAAATAGAAACGAATAGAAACCCCTCTCCGTCCCCAAAAGAGGCACTTCCAGTGTCTCATACGAGATATTATGCCCTAGTCTGACCGCCATTGCGGTGCCTGCTGGCGAGGTATGGGTATACGCACGACGGAGGTGGTGTCGCCGTTGCGGTGAATGGTGGTGGTGGCGGATCCCTGGGGCGGAAGAAGCACAGGCGCAGCCGCGTGGCTATTTCCCACGCCTGCAGACGCTGCAGCTGCTGCGGCCGCAGAACGACGGATGCTGGGGTTCCGCATCATGCCGCGCAGGGGCGCCGGGGCGAGACTGCCGCTGGCGGGCTGAAGCTGGCTTTGTGTAAAGGCAATGTGTTTTGGCGCGGTGGGCGCGGCGTGTGTGCTGCTGCTGCCCGTCGCAGGGACGGGCGGTCGAACGAGGGCCAGGTTGACGACGACCGGGGCGCGGGTGACGGGCCGACGGCTGGGCGAGGGCTGCGTGATGGTGGACGGCACGCTGCCCCCCCCGTAAATGGTGCTGGAGGCGCGGCCGTCTTCCGAGGGCGCCCCGGTGACGGAGACGGGAGGCGTGTTGGGCGGCATGGGCCACGGCAGCATGGAGGGGGACATAAAGGCGCTGCTGGCGACGCTGCTGGCGCCGAGGCTGCTGAGGCTGTCGCGGCGGGACAGGCCGTCGGCGAGGGTGTCGCGGCGGGCCAAAATGTCGGCGTGGAGGGTGTCGCGGCGGGACATGCTTTCGGCCAGGGTGTTGCGGCGGGACGCTGTCGAAGCTGCCGTCGTTGCCGAAATGGCGTCGGCAAGGGCCACGGCAGCGAGGGGGCTCGGGCCGATACGTGACCGCTCGGCCATGCTCAAATGGGACGGCGGCGGCGGTGGCGGCGGCAGAGCCTGGGATCGCCGGGCGGCGCCTCCCATGGCCGGTGGCGGCTGAAGCGGATGCATGCGCGGCGTCGAGAGGCTGTTTCGGGCTTGCGCGGCCGGTGATGTGCGGTAGCTCTGGACGGAAGACGACGGCACGGGCGACGGGGTCTGGCGGCCGGCCGACGACGGCGGCGACGGCCATGCCATGTTCTTGGCCGCAGCCGGCATCATGGGCGGCGCCTTGATCTTGGCCTTTTCCGTGGCCGCCTTTTCCGTGTCCGGGGCCTCCTGGCTGCTGGTGTGCACGACGCTCATGACAGCGGCCGTGGCGGCGCAGATGGCGGCCACCGCCAGTCCAGGATAGGATTTGGCCTCGCCGTTGGTGGCGGACGCCGGAAGGCCCACAAAGAAAACACCGCCGCCGGCACCCGCACCGGCCGCTTTGCCTGACACGGCACGGCTCACTTCGACCACCGGGGCCAAGAGCGAGTCCACCGAGCCAGGGTCGGCCGGGTTCTGCGACCCAGCAAGGGCGCTTCGCTTCTCATGCTTCCCCCGGCGGCTCTCTGACCGGGCCACCGAGCCGGCAAAGACAGGCCCAAGGACGCGTGAGCGGCGGAAGCGGTAGACCAAAAAGACCAGAATGAGAACGGCCAGCACACCGACTGCAATGTCAGAGGATGAGGGGACAAGGGGGGATGAAAACGGACGTACCAACAGCACCAACAATGGCGCCAATATGGTTTCCATGGCTGCTGCTTGCGCTGTTGGAAGCATTGCTGCTGCTCGTCGAGGTGTCGGTGCTGACGCCCTGGCCGGTCGGCTGTGGAGAGCTGTCGGTGATGAGGGTGGGTGCCGTCGTGCCGGCCGACAACGCCGCCACAGACACGGTCTCGGTTTTGGGGGTGTACGACACCGTGGTGGGCTTGCCGTCGGTACCGACAAAGGCGGCCGAGACGACCTGGCCGTCGCTATTGACATAGGCCGAGACGGTCTGGCCCCCGACAGCGACATAGGCTGGCACCCAGGTGCCCGAAACCTGGGCCGTGGACACGGCGGACGGCGGCGTCGTGGTAACGGCCGAGGCTGATGTTGTGACTTTGGCAGCTTGCTTGTTGACAGCCTCTGCCTGGTGCGTGGTTGTGGTGGCGGCCGTCGCAGTAGCAGTCTTGGCAACGGCCTTTGGGGATGTGGCCAACGTGGTCGTCTTTGTCGTCTTGGGCGTGCTCGGGGCGGTGGTGGCCTCGGGTGTCGTTGTTTTCGGAGTGGGTGTCTTTGTCGTGGACGTTGTTTCTGATGCGGTTGTGGCCGGCGACGGCGCTCCCTCTGGAATGGTCCAGCCGTCAGGCAGTCCGCGGCCGCCGCTGCCGCTATTGAAGCCATTGTTTCCTCCGTGGTTGGCCCGGGCAAAGTTGAGCCGGTCTAGCTCGACGGCTCGCCGGTAGAGAGCGCCGCAAATGGTTTTGAACGTGGAGCGGCGAGCCATGTCTGCATGGACAAGGGGAATGGCAACCATATCAAAAAAGAGCAAAACAGTCAAGAAAGAGTGGAAAAGACAAGAAGAAAAAGGCAAGGCTCGGCTACCAGACCGGCGACGGCAGAAGAAACGGATGCACAAGCTCTGGACGGCATGAGCGGTAGAAAGAAAAGGTGAGGGCAGCAAGGCCTCGTAGCGCTAGAATAGCCGAAAACTCGTCTCGGCAGCAGAAAGGATCGTAGTTGGTGCTTGGATATGTTGGAAGAGGCTGACATGAGCAGTGGCTGTTTACACGGAATCCCAACCAGCAGGTATGGATCATGAACGGCCCATTCTGGTGCGGAAAAGACGCAGAGGCCGAAGAGGAACTGAAGGCAATCCGAGGACGGGAAAGGAACGGCTCACAAAGGCAGACTGGAAAACGCAACGAAGAAAAGAGTGAAAGACAAAAACACGTTTGTCAAAAAGCCTGCCAAAGGCAAGTCTGGAAAACCAGATGGAAGAAAAGACTACGTAGATAAGCTCTGCTCGGCGAGCGCAAAGGAGAAGACAGGCTACGACGTATGATGAGCAGTGGACGGCTGCGGATAAAAGAGGAAAAGGCGCCGTTTCAAAGTTACCAGCTGGCCGGGGGAGAGGGACACGGTCCCCTGCTCGCCCGGACCGAATTCAGGTACAAAATGTCAAAAACTGCCCGCCATGGCACTAGCTCTGCAACCTTTTCCTCCACGCCTTTCCTCTTTGCTCCCGCTTGCAGGGGACCGCTGCGTTATGGCGCCGTCAGGGCATCGGCCCAACACTAATGATTTGCTCTTTGCGTCTGTGCATTTTCGCATTGGTAAACGGAGCACCTGAACAATGCACCAGAGAGAAAATATAGGGGCGAGTTGGGGCCCACGAACAGCCGTGCTGCAGTGCCCGTGGCGGGAGGATAACGTGGTGATGGCTTTGTTGATTTGGCAGCCCCTTTTGAAGCAATTTCATTAGGTCAGGAGCCAATCAGCGACGCGAATATGGGAAAGGTTGTCTGTTATTGACAACGACCAAGTCATGCGTGCACAAACCATGGGTTCGGTATTCGACGGGGCATTATTAGTGCATAAATTATGAAATTGTGGAAACTCACCATCAAATTCTTCAAAAAGAGCCGGAGCTCTCAATCTGTGAGACAGGGCTTTCCGCAATGAAAAGCAAAATAGAATCAAAGCATGATGAAATGCCAAAGAAATATGAAAACAACAATAATCTAGCCGTCTTATTTTACAATGTATCTAATAGGCCAAAAGGGCATGACAACAGGACACCAGAATAGTCCAAATGGAAAAAGCTAAATGTGGCTACATTTTCTATATACATCACCTTATGGCCTCGACATCGTAACGGTCCGTCGAGTAGTGCATGGGACGGTAGACAAAATAGTCGAAGCGAGCGCGCAGCGCAGTGCCGTTGAGGTCGGAGGCGGCCATGCCGACAAAAGAGCCGGTGAAGCTGCCATGCTCGGCGTGGCCGCCGCACTCGTCGCTGACAATGGAGGCGTCGTAGACGGGGCCGACCTTTTGCAGCTCCGGGGCGGCGTCGGTGTCGGACAAGAGGGCGTACCAGAACTGCAGGGCACGGCCGCGCACAGTGACGGCGAGACGGACCTTGCCGGAGCTGGGCAGGGTCACGAGGCCCTGCATCAGCGGGATACCCTCGAGCTTGCCGTCGGGAAAGGAGGCCTCGGACGAAAAGATTTGCAGCTCGCGGCGGCCGGGGACGTCGCTGTCGGCGGTGACGGCCAGGTAGAAAAAGTTGTAGCGCGAGTAGTAGACGGTGAGCCCGGCATACTGGCGCTCGTCGACGGGGCTGACATCGACAGTGGTCTCGGCGTCAAAGGAAAAATGCGTCTGGCGGCGGGCTACGAGGGCCTGCTCGAACCAGGAGCCAATAGACTCGCGGCCTAGCAGCACGAGCTGGCCCTGGTCGAAGCGGAAGAGGCGTTCGGGCTGGGGCGAGCGCAGCCACTGAAAGTCGCGGTGCAGGTGGCGGGCGTACTCGCCGTTGACCAGGGCAAAGTCCTCGCCGCCAACATCAAAGGTGTAGCGCTGCTCCCGCCAGTACTCGGTCTCGTCGCGCGCCGCCGGTAGGTCGACATCCAGCGCCGGCACCGGACCCGGGCCCGGCTCCAGGTACAGCCAGCCGTCGTCGGCCCAGCGCACAGGCTGGATGCAGGTCTCGCGTCCCAGCACGCAGCGGCGCTCCTGGGTGGTCGGGCGGCCGGCCAGGTGGACCAAAAAGGTGCGTTTCCCGTCGGGCGTGTCGACCAGGTCGCCGTGGCCGGCGCGCTGCAGCGGCGCCAGGGGGTGGTCCTTGGACGTCAGGATGTGCTTGTCCGGGTGCGTCTCGTAAGGACCCCAGATGCTGCCGCCGCGCGCCGTGCGGGCCATGGAGACGGCGTGGTCGTAGCCGGTGCCGCCCTCGGCCGTCAGCAGGTAGTAGATGCCGTCGCGCTTGTAGAGGTGAGGGCCCTCGACGAGGCGCAGGTCGGTGCCGCGGAAAATGTTGCGGACGGGTCCAACGAGGCGGCCGGCAGCCGCGTCAAACTCTTGCAGGGCAATGCCGAGAAAAGCGCTGCCGGTGCGGCGGCGGTGGTCCCAGATCTGGTTGACGAGCCACTTGCGGCCATCGTCCGGGTCGTGGAAGAGCGAGGGGTCGAAACCGGACGAGTTGGCGTAGATGGGGTCCGACCAGGGGCCCGTAATGGCCGGGGCATGCACAATGTAGTTGTGCACGTCCTTGAAGCTGCCCTCCTTGCGCTTGACGTCCGAGTACACGAGCCAGAAACGCTCGCCGTCGTGCGTCAGGCAGGGCGCCCACACGCCGCAGCTGTCGGGGTTGCCGCGCAGGTCGATTTGGGACGCGCGCTGCAGCGGTCGAGCCAAGACGGTCCAGTTGGCCAAGTCGGTCGAGTGGTGGATCTGCACGCCGGGGAACCACTCAAAGGTGGACGTGGCAATGTAGTAGTCGTTGCCGACCCGGAGCACCGACGGGTCGGCGTTGAACCCCGGGAGGATGGGGTTGCGAACGAGAGGCATTGGCGGGGGGGGTGAGGCAGAGTAAAGAGAAGAGAAGAGAGAGAGAAGAGGTAGAGAGGACAGAGAGAGGAAGGGGAAAGAAAGAAGCAGAAGAAGCAGAGAGGACAGAAGGGAGAAGAAGGAAAGAGCGAAGGACAAGAGAAGAGAGAGAGAAGAGAGAAGAGAGAGAGAAGAGAGAAGAGAGAGAAAAGGGAAGAGGCAAAGAGAAAGAGTAACGGATCAGATGGCTTTAGAACTGCTCACATCGTGAGATACAAGAGACAGCCGCAAGAATAAATACAACGCTTAAATACAACGCAAATACCCAAGCTTTACTACATTGAAGCCACCTTCCGCGCCCATTTAACCGGACCTCTCTGACTCGCTGCCAGTTTTCCCGCCACTAACTGTCAATGGCTTCCATTCGCGGGATATCACAGCCAAATTCTCCGGCGGGCCCAACGTCGAATAGAGGGGACTAGTGCCTTGCTATCTCTTATCCAGTTTCTGGGGAGCAGAGGGGAGGCGAGAATATCTGCCTTGTTAGGCAAGCGGCATAGGAAACGGAGCCCCTCATTGGCAATGCGACGGTGGCGGATTTTAGCGTCAGGCCGCCAGGCTGTTGCCGCCCAGACAGACGAATAAGCTGACGCTAGCCTCATATCGACCTCACATTGAACAAACAACTCACCTGTCTGAACTGCCTGCTGTTAACTGGTGATTTTTCCTCGATATTTCTGCTCTCTGATTTCCTCTGGAATACGCTTTATTGGAGCATTTGCTGTTACATCATGTTACTCGACGAAACGATCTCGTCCATTTCGATGGCCATATCGATATCAATATCACGACCCGACGTCGACCGCCCAGCGGGCTTTTCCTCCTCCCTTCTCACGCCCTCGCCGTTTCTCTCGCCGTCTCCCTCTTACGACGCTGTCTACCTCGAACAAGCACCCGCAACGACGGGACGCCGGCTTGCGCCCCCCGACCGCGACGAGCCTCAAGTACTCCTGCATGGCCAAATGGGCCCTGGTCCCGACATGCTGCGGACAACGGCCCATGACCGGCACAGTAATCGCCGGCGGTGCGAGGGTACTCGACTCTGTCCGCGGCTTGTGCGCCAGGATGCCTTTTACATCCCCAGCAGGGCCAAGGGCCGCCGCAGCTTGGCGGCAGCAGACGCGAGCAGCGCCACTACCGATCCCGTCACACCGCAGCGCCACGACAGAGAAACACACGGCAGCAGGCAGCAGAGAGACAGCCAGAGAGAACAGCGGCTGTCCCTCCGCATGCACTCCCGACAAGCACCGGCACCCCTGTTAGCAAGAACGCCGGCATCACCAGCAGATGACTTGGACAAACCCTTTAAGCCAATCTGCTAGAAAGGTCGACTTGCCTGTTTGATGTTTGTACAATATGGATAGCTGGCGCTCATGGCGGGTTGTTTGGTTTACTTTTTTTCTTGTTTAAATTCTTGCCCAGTGCTGTGTATAATTATGATTTCCATTAGATGATTTTCTGCCCGCAGGCGGAATAAAGCAGCAGAAGTCCAGTCATGATCCCCTTGTATATAACCCCTGTTGTCCCCTGGCCATAATACCCAGCCCCTATCCCAGCTTTTCTTGAATCAAAGGCGCAGTATTTACCATTACAGACAACCAAAAACAACCAAAAACAACCAAAACACAGCCAAAAACACAGCCAAAAACACAGCCAAAAACATACACCAAAACATCACCAAAACGCCTTGTCCCTTACACTGTTATACAACTTACAAACAGCACGCGTACTCGGTGGCGTCCATGTCGTTGAACAAGTGGTTGTTCGCGCCGTCGTCCTCGCGCAGGTCCAGCGAGCTGCCGCGATACCGGCCGGCCATGTCGCGCTGGTTGGCAATGGTGGAGGAAAAGGCGCTGCCCTGCAGGCCAATGAAGAAGCGGCTGCGCACCATGATGCCCATATCGACGGCGCCCTGAAAGTCAAAGGCGAGGGCGTTGATGGCGGCCGTGGTTTCGCCGGCGCTGCTCTGGTCGGCGGCGGCGGCCAGACGCCACTTGTGAGTGACTTCCCAGCCGCGGGCCAGCGCGGCGGCGGCAAACATTTCGACCTGTTGGGCGTCGCCGCACGCGAGGTAGACGGGAGGCCGAGGCCCGGCGCTGGCGTCGCCGCCGCCAAAGCGCTTCCACACCTGGTCCAGCGCATCGAGGTCGACCTGCAACTGGTGTTCGGGCGAGCTCCAGATGCTGTCGTTTTCGGCGCGGAAATGCACGCCGTAGTAGTTGAGGTCGGCCGGCAGCTGCTGCGCCAGACGATGTACCAGCTGCCGCGGCGCGTCGCGGAACCGCACCAGGTGGGCTAGGTCCGTCCAGAGCCGGACGTCGCCGTGCGTCGGGTCGTCGGTCAGCCGGAACACCATGAACTCGGAATCGACGTCGACAATGGTGATGCCTTGCTCTGGGACCGAGCCGCTCGCCTCGAGCTCGGCCACGTGCCGCTGGAACTGCTCGGCAAAGAAGACGCGGTACGGCCGGCCTACCCAAAAATAGCTGTGGAACTTTTGGTAGCCCGCGGCGTCGGCGCAGTTGATGGCGAAGCGCCGCCGCACGGCCACGCGCCCGGCATCGACTTCGTCCGGGTGCAGCACGCGCATGCGCGGACAGGCGCGGGCCAGCTGCCGGCGCAGGTGGTCGACGTCGAACCACTTGTCGTAGGGCATGTAGGCTTCGGCGTTGAGAAAGTTAAAGTCTAGCAGGTCGTGCGAGTCGCGCAGCGGCATCCGGGGCAGCAGCAGGTGCGAGCCCGTCTCCACCGCCATCTTGAGGCACACCTTGACCTGGCTGATGATCGAGGTCATGCCGGCCGACATGCCGCCGCAGCTAATGTACGTGTCCTTGGCGTCTTCCGCTAAAGGGCCCCCCCAGTCGGCACGGGCGCAGGCCTCGGTCAGCTCGGCAAAGGCGTAATCGGCCGCCGGCTCGTCCGCCGAGAAGACTTGCTGGTAGTAGGTCTCGATGCGTGCGCGGTTGCTCTCGGCCACTCTGGCTGCGCCGCCCGACCCAGACAGCCCTGACACATGGCTCTTGGCTGATTCCCAGGCTTTGGCCGTGTATTCGGCCGATCCGAAAAGCAGCCGCACGCTCCAAATCGCCACTAAAGCCAGCAGCATGCCGGCCATGAGGCCGTAGCGTCGGTTCATCATGGCTACAGAACAATCGTTTTCATGCTAGGGGGCAACGTCGTCAAGCCAGGGCGGATGTCGTCGAGAAGCGAAAGGGTTCTGTCAGGTTCAATGAGCGTCAGGGGTAATGGAAATGACAATAGGATAGCATGAATGAGGGAAATGGATATAGAAGTGGAAAAACAAGAAAATGAAAGAAAATTGAATAAAATAATACAAACACAACTGACGTCGACGACACTACGATGACCAACATGAATAAAACGGGGCCGAGGACTTCCATGTGAAAGAATGGCTTGGCGCACTGGCTTCTCGAACAGACGTCGTACACGCGGCACCGTGTCCATTACCACCAAGCACGGCCATCTTGTGCTTGTTGACGAAGAGACCGCATCCGCCTTTTATTACTTACGCACTGCCCCATTTGTCGCGGGAATATCCACATTCCAGTAAGACTATTTCCATGATGATGTCTGGAAGCTGCATCCGTTGAGAGCCGTTTCAAATAGCCATTCAAACAGGGTTTTTAAGGTACACAGAATTTCAAGAATGCTGGCAATAGCTGACACTGTTGCGCGCTACTTTGTACGAGGCAATACTACGAAAAAAAGAACCACGAAAGCTCTCATCGCGTCGTCGGAAAAGGTGGAAATCGAAACTGTGGAGAATATCTCTTGGATTACGTAGGCGCATAAATCTCAGACTTGGCGATCATTTACTGCGGGGCACTTATGTAAACTCTGCTGTAATCAGAGAGCGGGGACTTATGTAATCTGTTGCTGCAAGAGAGCGGGGCTGCAGTGTTATCACGATAACGGGTGTAGAGAAAAATGTAAATACAAGACTGGTTGACTCACCCATGGACTTGCCCAATCGCTTTGCACACGCCTTTCCGTTGACAAGACCGATATACAGTGGAGCTTGTCCTGCGGCGAGTCATTTTTGTAGGCAATTGCTCCGCCTGGTGTACATAGCGGCTGTTTACGGCTATTCCGTATCTTCCGTTTTGCATGGACGGCTTTATTTCAGACGCAGTTTCGGCATCATTGAGTCACCACTTGGCGCTGAAATACTCGTATATATTTGGCGCTGTCATATTTAAAAGGGGGACATTTAGATTTATCCCAGCTTATCCTTTTAAATACTTGTCTTGAGACTCTTCTTGAAGCTCAAACTTGTTTGGACCTATTTCACCTGCTTTCGACATGGCCGAGCCCTCCACGGCCGCCGTGCCCTTTGGCAAGCCCATGCGCGCCCTCTTCCCCTTTGCACCGTCCTACCACCCGCTCAACCACGGCTCCTATGGCGTCTATCCCGTGGCCGTGCAGGCCGTGCGGGAAAAACACCTCGTCGACCACGCCGCCCGGCCCTGCCTCTTCAAGCGCTTTGTGACCCCGTCGCTCATCGTCGCGGCGCGCCAGGCCGTCACGCCGCTGCTCGGCCCGGGCGCCCACGTCGACGAGGTCGTCTTTGTGCCCAATGCCACGACGGGCACCAACACGGTGCTCTACAACCTGTCGCAGGCCTGGTCGGCCGACGCCGGCGACGCTGTGCTCTACCTCTGCATCTGCTACGGCGCCGTCCACCGCAACCTGCAGGCCCTGGCCGACGCCGGCCGGCTCGTCCCCGTCGAGGTGCCCGTCGACTTGGTTGAGTCGTCCGCCGGCGACGACGACATGGTCCTCCGCCTGCAACAGGCCCACGCCGACGCCGTCGCCCGCGGCCTGCATCCTCGCCTCGCCGTCTTTGACACCGTCGCCTCCGTCCCCGGCGTGCTCCTGCCCTGGCAGCGCCTCGTGGCCGCCACCCGCGCCCTCGGCATGCTCTCGCTCGTCGACGGCGCCCATTCCATCGGCATGATCGACCTCGCCGACGTCAGCCGCCCCGAAAGCCAGCCCGACTTCTTCACCTCCAACCTGCACAAGTGGCTCTTTGTCCCGCAAAGCTGCGCCCTGCTCTACGTGCCGTTCCGCAATCAGTCGTACCTGGCCACCACCTTGCCCACCTCTTGGGGCTATCTGCCGCCGGACCGCCGTGGCGCTCCCACGTCGGCTTCCGGCTCGGCCTCGGCCTCCGACTCGGGCCCCGCTAGCCGCTACTTTGTCGAAACTTTTGCCGACGTCGGCACCCTCGACTACAGCCCCTGCCTCTGCGTTCCTGCCGCCATCGAGTTCCGCAACACCGTCTGCGGCGGCGAGGAGGCCATCCGCCGCTACTGCTTCGACCTCGCCCGCACCGGCGCCGACCGCGTCGCCGCCATCCTCGGCACGTCTGTCATGGACCGCCCCGGCAGCCACCTGCGCGACTGTGCCCTCAACAACGTGCTGCTGCCGCTGACGGTGCGGGACGTGCAGGGCAAAGAGGCCGACGCCGATGCCGATGCCGATGCCGCCCACATCATCCCCTCGTCGGCCACCAATCAGGTCTACGACTGGATCTGCCTGCACGCTGACCAGGAGTACGACACCTATTTCATGGTGTTTTACTACCAGGGACAGTTCTGGGTCCGTCTCAGCGCTCAAATCTACCTCGACATGGACGACTTTGAATGGGCCGGCCAGACCCTCCTGGCCCTCTGCAACCGCATCAACAAGGGCGAGTGGCGCCAGCATCAAGTTGTGCGCACGCGTTATGACCGTTGAGGTGTTCAAGACGATTTAGATTTGGTTTCATAGCTCATACATTTCACAGCACATCATCTTTGTACAGATCCTCCGGCTCCTGGTAATCCACACCGGCCGATTCCATCCCGTGCAGTCGGTTCACCAGTTGCAGGGCCACCTTGCTGTCTGGCTTGGTGGCCGCCCACATGAGCGGTGTCATGTGTACCCGCACGCCGCCCGTGCCAATGATGCCGCTGCTGCCGTTGTTGCCGCTCTGGCTCCCCCCCTGCCCTCGCCCCAGTTGCTGCACCATCGAGGCCTTGATCGCCTGCAGCTGTCGCCCCCCCATCTTCCACACAAAGTTCTCCTTGTTGTAAAACATGCGAAACGTCTGGCTCGCCCGGATCATGGCCCATTGGCTGTGGTCCTTATCCACGAGGTAGTCCTGCTGCAGGACCCGTGCCATGGCCTCCATCTCGTCGTCCGCTGCCGCCGCCGCCATCGCCGCCACCGCCGCCGGCCCCGACAGCCTCTTCTTTCTCTTTGACGTCGTTGCCGTCACCGTCGTTGATGTCGTCGCCATTGCCGCCTTGGCCGCCCTAGCAGCCACCGATGTAGTGGCCGTCGTCTCCGTCGTCTCGTCATCGTCCCCGCCCCCCATTGGCAGCCGCACTTGAATGTTGCACCACCGCTCGTACAAGTCCAACACCTCTTGCCGGTACAAGGCATTGTGGTTGGCAACCTTGGCCTTGCGCGCCTGTAAGTACCGGTACATGGCCTTGCTCCAGGCGCCCTCCAGCGCCTTGATGTCCGCCTTGAGCGCCTCGAAAATCACTCGGCACGTGTCTGACTTTTTGCCCAGCGCCTCAAACTGCATCGCCGGCTGTGCCAGGTCTGCGTCCCACTTTTCCGGGCCAAAGATGACGCTTCCACTGTGACTGACGCTTCCACTGCGACCTTGACTGACGCTGCCACTTCGACCTTGACTGACTTGACTGACGCTTTCACTGCGGTGACTGACGCTGCCTCCGCCGCTCTCGTAGCCATCATCCATGGCAGCCTCCATGCTTGTCCGTGTCGCATGTAGCACTTCCAGCTCCCGTTTGGTCGTCGGAACGGCCACGCCGTACTTGAGATAGTCGATAATGTGCACCGCCTCCTCGCCCCGCCCGCTCCAGCTCTTTTGCCGATACGCCGGCTCGGCCAGGCGCTCTGGCGCGGTACGGCCCCGGCCGTCCTTGAGTCGGTCTTTGCGCAGCCGCTTGAAATCGTCATACGTAAACTCGTAGCCCTGTTTGGACTGGTCCACGAGGTCGCCCAGCAGCGTGCTCAAAATCTCGCCGGTCTCGTCTCCGATGCTGCCCCGGTGGTAGCACAGCTTTTCCTTGTACAGCGTCAACCGCCCCAGCAGCTGCTCCTGCATGTCAAAGGCAAAACTGCGCTCCACCAGCTCTGCCACGGCGGCGCCAGACGGCGATGAGGCTGACACAACCGACGACGTGGCAGAAGCTGCTGATAAAGGCGCTCGTGATTTCCCCTTGTCGTGCCCGCCAACCCAAAGATCATCCAGCGTGTCGGTCACCTTGCGCATGTAGCCCATGGCTCGCAGGTCGTACTGCGCCGGGTCCGCTGCGTTCTCAAAGTTGTTGACCAGCCGCGGGTCCCAGCACACCCAGGCCAAGTCGCCGTCGTAGTCGCCGCCCGACAGCTTGTCCGCCAGCGGCCGCGTGCCTTTGCGCGAAAACACCACCACGTCCTTGAGCGCACAGAGCTCCTGTCGGAAGACCACGCGCACCTTTTGCATGTCGCTGGCAAAGTGCGCGGGCGCCCGTGCCACCAACACATCGGATCCCACTAGCAGCGTGTTGGAAAAGGACCCGTCGTCGCCGTTCTCGTCTGCCTCGCCGTCCGCGTCCGCCTGGAACTTGGACGAGAAACACACCTGCACCTCGCCCTCCTCCAGCACCCCGAGAAAGTCAATCACCATGTGCAGGTACGCCGTTCGCCCAATACGCACATTCATCTTGTCCTTGATGCGCTGACACTTTTTTTCCTGCATCGCAAACACCTTGGCCCACAGGAAATGCAATCTGCGCGGGTCAAACCCTCCGCTCAGGAGAAACTGAATCGTGTCTTCGTCCCGGTCCGGTAGCCCCCCCAAGAAGGGCACCTGTCCGTTCAGTATGTGATCGCTCTGCATGCTCGAGTGCTCGTACACCCAATTGGAAAAGAGCAACGGGTGCTCCATGGCCTTGCGGTAGCTCTCGAGATCCCGTTGCATCGTAGTCCGCAAAATGTCACCAATAACACGCCGCATGCGACCCTTGTCGATCGCGCGGTCTTCCAGCACAGGTATGAACTGCATGTTTAGCCCGGCCGGCCGTGCCTCATTTGCATAGCTCCGCACCTCGAGCGTGCGCTGCTCCTTGTCCGCGTAATCACACTGCCACTTGCGCTGCGACGGAAAGGTTTCGATCCAGTCTTCCTGGCCCGTGTCTTGTGTGTCCAGAATCCACATCCCCTTGGCCGGGCCAAGCCGCCCTTGCACGGCACAGGGCAGATCGCTCAGTTTCAAAAACTCGCGCAGCTTGCGTGCCACGCTGAGCGACATGCGTGCCACTCCATCGTTCATGACAAACTTTTTATCCCGCGATAGAATGTCCATCTTTTGGTGCCGCATCTGGTCCACTTCAAACACAATCGTCGGCCGCGTTCGGCTGAGGCCTTGTTCGATTAGCACCATCACCAACATGTGAACCTTGCAACGTACCGAGCGCTATTCGTGAAAATAGCTTGAGGTAGGGCTGCTTGCGATTTTGCGGAAACTTTTCGTACTGCAAAAGCCATTCCAGCATCTCATGGACGCGCACCGGCTTGGCGGACGGCAGGCCCGTGTGTCCAACTGCGCCGATACCCTGCCCGTCCTCGGCAAAAAGGTACACTCGTTTCTGCAGGAAGGTATCGGCTGTCTCGCCAGGCAAGTACTCGTCTGCCGTCGACGGTTTCTTGTATCCCACATTCTTGACATAAAACGAAGTCCATTGCCGACCAGCAAAGTCGTGGCGGCTTCTCGTTAGCCAGCGGTTGATTTCGGCCACTGCGGCCTCGTGGTTGCGAAGAATGCGAGGGACCAGGGTTGCCTTGGAGTGATGCGACGGGAACAAAAGCTCGAGATACCGGTCCGGTCCGAATTTGCGCGCAAGCCGGTGTGACAGATCCAGCGTAATGGGCTGGGGCTTGACCAGGTACAGCGGCCCTGACAACGTCTTGTTAAAGTCCAGTTGGATCACAAACACGGGGATTCTTCCGCTGCTGCCCTGCAAAGGCCTCCGATGCAGGGCTGCATCCCATGCAAACTGGTTGGACCGCTCCGGCAGGGCTTTGCCCGCAAAGTGAGGACTGCGCGAAATGGCCTTGCGGAACTTGTCCTGGTCCTCCCAATCGGTGGAGTACTGCATGGTGGTGCTGGCCGGGTCGACGCCGCAGAAAAGAGCGATCCGCAAATACTCCCATGCTATGGGAAACGGAATCGCCTTGAGCCAGCTCGGCGTCGGAGCTTTGGCATGCGTCAGCTTCAGAACTTTTGTGTCTATGAGTGGACTTACGAAATACGGCGACCAGCCGGTCATTGAGACCTGGTACTCCGCCATCGGTAGTCTCTGCATCGCCTGATATCCGCAGGTCTCCAATGTCTAGGATGCTCGAGAGCCCAGATGTGTCCGTTGCAGAGGCTGCAGGCCGCGAGTTGCTGACATTGTCGTCTTCTGCGACGGAATCTTGGCAGTACAGGTTAAACGACGCCTCCAGGGCATCTTCTTCGCCGCTCGACACAGAAAAGGAGTCACTCGACACCTCGCTTGGCGCCGAGTGCTGCAACATGCGCTGAGCAGGGCTCGTGTCTATGCGGTAAAGCTGGTCTGACGTGTCTTCCTCGAGCCGGTCCACGGCCGAGAACATGGCTGACGAGTCGGAAGAATGGGACGAGTCTCTACTGGCCGGTCTCTGGTAGGTGCTCTGGCTGTCTTCCGTGGGGGCCGCTCCGTATTGAGGAACATTGCGCCAAACGGAACGAGGATTTTGCTGAGCAGGCCCTCGGTGTACAACGACCGGCACGCGGTCGATACTGGCAGCAACGTTTGCAGCAGTGGCTGCGGCGGTCGTTGCCGCTGCGGTCGTTGCCACCCCTTGTGCTATTTCAGCGTGACGGCCGCCGTGCCTGGTAAAGCGCTGCGATGCCGGCCGGCTTTCCAACGCCGCCTTCTTTCCCCTCTCCAGAATGCCGAGCAAGATCTCCTGGAGGGCTGTCTGGTCGGCCAGCGATGCAGCCATGGGCGCATTCGCAGACCCCGACACAGCTACATAGGCGGCCCGCGTGCGCGCTCTGTCGGCAAAGTGTGCGCGCACGGCCGTGTCAAAGTATGACAGGAGCAGCTGTATGTTGCCGGCGCCGCGGTAGTGGTGGTACCGGAGCAGATTGACAATGGCATTGTGGCGCCGGAAATGTGCGTCCACCTGAGCCTTTGCTGCTTTGGCGGCTGGCGATTGCGGCTCATCCGAAACAAAGACACCCAGGTTGTATCTGCGGTTGAGAGCCTCCACGAGGGTGCGGCCCGGGTCTTTTGAGCCTTGATTGGCGGCAGCTTTGGTTGGCGTCTGCGGGCCTGTCCGCCAATTCGAGGCCATTCTGCGAGATTTCGGCCGATGTCAGGGATCCAGGTGGCAAGAGAAGGCTTAAACGGGACCGCTAGAGCAGCTAGTCAGTCCAAGAAGACAAGGAAGCGAGGAGAGCGGGGCTTCGCAACGTAGTCTCAAAGCTCACTCTGGCACAAGTCTGCGTGAGCTGATCGTAGGTGGATATATACTTTACACAGCAATCGCCTTCTGGACGTGATGTGTCGGCGCTGTGAAATTGGTTGTAGGAGAGGAATCAAGACTGATTTGAATGTGGCGCTGAAAAGGCTTTGAAACATGGGATGAATGAGGTGCCGGGGGGCACCTTTCCATATAAGAAATTGCAAGACATGGCGCAACAACCTACGCGCCTTCCCCTCAGATTTACAACCCCATTACCCCCCCGCGCTGGCTATTGCCCAGGACGCAACTGTGTATCATCACTGCAGACGATAAACGTCGAATGTGATGAAAATAATGGCGCTATTTTCTGCAGCGAAACAGCCAAATTCAGCCCCCCAGCCGCGTTTGGTCACAATGTGGGCGACAGTGTCGCATTTTCTGTCTTGGCCCAGCCATCTCCAATCAAAAGTCGACAGGCAAGCGATGCGGGTCATATCACACGCTTGGAAAGGCTGTCTGCAGACTGCATTGATTTGCTGTTCTGTTCCGTAAAAAAGAAGGCTTTTCATATTTCTTTTGAATGCCTTGGCATTTCAGGCAACAAAGATTTAACGCCCTGGGCGCTGCAGCTACGACGAATGTCTGAACCTTTTTCCGATACGACGAATGTCTACTCGAGAAACTTTTCTTGACAGCCCCTGCTGTGTAATTTGAGAAATGGTACAACTAGATTTCGATGTAGTTGCTTGATTTATGCAGTTGTAGAGACTAGTTTCTTAATTGTAGTCTCAGTCCTGTTATTTTCTTTTATCTCAATAAATTTCAGTTTCCTGTCTTTAATGTTTTCATTTTTCTTTGTTGTGTATCTGATAAAAAATCTGTCCTTTCTGTGTAATATGGAAAGTAAAGCCTTTTCTCACCATGAACAACTGCGATGATTGTTAGAACAAAGTAGAAACGGCCACTTCCACATGTGCCTAGCCTTGTTTTACCAGAAACGACGGCTTTCCACCAATCAAGTTCCATCCGATATGGTGTAATGGTTAACATCCGACGCTCTCACCGTCGAGCTCGGGGTTCGATTCCCCGTATCGGAGCTTCATCTCTGGTAGTATAGTGGTCAGTATACGGGCTTGTCACGCCCGGGACCCGGGTTCAATTCCCGGCTAGAGAGATTTTTTGCACCTCAGTCCAAGAAATAGTAGTTGACCATTTCAACTTTTTTTGGACCATTTTCATCATTTTCTTTTTTTGTTGTCTAACCCTTTCCATCGATTTGCCCAGCATGGCATAATCGCTTACTAACCGCCTTTGCTAAACTGGTTTTCGGTTTTAGCTAATGCCGTTTTAAGCTATTCCGTAGGTCCATACCGAACTTCCTCGGGTTTGCATCGGCATCCGGCAGACACTTCAAATACGCCAGTCGCTGCTCTTGTCCCCAGCAGCCTATAGCTACTGTGACGGCACTCTCCACTTTATGCGCGGCATATGCAGCCATAACTATAGCCGCGTTTGCGCAGCTTTAAAAGGAAGACGGGCTCTGGTGTGTGGCCTTCTTTCCCTCTGTACTCTCCACATTGCCGAGGCTCTCCGAGCCAAAACGACCAGCCAAGCACAAGACAACGGCCACCATGGCAGAAGGACACGACAGCCCCGTGTTGGATGGGCTGACGCCCGAAGAGGCCAGTCGTATCATACACTCCCACCGCAAGGTTCGATATGGTGAGCATGCGACCCCCCGGCTTCACATTCCTTTCCGGGAGCCGTCCGGCCTTTTGTGCGAGATGGAGGTGATTTCTTTTGCCTTCTCGGTTCCATGGCCAAAAGCAAATCACGGTGTTGGCGAATGATTGGCTGACCCTGTGTCGTTTCCTCCTCCAGGTACGGCGTGCTGGCCGTGTCGCCAGCGCAAGGTAAAGTGCGATAACAAGCAGCCATGCGAAAACTGCATCAAGCGCGACCACGCCCAGCTCTGCTCCTACAAGCCCAACAGACCCTCGAGCGCGAAACAGCACGGACATTCGTCTGAGAATAGCAGACCGACCCACGTCGTGTCGCGGAAGCGAAACCATTCCCCGGAGAGCGACGAGCGCCGCACAAGCTTGGAACCATCGGCGGAGAGTCCGATTCGAGGTAGCTTTCTCTTTGCCTTTTGTTGGACTCTTCTCTTTGACTCTTTCGTTGGGACCCTTTCTCGGACGTGGGCGTGCTGACAGCTCTGCAGTGGACACAGAAGTCAACGACGTGACACGGTACTTGGGCCAGAACAGCATCCCGGCCTTGCTCCGCGAACAGGCGTCGCCAACACAGCAGACAGAAGGCGTTGATTTCATCCGACAAGACATGCGTTCCATTCTCGGTCTCGACAACTCGGCGCCGTTTCCGCTAATGTCGTCGCGGCATCTCGACAAGCTGACGGTGGACATTTCGGCCGAGCTTCCGTCTGACCGGGAGGTGATGAGGTGCGTCGTTTTTCTGTGTTTTTGATGGTCTGATCTGTTTGCTGACGGACAGACTCTTTACCGCCTACAAGGAGATCCCACACCCCTTCTGGGGCTTTGTTCTCGACATTGACGACCTCGAAACCAAGCTCATGATCTACCTGGAAGAGCGCGCCAAAAACACAAAATCGCCCTCCAAACCAGCCAAACCGGTGTCGGCTTCTTGGCTGGCCATCCTGTTCGCCGTCATGGCTGTTGGCTCACAGTACCACGACTCGCCGTACCATGTCCGGACACGGGACTCGCAAAAATACATTCAGATCTCCTTTCATTTCTTGCGACTCGGAAACTTTCTCCTCAGGTTCGGCGCTCTTTGACCGTCCATTCCATTAGGGAGGACGCTGACGTTTAGGCCAAACTTGAACTCGATTCAGGCGCTGCTGATGACCGGCTTCGTCCTGCTCAACGACATGAAAGCCGAAGCGTCGTGGGCTCTGCTGGGGCTGACTACCCGGCTGGCCCAGTCACTCGGTCTCGACCGCATGCTGCCCCTTGACGGACGCGAGACTCCAGACGTGCGCAAGAAGGACCATCTGCGGCGGACGCTATGGTCTGTACCGACCCTGATGGCGGAAGAAGGAACGTGTGGATGGGCGGATGGCTGACCCTGTTAGGTGGACGATTGTATGGCATGACTGCCTGACGTCGCTGTCCTTTGATCGGTAGGTTGTAGTCTTTTCTCATGCTGCTGTACTGGTTCGCTGACAAGAGAAGAAACCCGACAACGTCCATGACGGCCTGTCCGATCCCGCTCGGAGTCGGCGCCTTGGAGGGCTGGAACTACCTCGAAGGCATGTACCACCTCTGCCAGATTATCGCCAAGCGGCTCAGCCCCGAAGTGGCGGCCACGGCCAGCTACGCCGAGATTTTGGAAAACTGTCAGGCGGTCGAGGACATTCGCGGCAAGATGACGCCGCAGCTGCGAAGCAAAGAGGCCTGTCGCTCGGCCATTGACCGGCTGCACTACTTTGCCATTCGCCTGCACACGTCGTTTGTCATGTCTGTGTGCTGCCGGCCTGCCCTACGCCGGGGCGACAGCGAGAGCAACAAGCTCGATGCCGAGCAGAAGCACTTTTTGGCGGAAAAATGCAAGGAGAACCTGGCTGAGACGGTGCGCATGTTCTTGGCCATGCACCAGCTGTCGGTGATTCCGACGCGCTCCTGGGCCTTTACCTACCACGGCCTGTCGTCAGCGCTGCTTCTGGGCATCCTGGGCGAGACCAAGGCCGACCCGGAAGTGCGCGGCCTGCAGGGCGACCTGATCGAGGCGCTCTCCGCCACCGCTGCCAAGGACCTCAAGTCGCCGCCAAGCCACATTCACCGCATCGACCGCGACATTGAGCTGTCCGGCCCGCTGTTCCGCGCGCTGACCGCGCTCAGAAACATTTACGACACCGGCTCCGTCCGCGGCCAGTTGAAAAAGGAAGACACGGGCGGCGTGGCCCTGTCCCAGAAAAACGCCTCGACCGTGGGCCACCGCTCCGGCACCCAGACGCCCTTCCCGCTGTCGCAGGGCCAGCCATATACGGGCTTGCTTGGGCCGGGCGTGCAAAAGCCGTCTGTGCCGTTCCCCGGAGGCATACAAATCGGCATGGATCCCCACCAGGACGCGGCTCTGGCCATGGCCGAGCTGCAAAACGGCAGCTTGACGGGCAACTTGGATATGGGGTAGGCCTTTTTGTTTCTTCTCTTTCTTTCTGTTCCGTTCCCAACCAACCGCTGACCTTGACAGCTTATTCCAACCCATCCAGCCACAACAGGGACAAGATCTGTCTGGTATCAACAACATTGATCCAACAACGCATCTGTCGCCACTGGACCTCTATGACCAGATATTTTGGGGTGAGTAGCTGACGGGACGAGACGCAATACGCAGCGGCTAACATGTCTGGCAGAGAATCCAGAGCCCTGGAATGCGGGAGCAGACCCGATGAACTTTGACTTTATGGCACAGCCTTTGCCCGGACAGGAACAGCAGCAGTTTTACTTTTAATGCCAAAGCCCTTGATTTGATCTTTTGAGCGTCTTATGGGCCTTTACGAAGGAGTTGAAACGGCTTTTTAGACGGTTAAATAGGATGGCGTGCAAGCAAACGCAAGTGTTGAAATGTGTACGACTGTCCACCAATGTTGCTTCATCAGCACGTAGAGTTATGGGAGATTTGCGATATTTATTACACTTTCCACAATAAGTACAATTGCTCACGTGATATCGAGTCCAGCCAATCGCTTTCGTCAGATGTCAACCGTTTGATCAGGATCTCGCGATAAGACCACGTAGAAGACACATTGTGTTCTGTATTTGCATTGTTGTTGCCGCGTTCTTTTACAATCTCGTAGCCGTCGCCTACCATGGACTTGCCGGTGGTCGATCTCGATGTCTTTCGGACACAGGAGCGTAGCTCAGCCGCAGTGCAGGCAGAGTGTCGCAAGGTGGCAGATGCACTGATTTCCTTTGGCGCGCTGGTGCTGCACGACTCGCGCGTGTCCGAGGCCGACAACGACGCCTTCCTCGACCTGCTAGAGGACTACTTTGCCCAACCCGAGGCCGTGCTGCGGCACGATGAGCGGCCCGAGTTGGGCTACCAAGTCGGCGTCACAATGGAGAACACAGAGACGCCCAAGTGTGCAGTCGACGAGCCGTGCCTGGATGTGATTGCGCGTCTGGCGCCATCGGAGCGGCCGCTGGACATTTCTGCCCACCAGCCGGACCCCAAATGCCGTTTCTTCTGGCGCATGTCGGAGCCGCCGCCGTACGCCACGGCGTTTCCGGGGCTCAACGCGGACAATGTGGTGCCACGAGACGCCGCCATCCGCGCACGCTGGGAACCGGTCATGAACCAGTGGGGGATGGCCATGAAGGAGGCGTGAGTCTGTCTCTCTTCTCTCCTGCGGACATGGGGTTTTCTCTCCTGTCCTTTTCTAACCTGTTAGTGTTTCGGGCGTTGCCGAGATGGCTGCCGTGGGCCTCGGACTGCCGGCCGAACTGTTCAAGGAAGCGGGCCGCTACGGGTAGGTTGAGTGGCTGGGAAGTCGAGGCGTTTACGGGGAGGAGAAGAAACTAACGGCCAAGGCCGCACCTGCTTGCACCGACAGCCTCGGACCTGACCAAGTACGGCGAGCCCGATACCATCCTGGCCGGATTCCATACGGATCTCAACTTTCTGACCATTCACGGCCGCTCCCGCTTCCCCGGGCTGCATATATGGGCGCGGAACACGGGACAGCGCATTGCCGTGTCCATCCCACCCGGCCGCCACCTGCTCGTCCAGGCCGGCAAGCAGCTCGAGCACCTGACCGGCGGTCTCATCAAGGCCGGCTTCCACGAGGTTGTTGTCAACGACAAGACCCGTGCCGTCATGCAAGCCCGCCGGGCTACACAGCCCGACCGGCCCTTGATCCGTATCTCCTCGACGCTTTTCTGGCACCTCGCCTCCGACTTTGACCTGTCTCCGATCCCCGACTTGGCCGCGAGAGCGCAGGTGTTGCGGACTCGCAATGCCGAACTCGGCATTGACGAGGGCCGGCCAGCCGAGTATGCGCCTATGAAAGTGGGACAGCAAGTGCAAAAGTTTGTTTTATCTATCGAAGGCTGCCTGAAGATGTGCTGTGCTAACCAATGGAAGTGAACTGAAACACATTGCTTTGATGACTTAGGTGGTTGATAACTACGAAATGAACACAAAGCTTTCTTTGGTGGGATTTCCGCGTCTCCCAACTTTATATCTTCTTAGATGCCCAATTGCTTTGAGAACATACATATAATCAGAATCGGGGTTCATACAGACTTTATGGCATGTCGTCTATATGAATGCTAATCATCTACATCGTCTATATTAGAGTGGCATTGCACCTAAATACGAGAGATATACACGAATAAACCACTCGCAACATTCACACGAGGCGACTATCGATAGTCTCTGGTCCAGAAGCCTTCGGTGCCGTATAGATGTGATCATTATCTTGTACGGACCCAGATTTACCTCAGGACCACTTCCATTTCTTGGCTAGAACTCTTGGCTGGGACCAAGATGGACGAGTTATTTCCCGTCAAAAGGTTAGGAGCCACTCGTAACTCCCCAACACTGGCAAGCTGGCAATATATTAGTAAAGTTTTGGAGCTCATTTGAAGATATCGGCTGCCGAGGATATTGGCCCATAAAAAGAAGTCGAGACTATTCACCCCCACAATGAAGTATCCAAATGGGATGAAACCATGTTAAACTTGCTCATATTCCGCATGATTTCTCTGGCTGCAACCCTGACTTTGTAGATTTTCCATACAACTATCGGGCCCGTCTGACTGTGATTGCAGGGCAATAATGCTCTCAAAATCGAGCACAATTCACGATTTTAAGAACAGGCCTCTGCCAAGCCATACCGAAGATGCTAGCTCTACAGAATATAAAGAAGCACAGTATGCTTCGTACCACCTCTACGATACTCTGAAAGTGCTCAATTTATTCGAGTTTCTCCCCAGTCCACCTGCAAGTTTTCCCAGCTCGACCATCCCGACATTCAGATATGACGATAGCGGACTGGCTTGACCAGCCGGTGGAACTGCACTCGAGCCATGATCGGGGCAAGTGTAAGATGACGTTGGAGCAGTGTGCCTACAAGTGGCGGTACTGGGTGCTCTGGTACGAGGCGGATCACCGTTATGCTCTACCGACAGTGGCCCTCTTCATGGTGGGCATCATTCTCTTCGCAATGGCCCACATCCTGTCGACCTATGTGTGGCCACAAAGCGTGCAGAAGCCAGGTCGAGGCCCATGGCCACGGCTCGTGGCCGCTATGCGTTTCCTCGCCTACAAGCGCTGGAGATGTGTCGGTTGGAACGGTTATTCTCTCGGAACCATGCTGCTCGGAGCCGTAGGCCTGGTCTATTTTTTGAGTAAGGCGGAACTGCACACAACTACAACTCGCTTCATGGACTGACCTCGCGCAGGCATGACTCTTGGACCCCGGCCCTATTACTGGCCCAACACGGCGACCGTCAAATATGGAAACTCGCCCCCCCTCGCAACCCGGGGAGGCTTTCTGGCTTTGGGTTGCCTACCATTTGTCATGTAAGACGGGTTGGTATTATGGGAAAAAACAAGAGTTGAGCTGACGGCGCGCGCTTTTCCGTTTCTTGTAGCATCTTCGCGGCCAAGGCCAACCCCATCACCGCCGTGACCGGCATTTCCTACGAACGGCTGCACGTCTGGCACACGTGGGCCTCGTGGGCCATGTTTACCATGGCGTTGGTGCACACATTCCCGTTTGTCGTGTACCATATTCAAAAGGGCGATATTGTCGAGACTTGGAACAGCAGCGGCCAATGGCTGACGGGCACCATTGCTTTGCTGGCCCAGGCCTTGCTCATGTTCCTGTCGGTACCATGGATCCGGTACGGGCATGGCGGGAGAAGAAGGGGAAGGGAGAGAGAGGTCGAGAGGGCGATGCTAACACGGTGGCAGCAACCTCGGCTATGAGATCTTCAAGTATAGCCACTACTTTCTCGCCGCCGTCTTTGTCGTCTTCTTCTTCATCCACTGCGACTTTATCCTCAGCAGCGCCGACTACTTTATCGTCGTCGGCGTGCTCTACAGCCTCGCCTGGCTCTACGCACAGCTTCGCGTCTACCTGGAACACGGTCTACGTCTCCGGGCACAGCTGACATGGCAGTCTCCCGACACCTTGCGCGTTGTCGTCCCGACGGCCGCGCGCTGGGTGCCGGGCCAACACGTGTTTCTGCGTTTCCTGGCGCTTGGCCCGCACGCCTTGACCGCGCACCCTTTTACCATTTGCTCACTTCCGCTGGCCGACGCGCCGTGGCCGATTAGTAATCCACCAGCTCGCGGACAAATGGTGTTTTACGTCAAGCCGCGTGCTGGCACCACGAGGCGGCTGGCCCAGCTGGCCGAGCGCAGCCCCGGTGTGGCCGTGCCGGTCCTCTTGGATGGGCCCTATGGCGGGCTTCCGCCACGGTGGTTTGCCGGCTTTGACCACGGCCTGGTGGTGGCGGGCGGTGCTGGCACTGGCTTCACGCTGGCTCTCGTCGAGCATCACTACCGGTGGCACGGCGGCAGCCGTCTGGGCGGTTCCGTCCCGGCACAAAGCTTGCATGTCGTGATTGCCACACGGGACACGGGAGTGCGTCAATGGTACGTGGAGGCGCTCGCGGGCCTTTTGGAAGCCAATGAGAGCAACGTGCCGCTCGGTGATGTGAAGACGAGCTCGTCAGGGTCTGCCTCTGGCAATATCACTGTGCACATTTACGAGACTGCCGCCGACGCTGCCGACAGCCAGGGCGACGTGTACGAGACCAGAGCTCTGGCCAAAGAAGCAGGCACAGGAGCTTCCAGCACGCCGTCACGGCCCACGCTTTCGCTTCCAGGGACTGCGCTCCAGACCTGTGAGGCCGTGTTTGGGCTGCAGGTTTACCAGGGCCGACCCGACGTAACGGCAGCAGCACGTCGCCTTACTGCCACGGCCGGTGTTTCCGTCGGTCTGGTCGTCTGTGGGCCGACATCGATAGAACACGAGGTAGGCCAGGTGGCGGCGGAGGCGCAACACCACATTCTTTGCGGCGATGCCAAAACAGCCAGAGAGGTATGGTTTCATTCCGAAGCGTTTTCATAACGCCATCCACAAATTGATCGTCTGCCGATACGCCACCTGTGAGCCTTCAAGCCCGACCGTAGTCGGACGCAAGTGTTGAGAAAGAAAAAAATTGTAATTTAATTACTTTTCTGGGCGAAACTGTGTGGACTACGTGACTGAAAATACAAACATGCTCCAATTGACTCTATTCTGTGCAACATCTTGCTGCGTCTTGTATTTCCATGCTTTGATTACATGTTAGTTCCCAAACGAGGCCTTGTGTATGGACGCGCGAATTTCGTAGAAACGGTAGCCAACCTTGTTTTCTAGCAAAACAGCCGCTGTCTCCCGCATGGAAAAGACTCGCGTGCCAAGTTGGCGTAGCTCAGCATGGGTGCAGAAGAAACTTGCTCAGTCGAACGATGGAAAATCCACTTGTCTCTATGCCATGCTCAAACGTGTCTTGGTCCCGGAGCTATGGGCCGTAATGTGCTCAAACATTCGCAGGAGCTGTTTCTGCGGGAAAGCATCGTGACGGTGGAAATTTGATCTTGTCAATATTCGAGAAATGGTGCGCATCTGCGAGTATCAAAATTGTTGCTTATAGCTTTGGCACTGTCCGGTTTCCAATGCTTTTCGCGGTGGTCCTCGACAATCAGATTCACTTAACGTCAGAACCAAAACCTCTATTGAGCTACTGAAAATGGACGCGTCGATGAGCATGGCAACCAGCACATCCACCATGATGGCGGCTATGACAACATCCGCCATGAGCATGGCCACGACAACCAGCATGAACATGGCCACAACCAGCATGACCATGGCCATGGCCACTGCCACCGCCACCTCATCTTCCATGGATATGGACAGCGACAGCAACTCCATGGTCATGACCTTTTACACATCCTGGCAGACCTCGCTCTTTTCCGATTCCTGGACGCCCTCCAACAAGGGCCAGTACGCCGGCACCTGCATCTTCCTCATCGTCCTCGCCATGATCATGCGCGGCCTTATCGCCCTGCGTCCCATCCTGGAGGACCGCCTCTGGCTCTCTGCCGCCTTGACAAGCACCGCCAACCAGGACGGCGGGGAGACGGCAGGGCTCAGCAAAGATGCTGCCCAAACAGCCGCGTACCTTGTTCCTGGATCTGGACTGCGGGCAACCGGTCACGATGCCGTGCAACGCTGGCGCGGATGGCGTGTGGGCACTGCAGCCGGACGTGCCACATACGAAATGGTTATTGTTGGTGTTGGCTACCTTTTGTAAGTCTTTCCCCTCCCGCCCATTTTATGGATACGGCGGCTAACAATGTCAGGATGCTGGCGGTTATGACGTACAATGTGGGCTACTTTCTCTCCGTTTTGGCTGGATCATGGTTTGGTACCTTTTTACTGGGGGGTCTTGCCAATGAGGCTTCATGGACACACTGTTGAACCGCATCGACCCTAGATTGGAAGCTTCTGCCAGTACTAAAGACTTTACAGTCTGTCTAATATTTCTTTTCTAAAGACGAGTCCACCCTCAGCAACTCTACACTCATTTATCTTTCCTATTTTGTATCTTTTTGACCAGTTTCCTATTATTATCCTTCTTACTAGTATTTTTATCTCATAGTCAACCTACGAGCAGTGTTAATGCTAGTGCTAAAAAGCGTTTATGAAAATTGTGCTTGTAAAAGTGGCGATAGAATGATACCTGTGATTTTGCTGCGTTATAGTGCGCACACTGCCCAGATAGTCAACGCTGCTGGAGCAGGTTTACAACTGTGTTACGTTTGCTGTATTATTCATCGGACTAGCAGACGTTTGACCAGCCAAATCAAATTCACTAAGCGCCTGACATCGGCTTCAGTTTTTACTAAATGTCATGATACTCATCATTGCTTTACTCAGTCTAAATATACTGTAGGTATCCGCCCATCGTCCTGCCTTATTGCTGTGGCCTGAAAGTTGCCGATCGCCGGCGATGCCTCTAAACGTCCAGAGACAACACCCAGACTCTTGCATATACTTTTGTCTGCACAGATGTCTGTTCTTTGACCGCTACACCTCTGCCTGGCAACCAGTTCTAGTTCATAATCGCAACTTTTTGATATTATGCATGTGATGAGTCTGTACCTATGCGTGTTTATACCTCTTTTCCGAAAGCTTCTGGCTGCGTATCGTCATTCTGCAATGGGCCCTGTTGTGCTGCAGCCTTTTTGGCCTCTTTGGCCTCGCGGACCAGCTTTTCCCCAAGGTACCACATTAACAGGACACCAATCACCTGGCAGCCAGCCATGATGCTCACGGTCAGGAAACCCTTGTGGAAAAGAGGCCCCTGGGAGCCGGTGTTGAAGACGAGGAGCGGCAGCCAGGCGGTAAAAGTCGCTCCCAAGGTCTGTGCAATGCCGAGCACGAGGGCGCGCTCGTCGGCCAGGCTGGAAAAGGTCTCGGCCAGATAGGTCTGTGTCCGTTGTCAGCGATCTCACTCGGAAGGCCGCTTGTGGAAACCCTTACAATCATTAGAGGCCCGTAGACAAAGGTGCCTGCATTCAAAATGTATCCGGCAAAGACGCCGCCAATCGATGGATGCGCGGCCAGGACAGAACAAGAGACAACGTTGATGAGGGTGACGAAAGCGGCCACGCCAGGACGGTTGCGCAGCCTGTCGGAGAGGAAACCGAAAAATATCGTGGCCAGGAAGCCAAATCCTTGGGCCGACGTCGGAATGCTGGCAGTCAGAATCAAACAACAAGGAAAAGGATTGATGGTCAGAAGGAAACAAGAAGAAAAGGGATTCAAAGTCGGTCAAACTGACGTGTTGATTTGCTCGACGCTGAAGCGCTTGAGCGATTTGAGGTAAATGGCAAAGAAGCTGAGCGGATAGGTATCCATGCAGAAGAAGCTAACCGTTGTCTGTCAGTCTTGGACATGTGCAGAAAGAAGAACAGACAGCTCGCACATGTAGTTGATGACAAAGACCCAGACAAACGGTTTGAGCAGGGCGCTCTTAAAAGTCTCGAGGCTGATGCCATGGAAGCCGGCCCGGTCGAGCTTCAGCATGCGCTCCTTGGCCAGAGCCACCTGCGTCTTGGACAGGTAAAAGACCTTTGTCGAGTACGGGTTGTCAGGCACGACGAAGAAGCCCCAAAAAGCACCGGGGATGGTGATGACACCGCACATGATGAACAGCCAGCGCCAGCCGGCCAGCCCGCCGTGGCCATCGAGCCCGGAGTAGACGCCGGCCTGGAGATAGCCCGAGAACATGTTGGCGGCAAAGGAGGCCGAGTAGAAGATGCCGGCCCGCGTAGCCAGCTCTGTAGGTCCGGGTCAGCAGGCAAGATGGACAAGGGTGGAAGGGAGTATGAGCGATTGGGCTTGCATCTTCCGATTGACTGACCCTTTGGTGTATACCAGTTGCCCAGCAGCGTCATGGCGCCCACGTAAAACGGAGACTCAAAGAGACCGATGAGGAAGCGCATGGCATAGACTTGTCGGGATGTCTTGACAGCGGCAAAACAAAACGTAATGACGGCCCAGACGACTTCGGCCACGGGCAACACATACGACGGCCGAGTCCGTGTGATGATGATCTGCGACGGGATCATGCCGACAATGTAGCCAATGGTCCAAAAAGTATTAAAGTAGTTGTACTCGTCCTTGTGGATGTCCAGGTCCTGCGTTGGCAGAAACGTTAGCAAGCCGCCGCCACCAGCCATTGCTGGCCTCGTGATAGTGGCTTCCATACCTCTTTCATGCCCGAGACATAGGCATTTGTCATGTTGCTCGTATCCAGCAGTCGGATAAAGTAGCCATAGCATGCCCACGACCTGCAGGCAGTTGTCAGACACAGTACCGCAGCCATTGCACTGGTGAACCTACATGATAAAAATGTCCAGCTTCAGAAGGAGCTTCTGCTCCTCTGTTCGTGGCCCTCGCCAAAAGAAGAGCCAGCTGCCCGAATCCGGCTCTTTGGACTGTGGCGGTGCTCGCTCGCTATCAGACGAAGCCGCAGTCACACCAGCATGCGGCGTCTTAAACTCATCCTCGGAAGTAGACACAGCCATGGTGATGATGGAAGTAGAAGACGATGGGAGTGAGCAAGAGTTGCGCGTAAACTACCCAAACTGATAACGTTTTCAGTCTTTTCTACCCAAATCGATAACTTCTTCAGTCTTTTCCAACATACGCACTTCAGACAGGACCGGCTTTTGTATACTTTTTCACACCGAGCAACCATCAACAGGCTCGTCGAAAACTCTGTCAATGACGTGCTGCCAGGCCCGCTCATTCATACGGAACATTGGCTCCATCTGTAGAGCATCCTTCATTTTCCACGCCTTTTTCCACAATTGTCTCCCCAAAGCCCTACGCCATCGCAACCCTGCTGCCATCTTGCCCTCTCCATCGGTCTCGCCTCTCTCTGGACTGCTTGGCACTCGGGGGACGAGCAGAGTATGGGCATTAGCTTGACCAAACCGTCTTAGCCGTTCCACTTTCAAGGCCATAGCGCCACATGGAATTGACGTTTTGCCCACCATTCGGTTTCGCGATGTTGGACTATCATGACGACATTTCTTATCGGCAGCTAAGCCCTCTGGCCATGTGTTTTCGAGCGGCGTTTCCTGCCACAACTGACAAGCTGCCGGCACTTTTGCCAACCTCGACGGCATATAAAGCCGGCAAAGGGAATTGCGTCAAGTCTGTCGTCTTTTGGCGTTTTCGAGGTGTTGTGATTATATATTCCTCGTCCTCGCTGAGTCTGTCTCCGAGAACTAGCCCAGAAGCAAACAGCATATTCGTCCTCCCCTGAGCACTAACCCAAAAGCAAACACATTTCGTCTTCCATCGTCACAATGACTGCGGTTCTGCCTTATGAACTGTACTCGGACGCGCCTGGCACCCTATTCGTCAAGCACGAATGGGAAGCAGCCAATGCGGCGTATCCGGCCAACCACGACTTTGGTAATGTGCCAGCCGGTTGGCCCAAACGACTCGAGGGGCCGTTGGTCTGGGACGGGAAAGACTTGGAAGCGCACCGTAAGACATACATGCCAGATCGCAATAGAAATGGTATTGTTGGCTTGATGCTGATACGTGTCAACAGCGGAAAAATACGTGACTGTTCTCACGGCTGCCCAGATCGCCGAGATTGATGCTGCTTCCAAGGTGAGAACCAGCCTCTCGCCCTCCTTCCCCAAGTCGTGTCTCTCACTCGCCCTCTTCCTCTATCTCTAACAGCCCAGTCCTTTGCAAAGCTCAACCTGCCGCTCTCGGCTGTCAGCCGGTCCAACTTTCCCCTCCCCAACACCGGCAAGCTCCTGCGAGGCATTGCCCACAACATTTACAAAGGCACCGGAGTCAGCCTCTTGCGCGGCTTTCCCATCCAAAACTATGACAAGGAAGAGCAGATTCGCATCTTTTTGGGCATCAATGCCTGGATTGGCGATGAGCGTCTGAGCCAGGGCATCGGACGCGGTGTCTGTCATATAAAGGTGAGAATCAACGTCTCTGTCTGCTCCATCTGTCGCCCTCTTCCTGACATTTTCCTGTCAGAGCATCACCCACCTCGATCCTTCGGTCCGCGGCAAGGTCTTTGTCTCGGCGCAGGATACAAACGCACAAATGTATCACAGCGATGCTGGATCCGAGGTGGTGTCACTGCTTGCCCTGTCGTTGCCCGAGTCGGGCGGCGAGTCGACTGTGGCCAGCAGCTGGCAGGTCTACAACCACCTTGCCGAGCACAGGCCTGACATTCTGCGGGTGTTGGCCGAACGCAAATTTCGTTGGAGAGCGTAGGTTTCTTCCCTCCTACGCTTTTTTCAGCATGCTTTCTGACTTTAGATAGAGTCGGGATCCCAGAGTCGGGTGTGAACCTGTTGCATTGGCTCAATAATGAGCTATATTTGAACTTTTCCACGCGCACGTTTATCGGCTATGGCGAGGTAAGTTTTTCTCCCCTTTATCTCGGATCAATGTCTATGCCTGAAATATCGCTCGGTTTGGGGTGTCGGTACTGATTCCCAGATGCCCAAACGAGATGAGGCCTATCCCCCTCTGACACTCGAAGAGCGTGAAGCCTTTGGTGGGTGGCAGTGGATTGCCGACAAGTACTCGCTCGAGACTGCGCTGCAGATTGGCGACATTGAATGGCAAGTTTCCTCTTCTCTCGGTTTCCTAACAACCACTAACGGGCCAGGGTCAACAATCTATACCACCAGCATGCGCGTCGGGGATTCACGGAAGACGTCTCCAAGCCTCGGCATCTGCTCCGTGTCTGGCTCCGTGACGGCGAGCTTTCGCCCGTGCTGCCATCCGACATTAAGAACAAGTTTGACCCCATGTTTAGCGTCCCGCCCGACTTTTACCCCCTGGACGAGATCGAGGAGGACGAGCGGCGCAAGCAGACGGGCGTCTTCACGGCCTCGTGCGACAAGGACACTGCCAATGACCGGCTGGAAAAGGGTATCATGGTTGCCAATCGATAGCCGTTTGGCTGGCAATGTAGCTAGTCGACAATCTCGTCACGCATGCTCGAGCAAGGGCTACACCAGACATGTAAACACGACTCGTCGCCTACCTCGAGTTGTCTCATCCATTTGACCTTGTTATTCTATTTAACGGTACACATGTAATGACATGAATATACCCAGACTGTCCCCGTAAGCCCGAATGGTAACGTCTACTTTAAATTTGCCCCAACCGCCGCAGGTCTACATTGCCCTCTGCCCAACTGGCCACTGCTCACACCCCCGGAATCCCCACCACGCGCCGCACCGCCGGCACAAACCGCGGCACCACGTACACGCCATATAGCCCTGCCGTGGCCACCAGCAAGCCCGACAGCTTCTCGCGCCACGTGTGAAAGTAAATGGCCGTCATCAGCAGCATCCACAGACCGAGGGCCAAAACGACACCCACAAACCGCACGGCGTAGTCGGCCTGCACGCTCGCGCCAGAGACATGGCTCCCCGTCGGCACCGCCGGCACCTCTGTCTCTACCTCGGCCGTCTTGACCGCGCCGTCGTCCATGACAATCGTCCGAGCCGAGTTGCGTCCGAGCCACGCCGAGACCGTCCGCCCATAGGCCGAGCCGGCACTAGACCGCAGCAGCACCCAGCCGACCTCTTGCGCCAAAAACGTTGTACCCAGCACCAACAGAAACACGTGACCGCTAATGTCGTGGCCGCCTCGCCAACGGCCGCCAGAGCTCTTGCAGGCCGCCGCCGTCGCCAGGCTGCTAAACAGGCGGGCCGCGTCCGTGGACAGGCCATCTCCGTCCGCGTACTGTTCCTCTACCGCCGCTGCCACGGCCTGGCATCCACCCCCCGTAAGGCGGAAGCTCCGGTCGATCAGCGGCGGGCCAAAACACCATTGCGTCACCAACAGCCACCACAGCGTCACCAGCGCCCAGCGCAGGCAGGCGGCCACCGTGGCAGACACCCGGCGGCGGCCAAGGCGGCGGTCGCGTGGACTGCCTGCACTGGCGCCCTGCTGGTCCGTGTAAAAGACGGGATGCGTGGCCACAAACGCGGCAAACGCCAGCGAGATCCAGAACCAGCCACGCTTGACAAAGAGCACGTTGAAAATGTTGTTTTTGCGCGCAAAGTAGCTCGGCGCCGCCGCTTGCGCCTGTGAATAGTGAGCCGCCGTGCCACCCGCCGACCATGCCGAGGCGTCGCGCGTCTGCGGTGACAGCACGCTAAAGAAGGTGCCAAAGAACAGCAGCGCCGGAAACACGGCAAACAAGCAGCACTCGCGCCAGGTCGGCAAGTAGGGTGGCAGCCGCCACGGCGGTTGCCCGGTGCCCGCCAAAGACGGTGCAGACTGCGCCCCTAATGACTGTGCCGTCGCTTCTGACGCTGCCTCGGACGCTGCCGGGCTGCCGGCCATATTGCTGCGGCTGCGCGTCACCGGTTGCGAGGATGGAATCCGTCCTTCATTTGGCGAGCAATTCTCGGGCAAGGCCATCGAAAAACACAATCTGCTGAAACGGTCGTCGTCGAGCTCAAAATCTTCTTTTCAGTATGCCGTAATGGCGATCAAGATCGCTCCCCAGAGGCTGCGCCGAAAGGACACGCTTTTTATGTGGTTTTATGCGCTCCGTCAATAGCGCTGAACAGGTGACGCTGGCACATTCCCAAGGCTTCAAGAATAAATTAAAATGACGTCAATTTCCGCTGACTAATCAAGCCCCAGAATATGGCTAGCTACATGGGCGCCCTCCTCGAGCGCTGCTGCCTCCTCACAGAACCTCGAGTCACTTTCGACCTTGTACATTGGTAATAAAACAAATGCTATAAGTACACAAAAAATCCAAAATAATAAGAATAGAATACAGGGAACAAACAACGAAAGATGAATTAAAATAGGAGAAAAGTCTTCGCAAAATCATTCCGGAACCACCCAGATCTCTGCAGCCCACTGCAATCCCACAATCCACCTTTTAAAACTAAGAACGTCAAGACCCCTAGGGTGATACCAAGGCTAGCGTAGCGCAAAAGTTGTTGCGGTTGCTGGCATCGAGGGCGAGTGATACGCCATCAACGAGAATCATATTGGTCGAGGCTTTGGTACTGAGGCCGAAAATGTGCACCTCGGTTGAAGTCTCAATGCTCACCATGTTGTCTTGGCAGCTTTCCGTCGTCAGGCAAGTCTGGTCGTAATTGTCAAAGAAGGAGTACAGGCCGGTGCCGTAAATGTACACGTTGGTCGAGTTGGCTACACGCAGGCCCCACGAGCGCGCACAAGCCGCCGTAGTGCACCCATCAAAGTCGGGATCCGACAGTGCGACCTGCGACGCAAACGGCGTGCGGGCGTCCGGGTTGCCCTGGAAGTAGGGCGTCTCCGTCTGGATCAGGCCCATGTAGACATTGCTGGCATTGCTGAGCTGGTAGTTGTACAGGACGCTGTGCTCGGATGCGGTGCCAACCATCCAGACGGGGCCCTGCGACTCGATCAGCACGCCGCGGCCGTTGAACACGTTTATCTGCCCATTGTTGGCGGCCGGCTCGAGATCGTGGTCCGCCACCCAGAACCAGGCGTTCTCAATGTACACGGACGAGGCGTGGGCCGTCACATGCAGCAGCATGCCTGCACCCAGACAGGCCTGGTTGGCAGCGGCCGTCACATGGGGGTTCTTGGCGCACTGCGACAGCTGCAGGTCCGTGCCGGCGGCACCGCCAATACGCACATGGGCATCCCAGATGCCTGACGCGCCGGCCGACGTGCCGGCCAAGTTCCACTCCATCATGACAGCTCCTGGCTGCGGCCCCGCCGTGGCGAAGAGGAGATCCGAAATCTCAACATCGCCCGAGTCGCCCGCCTCGCCCACCTGAAACACCGGCGTAGTCTTGGATGCATCCGAAAAGGCGCTGGAGCCGCCGGCCAGGATGACGGGCCACACCTCGCCGGTGATGCGCACGTTCTTGGGCACTTTGATGGTGCTGGTAACGAGGTATGCGCCGTGGTCAAAGTACACAATCTGGTCTTCGGTGACTTTTTCAAAGACAGCCTGGATGGCTGCGGTGTCGTCGGTGGTGCCATCGCCAGCGGCGCCCGCGGCCTTAACGGAGACAAAATTGCCCACGGCTACTGTCTCGTACTGCGGGCGGCTGCGAGCGGCCACGTTGCCGGCTGCGTTCAGCAGGATCGAAGGCTTGGTGACAGCACTCTGCGTGCCCCGCACGGCTTTGCTGGCTCCGACGCTGCCAGAGTTTGGCGTGTTGCCTTGGACCCAGGACGAGATCTTGGCGTTGCCGGTCAAGATGGCCGCGCCGGTAGTGAGATCGGAAATGGCAGACGGGACGTTGTTGGACATGTCCACATTGTCCAGGACCAGCGTACCATTAGTAATGTATGATACCGCCTGGTAGGCCGTGAGCACGCCAATGGGGGTGTTTGAGATGGTGCTGTCGAGCAGCAGGACGGAGCCGACAGTCTGGGCGTCGCTACCGCCGTTGCTCATGTCGACACCGACGCCGCAGCTGTCGATGGTGATGCCTTGCAGAGTCCAGGCCCAGTTCCAGTTCATGAAAATGGCTGTCTGGCAGTTGGTAAAGGTCAGGTTGCGCGTCGTGAACTGCTGGTTGCCGAAAAAGGCACCGTACTGGCCGCCGGTAAAGGTGAGGTCGGCCATGAAGCCGCCGGAGCCGTTGTCCATAAAAATTCCGACCTGCTTGTTGGCGGTGCCGCCGTCCTGGCGCATGTGGAAGGCAATGTTCTGCAGGCTGGTGGCCTGGGCGACCTGCCAGTGGATGCCGGCGCCGGACGTGTAGGGCATCTGGGTGAGGTCGATGACAAAGTTGCGGACCTGGCGGAAGAAGTTGTTCTGGTTCACCCACCAGTTGGTGCCCGTGGTGTCGTAGGGGTCGGAGTCGATGACGGAGATGCCGGTGAAGGCAGCGCTGGCAATCAGGGTGGGCGGGCTGATGGCATCGCCAACCAGCTGGGTGTAGTACAACTGGATGATGGGAGTGCTGACGAGATAGGTGCCGGGAGGGAAGTATACGAGGGCCGGGGTGGTGGTGCTGGAGGAGCAGCCCTGGCCGCAGCGGTTGCCAGACGAGATGGCGCTGTTGATGGCGGCAGTATCGTCGGTAACACCGTCACCAACGGCGCCAAAGTCCTTGACATTGCGAAAGATTTGGTAACTGCTATCGCCAAAGGCTGCGGCTCCTTTGCGGGCAATGGAGGCCACCCAATAGCTGCTGTCGCGGGCAGCGAGAGCGGCCGGGGCTACCGGAGAAAGAGGAGCAGCAGGGGCGGCAGCTGCTGAGGAAAAGAGGCCCGCAGCTAGGGCGAGCGCCGCTGTGAGGCTCGTAGAAAGATGCATCGTCAGACCAGACCGGCTAGATCTTGGACGTTGTGAAGGAACTGAAGATCAGTAAGAATAATCAAATTCTAGATGTGTGATGATGGAAGGCAGTTGGACAGAATCGGTGATGTATAACACTGCAAAAAGCAATTGACAGAGGTGATGAGGGAAACAATTGTATCGGAAGGGATCAGGTGAAAAATGGTGAGGGAAAGTCGTGAACAAGGTAAAGAGAGTGTGAGAATATGGTGAAGAGAATCAAAATGACGGATATATGTGTATTTTGATATAAAGCAGAAACGGCAGGACAACTCACAGAATAAAAGGAGGCAGTACGCGAAAGTGCAGAGTTAGTGAGTGACTCTATCGACAAAGAGATTTGTGATTGTTTGAATAATGCTGAAAATTTCGACAAGTCTTTTTGACGAGAAAGAAAGAGCGAAGAAGCTGAGGTATCAATGAGTGTCAAACTCAGGGCCGTCAAGACCAGACAAAGAAAAGGAGTTATCAAAGAGGGCTGGATGGAGAAAGAAAGTCGATGAAAGGAGACAGAGAAGAGACAGAAGAAACGGCGTGCAAGATGAAAGACGTAGAGAGTATAATATGTAAAATATAATCAAAGAACAATAAAAAAGGATCGACGCGATCTGGGCGCTGTCGTTACACAAAAAGGCAAACGGACAATGGGAAAAAGACCAAGCAAGCGGGGCATGAATGGCACCTTCTCCTGAATAAAGACGGCAAAGGCGGGAAAGACAGGCCTCAATACAACTCTAGAACGGCAGATGGAAAAGGTGTGCCTGCCACAGCCTTTTATAAGGGGAAGACGGACGGACAGCTCCTTCTACTTTATCTGGGGCCATTGCTGGCGGCCCCTTCCCTCTCTTCGCCCTGGTCGTTTGCCATGTTCTCCCGGCGTCTATTTTCTTTCTCCCATGTCCTTCTCAGGCCGAGAATAGCGTCTTGTTTCTTTTTCCCTTCTTCGGCGTCACTTGGGCGGTTGGGCGCGGGCTCGTGGGCCCTCATCCAAGCAGCTGGGCTCTGTGCTGCGCCGGCGTCCAGCTGTGCGAAGCTGGGCCAGACCTTGACTGGCTGTCGTCAGATGCAGCTCAAACAAAAATAAAGCCCCAATCAAAATCAATGCTGTAGCTCAGTCTTTGTGGGGCCACTGCCGGTTACACGATTGCAGCCAGCTGTCCCGTTTTGGAAGGCGGGGTGCCGCTAGTGTAGGGACCATTGACAGGACACGTCATTGGACAAGGTTGCATCAGAGCGCTCAGTGTTTAGGGCCGCTGCTGCCAATCAGCAGCCATGGCTAGCCGGGCTGTAAATGTTTCGAAACATAACCCGCCCATAAAGAAAGAGCATAATTCCTAGTGTAAATCGTTTGAAACCATTGTCCTTTTCATTCATTACAAGAAAAGGCATCCCCTCTTTCACGCCATCCATCCATCTCGTCCGTTCTCTTTGTTTCATGCTCGTCCTATGATTGCATGACCGAGATTGCTCAACAGTTTGCACTCTTCAACCTTGTCAAAATTATGGACGTGTTGCTTCTATTGCGTTGGATCAGCATTGCCGTGAAAACACTCAAGCTTCACGACAAGTCATTGAGGTGGAGACGAAAAGGCAGGGGAGGCTTCTTGGACTGAGTCTCACAGGAACAAAGAACGCGGATCCACACGGACGCAGTCTGTTTTGTTTGCATCCCATTTCGCACCTCCTACTTGAGCTTGTTTTCCTCTCGGGACGTGCCATCCGTGGCTACTGGGGCACTAACACGGGCAAAATGGGCGGGATGGCCTGCATAAGAAGACGTGCGTTTGCAGATTCATTGCTTTGTACACTACATTTTCCATTGCAACGCGGTGCAGCGTCCTCTGTAGATCATGACATATGCTAGATCTCTGTAAAATTGCGGCCCCCATAACGCGGAGGTAAGAGCAGATGTACAATTAAGATCGCTTCCTGGCCGTCGTGATCGGCCTTCACAGGGGGTGGGTGACTTCTGTCTGCTGTTGGTCGCTGGTTTTTTTGGCCACTTTCTGTTTGGCCAGGCTTGGTATCGGCAGAAATGCTGGAAGTGATGGCATATTTCCAAGATTTTATTCGGCAGTTTTATTTTGAAAATGCAATTCTATGCCTAGTGGACCTAAATATAAAATAAGAAAATAATGTTTACGAGCGTGGCTATTCAGAATGGCTACCATGGCGACTATTGCCGTGATAGAATAATTGCTGTCATGAATCTGGACTATTATCAGACACTAGCAATCTTGATGGCGAGATTGACAAAAACGACAGCAAACATCTTTCTGCCTCTTGTTTACCGTCATGCCAACCAAGGAAGCTCGCTCTCACACCAAACGGACCCGAGGGCATATTACTGTCGCTCGGACGGACGGCAGTCCTGCCAGTCATGTTCACAATATCGAATCGGCAGACTTGCCGCTGGCTCGGTAGAAACGGTGGCTTCACACGAGGCCCTACTGATGCGTCGACCGTTTGCAAACACGGATCAAAGACCCTTACCCTCGCCTACAGACCAAAGCAGAAACACCAGTCGGCACTCTGTCATCCCTTGTTTGCTGTCATAGCAACGTATGCAAACATGTAAAAGCTTGAACGTGACAGATGGCAGAGAAAGCGTGTATAGCTTGGAAAAAAACAAATGCAGCAATCCAATGTGCCCTCCGCCCCAAAAATGCAATGCAGTGTGGTGAAAGACCAGAAAACTCCCCCTGTCCGTGACCTGCCCAAGGCGTTTGAGATTGTAGGAAGCAAAGGGAAAACAGACTTCATAATGCGAATATAACAAGTAACACCGACGTCATCACCGACGTCACCCGCCCTCGGAGTCGTCATGGGAGACCCGAAAAACAAACATTGTCTCTTGCGCCTCATCTCCGGCGCCCCAAGTTGCGCAAAAGCACGCCGCCAACCACGCCGGCCACGACGGCAATGCCGCTCACAATGGCCACGCCCACCAGACCCTCCTTTTGGACCTTGTCGTCGATCAGCACATTCAGGTTGACGGCCTGCTGGTTGGTGGGCTCCTTGTCGAGCAGGAGGTCGTTGTAGCGACGGGCGCCGGCGTAGTTGCCGAGCTTGTAGTTGCCGAGGGCCAGGTAGTAGAGGCACTCGCGGCGGCGCTCGGGCGATGTGCGGAAGATCTCGGTGAGCAGCATGACGCCTTGCTGCTGGTCGCTGCGCGTATTCGACTTGACCAAACCCTGTCGGGCATTGTCAGCACAGACGAGGGGGGCTGCACGCATACAAGGGAAGACATACCCATGCATAGTTGAACTTTGTCTGTACACCCACCATATCACCCTCCTTTTCGAACTGAGCCCGCAGCACCTGTAGCTCGGCCGGGTTCAGCGGTCTGCATCGTCAGTCAGGAACAAAAGCGGCCTGGCGGAGGAGGGGGAGGGGTAGGGGAGACTGAAAAGTCAGCCCGTTCAACGTACGTCTCCGCATCTACTGCATCTGTTGAAAAAAACAAACAGGTCAGCTACCGGTTTTGGCCAGAGAAGAGGGCTATAGCCTGGCATCAATCCCGAGCAGAGGTGGGAGAGAAAACGAAGCGAAAAAAAGACAAGACACGTACAAGGCAATGCCGTTCCCATTCTGGCGGTCGGAAGGCAAAGACGGAAGAAAACGATAAAAATGTCGGAATCGGCGAAATCGGACGGTCGGTGCGCTCTCGGTGCAAGCAGGCGGTCGGCGTGGGCGGTACAGAGGAAAAGAGAAAAAGGATAAAGAGAGGAAAAAGCGGCGACAATTTTTGGATACGGTTTCAAAGCCGGCAACAGAAACGACGGCTTTCTGGTTCTTCCGCCACCTCCGCCAGCAGGCGCAAACAACCAAGCATGCAGTGCCACGGCCGGGAGCCGCTAGTACCGTTACGAATGATTTTCGTACTTGGCAGTGGGGTGGCCTGAGCCCCTGCAGGCGAGAGATGCCCGCTAATGGGCTTTTGTTGGGGCCGTAGGCTGGCTGCCTGGGCGCTAGATGCGCTGTAAGTCGCTAAAAAAGAAGGTACATTTTGCGGCATAGCACAAAAACAGTTGTCCTTTGGAGGGGCACGCGCCGCCTCCGATAAGATAATCACTACAGCGACAGTGGGTCTCACCAACAATGGCAACAGTTAAAGTTGGCACGTGCAACGAACGCGATGCGTTTTCTTTGCCCTCGATAGATTTACCAAGAACAAGAAAAAGTGAACCTGACTGCCATTCAAGTATAGCATAGCCACACGAAAGAATGCTATTTGAAGAAGATCCGGCCGTGGTACGTGGAATCGCGACGCATCTGCCCTCTTTGGCTGAAACTGACATTTGTACAGCTCATTCAGCACACTGTCGACAACTTCAATATTGTGCCTGACAAAAATGCCGTGTCACGCATCAAAGAGTCGCTTTCGACGTTGAATGAGGCACGGCAGCTGCAGGTCGAGCAGGCGCAGACTTCCTTGAAGAGTATGTGCCGCGAAATCAACAAAAAAGAAAGGAAACTAACAGTCAGAACTCGCTCGACAACTCAACACGCTCAACTCGCAGCATGAAGAGCTCGCCTCAAAGCACGCTGCCGCACAGCACGCGTCCACCATCTCGGACCTGGACACGAAAAAGTTCCGCATGGCCAAGGCGGCCTCGGACCTCGAAATGGAGACGGAGCGGCTCTCGGCGCAGGCGGCCGATCTCGAGGCCCGCTTGCAGGAGCTCGAGCTTCAGGGCGACGACGGTCTGGGCCTTGTCGGAGCCAACGGGGCGGCCGCTGGGGCGAGGATCACGGCCAGCACCACGGAAGACGAGGTCCTACTACGGCTCAAGGTGTACCGCAGTCTGGGCATCGAGCTGGAGCGCGACGGCCCCGACGGCGAGGGCGACTGGACGCGGGCCATTATCCGCAACGACCGCAAAGGCGACGTTCACGTGGTCAACATGGACAAGAAGTTTTCACGGTTTTTCTATGCCAATTACTTTTGGCAGACGCTGTAGGCCTGGTTTTCGGGGGGTTCTTTCACGTTTTGCTTTTCATGATTTATGACGGGCGTCGGTACTTTGGCTGCGGTTTTCCTTTTGCTTATCCCGGTGTTGCCATAACAGGAGAATATATTGAATTTCTATCTGGAGTTGCAGGTTTATCATTGAAGGCTACTATTTACACTGAATTTGGACTTGTCTACACTATTCCAGCGTCATCGCCCCACATAATAAATAGTTGTTAATTGGCCTCGACTGTATGGGGCCGTTTTAACACTTGTCGCCGCTTCGTCATTTACCCCCCGCAAACGAGAAGAGGACACAATCCAGCATCTTCCCAGCCACTGCTACCATGTGCGGTGCCGATGCCGGTTCCGGCGACTCTGGCCTTTTCGTCGGCGCAGCTCCTCCCGGCGGCGATGCCTCCGAGCCGTTTCCCTGGGACTCGGGCCGCGTCTATGATGCCCACTGTCACCCTACCGACATGATGGCGTCCGTGGCCGCAATCCCTGCCATGCGCGCGGCCGGCCTGACGGTCATGGCCACGCGGGCGCAAGACCAGGACCTCGTGGCCGGACTGGTGCGGGCCGCAGACGCGCGCGCCAAGGTCGTTGCGGCCTTTGGCTGGCACCCCTGGTTCTCGTACCAGCTGTACGACGACACGGGCGACCGTGGCGACCATGTCGGCCCTCTGACGTCGCTGGCCGACAAACGGCGCCATTTGGCGGCCGTGCTGACGCCATCGCCATCGGCCGCCGATGCCGGGCTCGACGCGCTCGCCGCCAGCCTTGTGGCCGTCCGGCCGCTTTCGGCCCTCATCGACGAGACCCGGGCTCGCCTACAGGCCCACCCTACGGCGCTGGTGGGCGAGATTGGCCTGGACAAGGCCTTTCGAGTGCCGGAACCGGCGCTCGGTGACGACAGCAGCGAAATCACGCCCGGTGCCCGCAATGGCCGCCGGCTGTCGCCTTTCCGTGTACAGCCGTCCCACCAGGTCGCCGTGCTGCGGGCGCAGCTGCAGCTCGCCGCCGAGTTGGGCCGGCCTGTCAGCGTGCACGGCGTGCAGGCGCATGGGCTGCTGCACCAGGTGCTGGCGGCCAGCTGGAAGGGCCACGAGCGCACGGTGCTGTCCCGCCGGGAGCGGCGGCAGGTGGCCGAGGGCGCCGAGGATTGGGACAGCGAGGACGACAGCGAGAACGAGACAGGAGAAACAGTGGCCCGGACCTACCCGCCCACCATTTGCCTGCACTCCTTTAGCGGGCCCGTCGACATGATGCGCCCGTACCTGGACGCGCGCATTCCCGCGACCGTTTTTTTCTCCTTCTCGACGGCGGTCAACGCGGCGACGGCGGATGGACTCCGGCGCCTGCACGACGTCGTGGCCGCTTGTCCCGACGACCGTCTGCTGGTCGAGAGCGACTTGCACTGCGCTGGCCCGCCCATGGACGCGCTGCTCGAGGACATGTACCGGCGCGTCTGCCACATCAAGGGCTGGACGCTGGCCGACGGCGTGGAGCGCGTGGCGCAAAACTATGACGACTTTATCCTGCGCAAACGGCGGCCGCGGAAGCAGCGGTAGCCGGAGGAGTCGAATGGAAAATGGTTAATAAAACTATGTATTATGATAGAATCGCGGCAGCAGCTGCAGAGATCAAATAAGACAAACAAGCAGTAGCCGGAGGAGTCGGATGGAAATTGGTTAATGAAACTTATGTATTATGATAGAATGGCCGTCTTATAACAAGACTTGATATAACAAGGAAATGAATTGTTTCCAAGAGTTGAAAGAAGAAACGCCCCAGTGTTCCGGTTGCCAGAGAAAAAAGTATAGAAAAAGAAAAACCCGATCCCAGTCATGCACCATTATTACGAACAGCTAACCAAAAATAAAAAAATAAAAACAGCTGTCGGCACGTCGCCCGGCCACTCTACTGTGCCGACCGCGGATACGGGAACCCATCAGTCACGACTGGCGCTGCCGCCACATCGTCGTAGCTGTAGGCCTGCTCCGAGTACGCCGGCGGCAGCGATTCTGTGTCGTCAAAGTCCGAGTTTGTATCGAACAGCGCGTCGCGTCTGTTGCTCCTGTCGCTCTGTCGGGTGCTGCTGCCGCTGCCGCTCGAATTGTTGTTGCCGTAACCGGCCCGCGGCACGGCGTACGACGTCTTGGACGGCGTCGGATGGTGACGTGGTTGCGGTGGGTACCGTAGTGCTGTCGCCTCTTGCGGCTCCTGGTCGTCCTTGTGCCGCCACGCCTCGGCCGTTTGCGTAAGCGCAGCGCGGCTCTCTTCGGCCGCCAGCATCTGCCCGACCACATCGGCAGCCGCTCGGAACGACGCAATCACCTGCTCAGGCGTGGGACTCGGCGAGCGTGAGCGGGGCGGGGACGCTGTCCGGACGTAGGCGCTGGTCTGCAAGGGGTCCCGGGCATAATCAAACGTCCGAGGCTGCCGCTGCGGTGGAGGCGACAAGTCCCGCACATAGGCGGCAGCGGGAGCCAGTGCGGGAGATCGAGCCGCAGACGGGGCCGTATTCGCGGCGTAAACAAAAGCGTGGCCCACTGTCGACGGCACGGGAACCTCAATATGGCCATTGGCGATCACGGTCGGCCTCACTTCGTCGGGTGCCGGATAAGACGAAGAGGCAGAAGCAGAAGCATTGTTGTGGACGCCCGACATGGACGCCTCGCCGGCCTCCAGCCGGCTGACCGCCTCCGCCTCTGCAGCAGCCGTCGCGCTGGCCCCCGTCAGCTTCTCGCTGTGTCCCATTGAGCGGAAGAGGATCTGGTATGCCTTGACAAAAAACTCCTTTACGGCCGACGGCTGGCTGTTACGCAGTTGACGCAGTTGTTGGCGTCGGGTCCTCCGAGCTTCGCGAATGGCTGCTCGCAGTGTGCGCCGCTCGCTGAATCTTTGCGAAAGATTGTAGAGACGGGCGGAGAACGGAACCGCGCGGAGGCGGCCGCTGGGACGAAAACGCTGGAAGCGGCCTTGGCCGTCCTCTTCGCCCTGAGAGGCGCCGTTGCTGCTGCCGCGTTCTCCGCTGTAGCCCTCGCCTAGACTGCCATTTTCTCTGTTCAGCAGCCGTTCTCGGTCCCTCCTTTTGTGGCGGCGCGCACACCGTCTGGAGATGACAAAGACGAGAGAGGCAAAGAGAACTGAAATGACAAGAAACTGGGACAAACTCTGCTGCTGTTAGAAAGGAGGAAAAGGGAAAAAGGGGAAAATAAAAAAATTAAAAAATGAATAGAAAACACCTGCTTACTTTAAAAGGGCCTGTCTGCTGCTTCTGACTCCCTTTGGACAGGGCCTGCGTTCCATCGCTGGCCGCCTCCGTGTCATCCTCGTCCGGGGGAGATGTGGCTGCACCGCTCGGGCGGCTGTCGGCGCCGGCTCCGGATAGCCTCAGATCCCACCAGCCATACGGGGCCGTCGGCCAGGCCGTGAGCTTCGCGTGGCCAGAGGCCTCGGCCTCGGTCGCCGCTAGGCGCGTCAGAGGCTGCTGGACGATCCAGGAGGCCGGCAGTGGCGGAGGACGGCCTTGCGCAACGGTCTCGTTGTAGGGGCCGCCGCAGGAGGGCCAGTAGCCGTCAGCGGCATTGGCGCCGGCGGCGCCCAACAGCAGCGTCTTGGTCTTGGCCGCAATCTTGTCCCACGCGAGGCCGAGGACGGCATGCAAGTCCTGCGGCTGCTGGGTAGCGGCCACATCGGCCACGGCGCGGCCGAGGTCAAAGGTCTGCGCCATGTAGAGCTGGCGCATGCGCTTATCGTGTCGCAAAATGGCAATCTGCCGGCCCAGCGCGTCGATGCTGGCCTGCCACGCTGCCAGTGAGGGGTCCGAGGGGGAGGGGGGGGCAGAGGAGGATGAAGACGAAGACGAGGAAGAAGAGGTGGCGGATCCATTGCCCTGGCTGTCGCCATAATAACCCCCCAGCAACATGGCGCCGGCCGCCCCTTCGATATCGACAATGCGCGCCGGCGCCACTTGGCGGATCCGCGCCGTCCATTGTGCTGCCGCCGCAGAGGCCGCGTCTGTCGAGACCGGGGTGCCGTCGACGGACTCGAGGCGGAAGCGCACCTGCTGCTCCTGGGCCTGGCCGCCCCACGAGATGCATTCGGCGTCGTAGCGCACCACGCCCACGCCGGCGGGAAGGCCCTGCGCCGTGCGGAGCCCGACATGGAAAGCTGGACGCTCGACTGAGGTGTGGCCGTTGACGTCGCCGCTTTGCACGCCGGGGGCCACGCCGTTTAGCCGGATGCTGGGCGTGCCGCAGGCCTCGGCGGACTCCTCGATGTCGAGGCGGAAAGTCTGACGGATAAGTTGGTGGTAGAAGAGGGGGGGAAGGAAGGATGAGGAGAGGGCGGAGAGGAGGGGGAGAGGAGGGGGGAGAGGAGGGTAGGGGGAGAAAAGAGAGTAGAGAGGAGGAGGAGGAGAGGAGGAGGGCGGAGAAAAGGAGAGTAGAGAGAGGAAGAGAAGGAAGCACAAGGTCCGAATCGCCACGACAGACAACTCACCAAAGAATTCTCACTGCGCGTTTCAGTGGCAGGAAGTTGGAGGCTGACAATGGCTGACGGAATACGTTGGGATGCTAGTAAAGCGTCAGTTCTTGGCTCTCGACCCAGACGCGGCCGCGCCCACCAGGACGGCCTTTGCTCACCCGGCACAGAAGACGCCGCATCGAGGCCGAAGGCCAGCGCCGGCCCCAGGACGAGAGCCGCCTGCCAAAGACTGCTTCTCATGGCGTCGGTGGCGGAACAAGCCGCATAAAAAAGGGGGAGCACGAGGCGGCAAGGCAAAGTCGTCTTCCCACAGAGGCCAAAAAGGGCAGAAACAGTCAGCAAACCCCGGAAAATCGTCCAAGGGCCACCCGACGGTTTGATGCGCGAAAAAAGGCCGACAAGGCGTATCGTTGCGTCGAATCGCAAAACCCGACAAGAACACTTGCTGAAAAAAACCGACGAGATCACGATTGGTAAGAGGGAACTGCGCAAAGCGTAACAAGTAGTTCCCGCTGGCCTCGGCCCCGACAAAGATCTGCGATAGGAAGGCACCGGCAGGGGTATGCAACAGAACAGGAAACAGGCGCCGCCATGGCATGACGGAGAAAAGACGGGTGACTTTAGTGCCGTCGTTAGCCAGTGCAGAGGCGCTGCAGCACTGCAAAAACCGCTTGATCACACCAAGAGCGAGGCGCAGCACCCCCGCTACAAAGTACTTGGAGATAGCCTACAAATAAGCACAGGGAAGACTCGGGCCAATATAGCGCCGTTTTCTCACAAAGACGAAGATTTCAGTTTCCTATCCAAGCTTTGCTACTGGGAAAAGGAAAAAATTAAACTGCATAGTATGGAAAATGAGAAATAAGATAAAATCAAAATAGATGAGAAATAAGAAAATTGTGCACATGCATGTTCTGGCCCAGCCAGATGATCCGGAACGCCATCCTAGACAACGCCTTGACAAAATACAGAAAATCCTAAACCAGCTCTAGATAAAGGCAGAAATCTGCCCTACTGCAAAGGCACCGCCGCGCCGGCATCGCTCTCGCTCACGACACTGCCCACCTCGGTCCAGCTCGTGGGCGTCATCAGGCCCTCGCTGCTATCTTCGTCGCTCAAAACGTCATAGTACGGCCGGCCCGACCGCTGCGAGAACACGTCCTCGGCTGTGGCGCCGATGCCCGTCTGGTTACCTCGGGCAAACTCCGACTCGCTGACCACCGACATCGAGTCCGTCGGCGTCAGCTCGCCCGTGCTGACAACCTCGGGCTCCGACATTGGCGCCGTCGGCGTGGCCGGCAGCGGCGAGTAGAAGCCCGCGCCCATCGAGTTCTGTGCCCACGCCTGGATCGAGCTGTAAGCGTCGTTCGTGTGCGAGTTGGCCATGTTCGGCACAGTGTCGTCGACAAGCGTGGCCGGGGACGAGGCGCCGGCCGAGGTGGCCGAGACGGAGCTGTCCAGGCGGAAAGCCGGGTCGGTCGCGTCAAAGAACACCTCCGAGGCCACCGAGTCCGACACGGGAAGCGCTCGGGGCGTGCTCTGCTGTTGCTGCTGCTGGGACGTGTCCGGCTCCGAGGCGTTGTAAATGTCGGCCGACATGGTGACCTCGGATGGCGCCAGGAACGCGCTCCCGCCCAGAGACGAGCGATCCGTGTGCATAGGGCGCTCGGGCTCCTCATTGTGCTCATTCATCTCGATGCCGTACTCGTCGCCAAACGGGTTCGCAAGCGGTGCCACCCATTGCCGCCGCCGCGTCAGGCCGCTGTCCGTGGGACGCTCCCTTGAGGTCGTCTGCGGGTTGATCGCCGTGTTGGGGTTGTACACAAAAGTGCCACTGGCGGCACCGTGGTCCGGGCTCATAAACGAGTCGAACGAGGTCTTGTCATGTTGGCTCTGCCGCTGCTCCTGCGCCATGGCCGCCGCCGCTGCCGCCTCCCGTGTCGCCTGCTCGATTTCCCGCGCCATTTTTAGCTGTGCCTCTTCGCGCTGCATGTTTTCCAGGCGGATGCGGTTCCAGTAGAGCAGCTCCTCGCGTTGCCGGCGGCGGCTGTCTTGGTCGGCCACCACGTCCGGGCCTGTGCTGCCTGTGCAGCCAGTCTGTGACATTAGGAAGCCGTCGGCGTCTTCGGGGCGGTTGAAAAGGGGCTCGTCATGGCTGCTGTTGGCCATGCCGTTGTCATTCGGGGCAATGTTCTCGCTGAGCGACTGGAGAGCAATGGCGATGCGGCGGCGAAGATCGTAGGCCACGCGCCGCACCTCGGGCGATTCATATACGGCAATGGCCGTAGCCACAGCCACCGACAGCGCAATCACGCCGGCTGTAGCGAGGACGGGGTTAATAGGCGGCATCTTGAGGATGGGCGTAGAAACAAGTCTTGACGATGGAGGTAAAAGACAAGACGATATGAACAAGACACAAAACGGGCGGACAAGCAAAAGCAGAACAAGGAAACAAGGCGATGGAAAAACAGCGATATCGAAAAGAAAACAGATGGAAAACAAAACAATTAGGATAAAAGGCGAGCAGATCAAAAGTCGGAAGGCAGTGATCACACGCAAGCTTTGCCACTGCAACTCCGCAGCAGCCAGGCTGCCACTTAACACCCGGCGGGGCCTGCTCTTCTTTTTTGGGAATTCTAGGCCGATAACAGTAGCGTGATCAGGCCGGTGCGGGGCTTTCTAGCGGGTCACTTTCACTGACCTTTGGCAGCGATGGAGCCAGGCATTATGTCTCGATTCGTTGGATCGATCTGGTACTGACGGACGTGAATGCAAACGAGCCAAGCGCAAGTCAATTCAGGAAGAAATCAGAAAGATAATAGAAGAATAGATAAAAAATGGCGGGGAACGGCACAAACAGAAGAGAATGAAAAAGAAAAATTGTGTAGAGGGGAAAGTGACAGGTTCAAGCAGAAGGGGAGATTAATACTAGAGGGATCGTAGTAGTGTAGACGCCGACAGAGATAAACAGGGCACATGGTGGGGTAGAAGCTGTGGCCGTCTTAAGCGCCGCCTGATACGGCGCCTGTCCAGGGAGACAAAGAGGGCTGTAGACCGGCGGCCGGCTGTCCTTGGATCATGTAATGTGCCACGTGACACAGCGGCTACAGTTACTGCATACCCAAAACACGGCAAGGCTACAACAAAAATGTAAATTCAAGTCTAGGCAGGCTACCTGGTTCCCTCCGTCCTTTTGCACGGGATTAAGACGACGCGCTCGGAAGTGACCGAGACTGTTTGCGTACATCTATCCAAGCTCTCTCGGAAAAAGTGGTGGTGTGGTGGTGATGGTGGTGGTGAGGGTAGTGGCTTGGGTGGCGGCCAATGTGATCGGAGGCAGGTTTTGTGCGGTTGGTCTGGGGGGAAATCCACATTGTATATACAAGAAAAGGCACCGGGCGGCTTTACAGCTTCTTGATAATGGCATCGGCAAACTCGTGGGTCTTGGCCTTGCCGCCGAGGTCGCCGGTCAGGGTCTTGCCCTCGGCCAGGGTGGCAAAGGCGGCCTTTTCGATGCGGTCGGCATAGCTGCCGAGGTCCATGTGCCGCAGCATCATCATGGAGCTCAGCAGCAGGGCCGTCGGGTTGGCCAGGGCCTTGCCGGCAATGTCGGGGGCCGAGCCGTGCACAGCCTCAAAGATGGAGCACTCGTCGCCAATGTTGCCCGAGGGCGTCAGGCCCAGGCCGCCAATCAGGCCGGCGCACATGTCGGACAGAATGTCGCCGTACAGGTTGGGCATGACCAGCACCTTGTCGTTGTACGGCAGCGGGTCGGTCACCATTTTGAGGCACGTATTGTCCAGCAGCTCATCGTCAAACTCGATGCCGGGGAACTCCTTGGCCACGTCACGTGCCACATTCAGGAAAAGGCCGTCGCTCATCTTCATAATGGTGGCCTTGTGCACCACGCGCACCTTGGTGCGGCCGACGGCCTGCGCCTGCTGAAAGGCAAAGCGCAGCACACGCTCGCTGGCCTCGCGCGTAATCAGCTTGATGCTCTGCACCACGCCGTCCACCACGACGTGCTCAATGCCCGAGTACTCGCCCTCGGTGTTCTCGCGGATCAGCACCGTGTCGACGCCGTCGTACGGCGTCTTGAAACCCGCCACCGACCGGCACGGCCGCAGGTTGGCAAACAGGTTGAACGTCCTCCGCAGCGTCAGGTTCAGCGACACGTGGCCCTTGCCAATCGGCGTCGCCAGCGGGCCCTTGAGCGCCACCTTGTTCCGCCGGATGCTGGTAATGGCCGCCTCGGGAATCGTCGTCACGCCGTCCACCAGAATGGGCGTCACGTCAATCGGCTCCCACGACACCGGCGCCTTGGCCGCCTTGAAGATCTTCTTGACCGCATCCGAGATCTCGGGTCCGATGCCGTCACCCTCGATCAGACTGACGGGGTAGAGGCCCTGGAAAAGTTAGAAAAATAAGAAAATAAGAAGAAAAAAATAAACAAAAAGGCTGCCCCATCGCCGCCGGTGCTGTGTGGCGACTGATCGGAGACCGAAATCAAGAGGCCGCACCGTCAAGACGGAGTGCGCCATTTAATTGTTCCATTCCTCGCGCCGGCCGATCCGACTTCCGAGCCTTCCGGCCACCAACAGCACCGGAGCCATTGACGGGCAGAATGTGCGCGAAAAGGAAAAGTCTTACATCGCTATTCTTCTTGCCGGTGAACTTGGCCACACGTTCAGAGTAAAAACGCTGGTTCTAGCAGAGTTGGGTCAGTAAATTCATCTTTTTCGCATGTTGGTATATTCATCTTAATATTTTTTTGTTCGCCATTTTCTCGCGCCCAAGACGCAAAAAAAACAAAAAAAACAACGTCAACTACCCAGGCCGGGTCGCATAACACGCTTCCTGCGGCTCCGCCTGTCCGAAGCGTCCTGGTAACCCCTCACGCACCTGCAGAGCAACCGTGATGGTTGCGCGGGGCGCTGCCCGAAAGCATTGGCGCCGCGCGGGACCGGCAACAGCTCTCAAAGCTAGCATCTTGGCAATGGGAGAAACAAGTCGAGGGAGTCCAAGGAGAGGATAATAGAGAGGAAAGAGCAAGTATCCAAGCACACGAGGCGGCGGATAGTAAATAGCTTCGGAAGGGCAGGAGGATAAGAGGGAAAAAATATGGCCGGAACCGGGTAAAGTTGGAGATAATACTGGGAGGAACAAAACACAACCCACAGCAACGCTATGCTAATTTTGCATGTGGTGAACGGCCAGCTGCGGGATTAGAACTCGCATTGGCTCCACTGGCCACTGCTGATTGGCCACTGATAATAAGCTCTCCCACTACAGCCATTAATTCCGACCTCCGTCGTATTAGCGGTTCTCGCTTCGGACGCCGGCCGACGCCACAACCCTACACAGCCACAGTCACGCGGCTGTGTCAGGTGCCAAATCGCGGGCTGGGCTTATCACAGCTAGCTTCCCCCCGACATCGACGGCATCGAATAACGGCTTCCTATCCCTGTTCACAGCAAGACGCACGCCGTGCTGCGCAACGCCAAAGCATACGCTCAGATCTCTACCCATGCTGCTGCGGCTGTTTCTGCCGTCGCGATGACCGACTTTGATCGGAATGTTCTTGAATTCTACCAGCTCTCGACGCCGTATCCCGATGTGTGGCCGGCCGAGAGAAAGGGCGAGAGCGACAGCTCCGGGGACGAGGACGCCAAGCAGCAAAAGGCCAAGATGAACCGCCGCAAGTCGCGCTACCAGGCCCTGGAGCGCGCCGCTTCCAACCGCAAAAGCACCATTCCGGGCGCCGAGAAGGGCAACCTCGTGCAGCGCGATGAGCCGGACCCGCTGGGCACGACAGACAGCGTGATGCTGGCGCTCAAGCGGAACGGTGTTGCCAATATCCAGGACGATGCCAAGCTGAGTAGGTTTTTTCTCATGGTTTTTTTTCTTCCCCGCCTATTCTTCCCCGCCTAACCTCTAGGGAACCGCTTCCTCCTCTCCTCCACCACCTTTTCGCCCGCTCTCTTTCTGTCCAAGGTGCACACCAACGACAGCACCGAATCGCTGCTGGCCGGCCTCAACGTGCTATCGCAGTCCATCGACCAGAAATCGGCCTCGCTCAAGGTGCTCGTCGAGTCCAACTTTGAGCGCTTCGTGCGGGCCAAGGCCACCATCGACAACGTCTACAAGGAAATGAAGTACCATGGCAGCGACCCGACACCGCCTCGATCGCGCGGAACGATGCACTCGCGCCACGCCAGCCGCAACAGCTTCCGCGGCAGCTTCAGCGGTGGGCCGCCGGGCTCGGCATCGGCTCTGGCGGCGGCAGCCGTCACGACGCCGACCCACGACACCCGCAAACGCAACGCCCTGGTCAAGGAGAGCGAGTATGGCGTGATGGGCATCAAGGTGCCGCTGCTCGAGGTCTCGGCCAAGGCACAGGACGTGTGGGGCCCGGCGCTGGGCGGTCGCGAGAAGGAGGAGACGCTGCGGGTGGTGTCGGCCGAGCTGGACCGCTTCCACGACTACGTCGAAACCAGCGCGTCCATTGCCGAGAGCATCCGCCGCAACGACCACGAGACGCTCGTGGAAGAGTACCATCGGGCGCGCCGCTTTGCCGACGAGGCGCGGGCCATTGTAGACCGCGTTGGCTCGGGCTCCAAGGCGGACGCGAAAACAGCCGCGGCGGAGGCGGCGGCGACGGCCACGGACGAGCAAATCTACCAGGTCATCATGGCGGCGCGCATGTGGTACGACGTGGAAGAGCAGATCCAGGCGTACAAGCGCGACGTGTGGCGCAAGCTGACGTCGATGCACAACGTGGCGGCCACGCGGAACTCGCGCGTCTCCTCGTCCCTGGCGGACGGCCGGCGCAGCCTCCTGTCGAGCGGCGCGGGCCAGCAGCGCGACCAGCATATGGATCTGATTGGCCTGCTGCTGGAGCTGGGCGTCGAAGACAACCCGATCTGGGTGTGGCTGCTCAGCCGCTACGACTACCTCAAGGGCAAGATCCAGGCGACGTGCGATCACACCAAGATTGAGATTGAGGTGCTGCGGCGGCGGCTGGCCAACGCCGACAAGCCAGCGCCGCACGTTGTGGCCGCACACTTGCGCGCGTTGGGCCGGCAGGCTGCCATGATGGAGAGCAAGATTAGCTCGCTCGACACGCCGGACGTGATTGAGCTGTGGGAGAAGATTCACGCGTTTTTCAGCGGCTTGCTGTCGGGGCAGGGCATCCTGGGCGAGGTCGTCGAGTTTTGGCAGACGGTTGAGGGATTTGTCGGCGGCAAGACCCAGCAGTCGCTGCCGACGGGCTACCGGGGCGAGTCGCAAAAGCACCACCGGCTGACGCAGCAGGGCGCCGTGGACCTGCAAAAGGGCGCGATGGAGCTTGTCGACCTGATCCGCGAGCAAGTCTACAGCTTCTTCACGGGCCCGCCGCCAGAAGACATTTCGCTGCTGTTTTCGCCGGTGCCGACGTCGCCACGGACGCCGGGCCTGCGCGATCCGCGGTTCAACTTTGACTTGAAGAACCCGCCGCCGCCGTCGCCCCGACGCGGCGAGGCGTGGGAAAAGTTTGCGTTTTGGCCGCCGTGGTCCAATTCGATCAGCGGCGTGCACTACCTGTCGAAGCTGTTGGTGTTGGTGGGCGCCGGGGCCTCGGAGATGGCGACGATTGGTGTCAGCGGCGGCGGCGGCGGCGGCGCGGTGAACCCGGGCGAGGTGGAACAGCTGCGGACGCTGGTGGGCGCGGTGCGCGAGCGGAGCGTGTCGGCGCTGTGTGCGGCCTGGAACAAGGACGCGGAGAATATCAAATTTGTCGAGGACTGGCACCGGGCGGCCGACCGACGGGACGTGACCAAGATGCCGGCGGCGTTTGCAGCGTTTGAGGGCACGGTGCTGCTGGGGATGCAAAAGATTTTGTACGTGTCCGAGGCCATGAGCAAGCCCGGGGCCGGCGAGATTGTGCTGCCGCCGGCGGCAAAGCTGCTGCAAATGGTGCGCAGCCAGTACGTGACGACGCTGTACAAGGCGCTCAGCGGCATGGTGGAGAACGCGGAGCGGCCGGTGCAGCAGGCCAGCGACGACTGGACGGCGGCCAGCGGCGACGGCGCCAGCCTCGTCATGAGCAGCATCATGGGCGGCGGCGGCAGCGGCAACGGCTCGGCGCTGTCGTCCATGACGGGCGCCATGGCAGACTACCGCGCAGCGGCCATGCTGGACAATGGCGCGTTCAACGCGGGCGACCGGGTGAGTGGCGAAGAAGGAGAATCGGGACGAGTGCAAGAGACATGACTGACGGTTAGAATGTCCGCATGCTGTTGACGCTCAGCAACCTGCAGTGTCTGCGGGCCGAGGTGGTGCCGCGGCTCAACACGCAATTTGAAAACGCCTTTTCCGTCAAGCTGACCGACGAGACAAAGACCATTCGCGACGTGCTCGGCCAAATCGACAGGCAGCTCTTTGTCTCGTACACGCGGCCGTCGGTCGAGGAGCTGCGCCGCATTGTGCGGCAGGGCTTGGCCGCCCCGGCCGCAGCGGCCCCAACCCTGTCCGACAGCGACGCCGCCAAGCCGCACGAGGTGCGCCCCTACGTCTACCAGGCGCTGCTGCTGCTGGTGCTGGTGCACTCGCAAGTGTCGACGACAGCGGCGTCGCTGACGCCCCAAGTGCTCTCGCATCTGCTGGAGCAAACGTCGCGCGAGCTGCTCGAGGCCTTTGGCGAGACCAAGGCCGACGACGCCCGGCACTACGACCTCGCGGCGCTCATGCAGGCCACGCTAGACGTTGAGTTTATTGCGCAGACGCTCAGCCAGTATGCCACGGACCGCGCGTCGGAGCTGCAGGGCCAAATCTACCAGGAGCTGGACGCGCACACCGACAACGACGCCCGCATGCGGCTCCAGGGCGAGCTGCCCGAGATGCGCACCGTGCTCAAGCGCCTGCGCGAGGCCACCAAGAACGAGTTTGCCTGCTTCCGCAAGATCAAGCGCAGCGCGGCCACCGCCGGCGGCAGCGGCGTCGCTGGCGGCAGTGCTGGCGACCGCGACAAGAAAACGGCCAGCGGCAGCAGCAACAGCACCGCTGCCCCGAGCGAGGGCACCACAGCGGCGCCTGGGTCTGTGGGTGCTTGAGGGGGTTATGTTCGATGCAAGACAATTCACACAGCTTCTACAACAAAAGTATCAGCGCACAAAACGACCTATTGTGACGTGCGCTATTTCTCAGCATTATGGTACAGGTGCCTGTCCTCCCATGCAGTTATTAATCATTTCAAAGTCGTGTCGTTTGTCCTTGATTTTTTTGATTTTTTTGCGAGACGTGCAATCAGTCAGTCGTCTGTTCGAATGACACAATCGCTCCGCCGCCTCTCTCGTCAATGCAAATGCAAAGCTCTTTGCCATGCAACAACGTTATTTCATTAGACATATCCCGTTCCTACCCCGTAACCATAACCATACTCATATACCCATTCCATAGCCCAGTAAGATAAACACAAACGACAAACGAATAAGGTGGGAAGCAGGCAGAGCAGCCAAAAAGCGCCTAGATGGAAGAACCAGCCGACGAGGCCGAGTCGGTAGTGTGAAGCATGTCATCGTCGTCGTCGTCCAAGGTCGGGCCGTGAAGGCCCTCTTCAAAGACGGGCTCGGTCTCATTGACGTCGAACTTGGTCTTGAAGTGGTTAATGTCCTTGGTCATGCTGCTGCTGTTGGAGCGGCGACGCGCATTGACAAAGTTAAAGTCCTGGTCGACGGCCTCCTCGCCTGGGCCGCCCCAGTTGCCCTTGCCGCCGCCGTTCTTCTTGGTCTTCTTGGGGTCGGTATCGGCAAAGCCGTTCTTGGCAAAGAACTTGGGCAGATGCTCGTCCGAGCCCAGAACATCGGGCACAGCACCGTGGTGACGGTCGTTGAACTTGTGCGAGCGAGTCACTTTGACCGTTAGTACGTGTTGAGATAAAACAGGACGAATAAAACACTTACTGTTGATTCAATTGGAATGAAACGATTCAATGAGAAACGACAGAGTAGAATGGAGCGTTGGAGTAGGATGGAGCGTTGTAGTAGAATGATGGAGCGTGGAAGCAAGTAGAGATTGACAAGAGACACAGATCACCTTATATAGAAGCAGATGAGATGAGTAAATCAGATGCGGGGTCAAATGGGTGTCGACAAGTACTATGACGAGACGGTTGAGATAAACGTGATCCCGCTAGTTGTAAAGCTGTGAAGCTGCAATGGCCGAGATGGGTGGCGTGGCGGAGTTTGATTGTGTAGAGATAACACGGCAAAAGTGGAAGAAGGACGACGGAATAACAGGAAAGGGATAGGCAAACAGGAAAAGGCGAGGCAGAGACGTGGGCAAAAGGAACAATGGTTGCAGAACTAGTGGAAAACAAGTGCTGGTAGGATGGGATGCTGAGTACGCAGAAAAGAGGCAGTTGCGTCTTAGTCCAGTGTAGTGTAGTGTGAAGCTGCGCGTTGTCTGTTGTGAGGTTGTGGTGGCGGCTTTTTATAACCAGAGGGCCTGCACCACCGGCCGGGACGAGCTTCCGGTGCTTCTACGGATTTCTGTGATGACGACCAGGTCCCGTTTGCTGCTTCCCCACTCGTGTCGTTGACGCATCGGTCAGGCGAGCTCATGACTCCTACCTCACAGGCCAACCCTCAGAGGGTGGTCGCGTGAGTCTGATGCAACGGGGGGGAAGGCGCGAGCCAGAGCATGTAGGGGCCCGCCGAGCCTTCTGGCGCTTTCGTTTGGCCTGCCCCACCATGGATCGGCGCTAATATATGGCGCCGGTAGTGGAACAGAGAGGAAAGCACAAAAACACTGTCCATGATGAAAGGGTTGCCATGGCTATGTAGTGTACCATGGTAACGGCAGCGTTGGGTTCCCCTGCCGACCGCCCTCTTTATTGCGAGCTCCTTCTGCTGTCGTTTCTGCTCTGTGCCGGCACGCCATACCGGCCACCGCTCTTGCCTCTGCCTCCGGTGACATCAGATCGACCCACTCTCGGCCGACGGACAAGCTTGCGTGGGTCGAAGCGCAGAGCGACTCCTACGTAAGTGACCCTGGGTCACACACACTCGCATACCCCGCAAAATGGCCCACGCTAGCGGCATTAGCTGTGTCTTGAATTGGCGGATAAGCTCGTCCAGAGCTGTAGCCTATCCGTGTTGCTTCCTCGCGCCATTGCCTCTTACCACTGCTGCACACGCAGCAGACGTCCCGGTATGCCCGTGTTTACAGTCCGGAATGGGGGACACGGTCTATTGACAAACGGCGTGGTTCACAGACACCATTTGTAGAGTCATAGATGGCTCCGGCTTTAATCCCGAATCAATAGCTTGACAACACATTTATCCACCAGGCAACTCGCCGAACCTCGGGCCTTGAGCTTGGCATGGCGTGCTCGTATCATCAATCCTAGCTTCTCAGACTCCTCAGCCGAGCTTGTGTGCGTTTCCGGTTGCGGCCGTTGAGCTTCGCCGATAATGACATTGTCCCGTCGAGGCCATCCCTACCGCTCTCGGAGACTGGCATGCGCCTCCAAACGAATTGACAAAATGAGCAAAGGGGTCCTACTACAATGTCGTTTGCATCGACACCTCTGGTTTTATCAGGCGGCAACTTCCATCTGTTTGTAGTGGCGCAATTCTTCAGCAGCCTCCTTATCGACCGGAAAGCTCCGATCTCGGCCCATAGCTAGTATAGCTGTATTTCCACTTGCCCAAGCGCCACGTATCAAACTCTATGACTCGTCATTGACTCCGTCTACGACCGCTGTTATCGTAACCTCTTAGCTAAGTTCCTCACAATGTAGTGTATACCCACCTCTCCATGACTCTTTAATGTGTGATTTTTCTACGAGTATGGACAATTCGCCGCAAGACCCTTTACCAAACGACCCGAGCAAAAGCTGCAAAAGCATAACCAAGCCCAATGACATCTTGCCCTCCCCTAGATAACACTAAATAAAACCCCCCAACTCTCACGCACCATATCTATTTACGGCCATTGACTCCCTTCTTTGCGTTATCGCTATCGTCATCGTCTTCGTCATCCTCGTCATCGACTTCGTCTTCGTCTTCTTCGTCTTCGTCGCTGTGGCCACCAATGCTATATCTCGGGTCGGTGGTGGGTGTGGCCGCAGTAAGGTCGTCCAGCTCCCCCTCGTCAAAGTCGCCGGCCTCCAGATCCCGACCGGGCCGCTTATTGCGAAAGTTTTCAAGCGCACTGCCGCTGCCTCCGCTGCGCGCGGAGCGACGATGGCTCTGGTCAGTCATGGAAATGTCCAAGTCTGACGACGACAGCGGCTCGGGTCCGCCAGCCACGCCGCGGTATCCCTCCCGACGGCGGCGGCGGCGGTCACGCCAGACAAAGTAGCCCCAGGCCGTGGCTGCCACAGACACGATGACGAGCACAAGCTCGCCGCTCTTGCGGTAGGCCTGCCATTTGGCAGCTTCCAGCTTGGCCTTTTCGGCCTCCTTGGCAGCCGTGCCGTTGCCGGCAGCGCCGCCCACCGTGGTCTCGGGGCCCTTTTCGCCGTCGAGCCGCGAGTCCGAGGGTTTGCCGCCGATGCTGCTGATGTCGACGCCCATGAAGCGGTCCAGCATGTCGCGACTGCGCCGCGGGTAGTCAAACGGCACCATGTGCGAGGAGTTGTAGAACAGCACATAGGTCAGATTGCGGGCCTCTTGCCAGAAGCCGGCCAGCTCTCCCTCAAACGTCCACTCGCGGCGCGGCGCCCAGTTGCTCGGCGACAGCTCAAAGCCTTTGCCGCCGTTCCACTGCATGTTGGCGATCATGGCCTCTGTGCCCAGGTGGTTGCAAATCAGGTCCTCGGCGCCCGAGAAGAGCATAACCGGCACCTGCGACAGAATCTCGGGCAGGAGGGCAATGGCCGGCTTCGAGTCCGGGTCCCGGAATTGCGAGCCGACGTTGCCGTTGCATTCGGCCCAGCCCGTGTTCTTGGCGCTGTTGACGTGGAGCGCACTGACAACGTCGGGGCGGCGCAAATAAGGCGTCAGCTGCTCGAGATCGGGTGGCCAGTTCATGCCACAGCTGGGGTAGCTGTCGCGGAGCCGCACGTCGTACATGTTGAGACAGTCCTGGTTGTTGCCCTTTTTGTGGTTTGTCATTTGCAGCAAGTTTTGGAGAATGGCCTCACAGGCACCAATGTTGATCTTTTGCTGCTCCGGGCCGCCGGCAGCCAGCACTTCCTTTTGGCAATTGCGGTGCTGTGCTTCCAGAGTGACTGCGGTATCGCTGTCCTTGGAGATTATGTTCTTTTCGTAGGCAAAGTCGAGGTAGGAGCCGTACTGTTCGGCGGGAGAGATCCAGCCGTTGCCGATAAGCAGGCCCTTGAGCGCCCAAATGTGCTTCGTATCGGGATTCTTGTTGCGGTCGAGAATGCGCTTGGCAATGTAGGGGATGTGTTGGCCGGCAAAGGATTCGCCTGCAATATACAGCTACAAGACAAAAGGTCAGATTTATCCATAGTGGCTCCTCTCTTCTCTCAACCTCTCTTCTCTCAACGTACATCGTCATGCTCGAATTCGGGGAAAATGGCAAACCACTTGTCGAGGAAAACCATGAACTGGTCGGCCATCTCGTCGAGTTTGTGCACATAGCTGTCGGTGTTGACATAGCTGAAGCCGGTGCCGACAGGGTTGTCGACAAAGACAACGTTGGCAAACTCGTTCCAGCCGCCCTCGTTGTAGACCAGCGTTTTGTCGTCCTTGACCCGATACGGGCCAATCTCCATAAGTGCGCCGTCCTCTGAGCTGCATCCGGGCCCGCCGTTGAGCCAGATGACAGTGCGTTGCCGGTTGGCGATATGTTTGTTGTGGAAGAGCCAGAAGAAGAGGTTTCCGTTGTGTTCGGGGGTGACTTCAATGTGCCTGGAGAGGTCAGTTTGTGTCGACAAGATACGAAGCCACCAATGGAACTCACCCAGCATGCATCTTCAACAACGGTTGCGGCGCGCCGGGGAGAGAATGCACATAGTAGTCGCTGGCGGAAGCGGCTTGCGCAACGCCCATCCACCAAGAGGAGGCGACAGCGGCTGCCGTCATCAGTGTGTGCCATTGCCGCCATGGTGGCCTCTGCTGGAGGCGCATGGCGAGATTGGTGATTCGAAAAGAGGGGAATTTGGATGGAAAGGAGGAGAAAGAAAAAAGGAAAAAGGAAAAAAAGGAGATAAATCAAGCTACAAAATACACCAAATAAAACGCACGCCTCAAAAGAGGTCTAGGGGACAAGCAGGGGCCCAAACGAACGAAACGACGGCCGAAAAGGCAGGACAAACATTGGCCGGAAAAGTAAAGACTTTGTCGAGGAGAAAACAAGAAGAAAAGACAAGAGAAAATAACGGCGGCACGGCTGACGTGTTTGTTATCTTGAGCAAGAGGGCTGCAACAGTTTGTAGGCTCTTGACAGCACAAAAGTAAGGAGGCGAAAAGCGGGGCCGTGTTCCGGATCTGGGGGGCAGGAGCACCGGACGTAGCGCCCCAGCACACAGAAGGTGCGACGGGAGAGACAAAGTGTCACAGACGGAAAATAGGTCAGCACCGGAATAGGACAAGAGCGACAACGGGGGAGAAGGAGAAGAGCAAAGGACTTGTTCTAAGCATTGCTGTTCCGGGACCCACTTGAGCTCTGCTTAGATAATAACGATGGAAAAATATTCAGTCGAGGTTCTTGATCTCTGGCACAGCAAACTCTTTATTTCCCGTGAATTCTGGATTTGTTACTCGTACGAATTTACAAACTGACGAAAACACAATGGCCAAGACGTACATTGTAGAACATCTCGACGACGAGCTGGGGCAGTGGTCGGAGCTCGAGTACCTCTGCATCGCCAGCGAATCGGCGTCTTTTTGCCTGTCGTCAGTGCCGAAAACGCTGCAATTGCCGCCGGCGCTGTCGGCAGCGCCTGGGTTTCGAGCAGACACCCGGAGCGTGGAAGAGCTGTATGGCACGGACGCGGCCAAGAAGGCCCGCGTGTGCCTGCTGGACCCGGCGGCAGCGCAGGAGTTGAGCCCCGAGGACGGCGACGATTTCGATGTGTTTCTCTTTGGAGGCATTTTGGGCGATGACCCGCCGCGTGGTATATTTCCCTTGTTTGGTACCTGCAGGCCTGCTGGGTGTGGCTAACCAAAGAAAGACCGCACATCGGAGCTGCGGAAAAAGGGCTTTGCGGGTCGTCGGCTGGGGCCGGTGCAAATGACAACGGACACGGCCGTTCGAGTGACGCGAATTGTGGTGGAACAGAAAGGCAAGAAAGCGTCTGAAAGGAGGAGTTTATGCAGGCAACGATTGGCTATGCTAACCCGGTCGTGCAGTTCCCTTGGACAAGATTGCGTACGTGGACTTTCCCGAGCTCAAGTTCAACGAGCACGAGAGCACAGAGATGCCGTTTCGCTACGTCAAGGGAGACAACGGCGAGCCCATTATGCCCAAAGTAAGCCCTAGGCGATATGGCAAGGCTACAGGATCCCACCTTGACAGGGCAGAAAGGCTGACAGGCACAGGGAATGGTGGAACTGATTGGCAAAGACGCGGACAAGGCTATTGACGATCTGTTCTAGACGAGGGACAGGGCGATTGGGGCCGCGGACGGGCAAATCCACGGAACAGTGAAGCAGAGGGACAACAAGGAAAAGACAGACGAAGCGGAGTCGCTGGTTGGTTGGCGTCGCAACTTGCCGGGAGCTTATCTCTAGGCGGCAAATCCCGACAGCGAATGGAAATGGCCTGTTTGCTCGACGATAAAAGCCGAGCCGGCAGGCTGCAAAAGCAAAAGCAAAACAAAAAAACAGAAAAAGGGTGTTGAGAAAAAAAAGACACTGGCCGGCCCTCGGATAAGCACACCTATTTTCACAATGGCGCCGCCACCCCTCGAATTCCATCCGCCGCTGCTCAATACAGCCTGTCCATGGGCGACAAACTTGGCCGACCTGACAGCACTCTACGACTGCGAGCACACGGGAGCTGTAACGACGCGCACATCGCTCGTAAACGGCTTCCAGCACAACCCCGAGGTGCACCAGTTTGTCTTTTTCGAGGCGGCCTCGCACGACCCCAAGGCGGACGCGGCACCGAGCGCCAGCCTCAACTCGCTCGGCTACAGCCCGCTGCCGCTCGAGACGTACCTGGGCTTCATCCGGGAGATTGCGTCGCGGTCGGCCTGTGCTGGCAGGAAAAAGGGTTTCGTGGTGTCGGTGACGGGCAGCCCGGAAGAGGTGGCCGAGTGCTACCGGCGCATTGCGGCGGCGCAGACGGCACTGCCAGGAGGGGCGGACGCGGTGCCGCTGGCCATGGAGGTCAACCTGAGCTGCCCCAACATCCCCAACAAGCCGCCACCGGCATACGATGGGCCGTCGCTAGAGACGTATCTGGCGGCCATTGCGGGCGCAGTGGGCGAGAGCACGGCCGAGACTGTACCGGCGCGCATCCCCGTGGGCTTCAAGACGCCGCCGTATACGCACGCGGGGCAGTTTTCCGTGCTTGTGGGTGCGCTGCGGGCGTCGGCAGCAGCCAGCGCAGACGGGCTGTGTCCGCTCAGCTTCCTGACCATGACCAACACGCTGGGGTCATGTCTGGTGCTGACGGGCGCCGACTCTCCGGCGGCGGCGCTCCCGGGGACTGGCCTGGGCGGCATGGCAGGAGCGCCGCTTCACGCGCTGGCGCTGGGCAACGTGGCTACGGTGCGGCGGATGCTGGACAGCGAAGCCGACAAGGCGACTCTGGGCCATATCCGCATCATTGGCGCGGGCGGCGTGCTGGATGCGGCTGGTTTTGCGCGCATGAAGAGCGTGGGGGCGTACGCAGTGGGCGTGGGATCTGGGCTGGGTCTGAACGGCGTGGGCGTGTTTGCAAAGATGGGGCAATAAAGCAGGCGGAATTGGTGATGTAGTGTAGTAGTGTACGAATTGTATGTAGCTGGTGATGTAGTACAAAATCTCACCTGCCACAGACCCACAAGCGTGGCCCTCGGGTTTTATGGGGCCGCTCCGACACGCTAGCGACCGGATGACCAATCATGCCGACGGGTGCGCTGTTATCACGCACTGCACATTGCCATTTGTGGCACCTTTTGGCCTATTGTGGAGAGTGATACCATCCCTTATAAGGGTGCTGCGATGGTAAAGACGCGAGCTCGCCAGCCATCACCAAACCTTTTTTTGCCATCCGGCCGCCTCTTCTCCATGGCCTTGACGAGCGGCAGCGATGCAGACACCATGGCCGGTGCGCGCGAGACCGAGCCGCTGCTGGCGCGGCGTGAAACAGATGCAGGCGCTAGCCAAGCATCGGCGTCATCACCCCCCCCCCCCGCGGCCACGGGCCCGCCGTCGACGATCCGGCTGGTGACCCTGGCCGGCTGCCTGTGGATCCTCATCTTTTTGCAGGCCAGCAACATGAGCGGCATGACCATGGCACAGTCGGCCATTGCGGCCGACCTCGACGCCTACGCGCACACCACCTGGTTCTCGGGCGTGTACATGATGGCGGGAGCCTCGTTTGCGCCGTTCATGGGCCGCCTGGCCACCGTGTTCTCGGCGGCGGCGCTGACCGTCGCGTCGGCGGCGTTGCTGGCGGCCGGCACCATGATGACGGCGTGGGCCACCAGCCTGGCCACCTTTTTGGCCGGGCGCGCCGTCGTCGGCCTGGGCGCCGGCGGCGTGCTGACGCTGCCGCTGATCACGGTGCTGCACCTGACCGATCACCGCCGTCGAGGCCTCTTTGTCGGCATGGTCAACGCCGGCTTCACCGTCGGACTGACGTGCGGAGCCGTCGTGTACGGCGCGCTGCTGCCCGTCCTCGGTTGGGTGAGTGTGCCGTCCTTGTGCCGTCCTTGTGCCCCAAAGTGCTGACTAACCGTCTGCCAGCGCACCGTCTTCCTCGTCCAGGCCCCTCTGGCCCTGCTGGGCGGCCTCGGCGTCTTCTTTGCCATGCCGCCCCTGCAGCGCGGCCCGACCGACGAGCTGCCGTCTACCTGGCAAAAGCTGGCCCGCATCGACTATGGCGGCGCCTTTTTCATGGTGCGTCTGTCCCGTTTCCGTCTTGCCCCCCCCCCCCCTCGCTGACAGTTCTAGACGCTCTCGATTGTCCTCCTCCTCTACGGCCTCAACGGCACCCCCCGCCCCGTCCCCCTGCTCGCGTCTGCCGCCACCCTGGCCGTCTTTATCGCGCTCGAGTGCCTCGCTGTCGCCGACCCCATTGTCCCGCTCGAGCTGCTGCGCTCCCGCCACGTGCTCTTGTCCTGCCTCGCCCAGCTCGTCGTCATGGCCGCCCGCTGGACCATTTTGTTCTATGCGCCCATATTTATGCTCGCCGTTCGCGGGCTCTCGCCCGCTGCGGCCGGCGCCGTCCTTGTGCCCACCAATGCCGGCTTCGGGTCCGGCAGCCTGCTCATTGGCTGGCTGCACGTGCGTCGGCCGGGCTCCTTTTGGCTGCCGGCCGTCGTCAGCGTGCTGCTATTTGCCTCAACGCTGGCCCTCATCGGCACGGCCAACCAGGCGCCCGAGTCCGAGGTCTTGGGCGGCGTCTGGCCCTCCTCGTCCTCTGCCCCCTTCCACCCCCTCGCCTACCTCTCCCTCCTCTTCATCAACGGCTTCTGCACCGGCGCCTTTCTCAATTACACCCTCGCCCATCTCCTCCACCTCACCCGCCCCTCCACCCACTTTGTCGCCACCAGCCTGCTCGCCACTTTTCGCGGCTTCGCCGGCTGCTTCGCCACCACCCTGGGCGGCGGCTACTTTATGCGGCACCTGGCCGTCCGCCTGACCGAGGGCTTCCGCCAGATCGACGGCGACGCCCCCAACTCTTCCGAGCGCGCCCTCCTCATCACCCGCCTCATCGGCAGCCCGGCGCTGGTCTACGGCACCGACGCCGCTCACGGCGGCCGGCCCGTGCTGTCGGCCACTGAGCGCCACGTCGCCGTCACGGCCTACGCGGCTTCGCTGCGCGCGCTCTACTATGCGGCCGCGCTGGCCGCTCTGTCTGTCTTGGTGCTGCAGGCGGCCACGGGCCGGACGGCACCGCCCAAGAGCCATAGCGAGACGGCCGCTGCTGACGGCCATCTCTCCGACGAGGAGCAGGACCAAGATGAGATCCGTGAGGCCATAGCCGAGCACGATCCCACCATGGAGGTGTGATATATTTGATTGTTTAGTTGCTATTTCCGACATTTTCGTTCTTTTGGGTGTTTTATTACTTATTTGGCTTTGTATTCCATAGACACTCAAGTATGTTTCGGCGGTAGATTCGGCGGTAGATCCAGCCATTTAGCGGAGGACAAGTGATGCAAATCAGTCCTTTCCTGTAGTTATAACTGGGTATAATAGAGTGCTCCTTTCTCACTGGTCGTCCGCGTTCCAATTCGTATAATCGGCTTTCAACTCGCAACTACACCCGCAATCCTTCGCCCGGAACACTACCCTCTCCCCCTTCTGCGGCCATTTCTCGGCTCGGGTACAGTGCGGCCACCTCGGTCAGACGACGGGCATCGCGCACCCCGATCACGTACAGCGGGTACACCAGCGCTGCCGCCATCAGAGCCACAATCACGATAAAGGCCGCGCGGATGCGGCCGTCGCCCATGATGCCATACATGACAAACGGCCAAAACAGCGGGCCTGAAGCGCCCATCGTTAGAAAGGCGGCTGCCCGTTTCGTGTGGGCGCCCTGCCCGCGCAGGCCCATGACGAAAACCAGCGGCCAGATGGGACCCTCGAAAAAGAAAAATAAAACGGCCGGCACAGCGACCAGGTTGGCGTTGTGGCCTGGCGGCAGCACCACTATCAGCAGCGCCATCAGGCCGGCCAGTCCCGTAGACCAGGCCAACATGGCCGGCGGCGCCGGCAGCCACGAGGTGCGCCACTTTTTGTCCTTGTCCTTGTCCTTGTCCTTGTTCCCCCTTCTCTCCCGCCTCTGCTGCTGCACCTGCAGATACACCATGTACCCGGCCATGAACCGCGACAGGCAAAAGGCCGTGTGCCCAATCAACAGGTAGTTGGGCACCGACAGCGCCAGGCCGGCCTCGTCGCTCGTCGCCTCGCTGGACGAAACGCTCAAGATGCGGGAGGACAAGTGCCGCTTCCGGATGGACCCGTCCGCCTGGCGCGCCCACGAGGTCATGAGCGCGTAAAAGTAGATGCTCATACTTTCCTGGGCCGCCACATAGCACCACTGCGCCGCCACAGCCAGGGCCAGACACACCGTCCGTAGCTGCAGTCCGCCTACGCTGCGCCGGGTACCGTCCACCGGCAGTCGGCTGGCCGCCTCCTGCAGCTCCGCGTCGCCCACTTCCGGCAGCGGCATGTAGTAGAAAAACAGGGCCAGCGCAACACAGAGCATCGTAATGGCCAGGTAGGTCCACTGCGTGTCCAGCAGGATCGTCGAGCTTCGGCTGCTTCGGCTGCTACCATCGAGCTTCACAAACAGCACCTTTTGCGCCAGCAGCCCGCTCAAAACACTGCCCACACCTTGCAGGCCTTGCGCCAAGAGAAGCCGCATCTCGGCGTATTCCATCGGTCCGCACAGCGCCAGAAACGGGTTGGCTGCCGTCTCAAGAACGGCCAGGCCAAAGCCGACGACAAAGCTGCTAATGAGAAAGCCGGGAAACGACAGCAGCACCGAGCTCGGCCAGAACATGATGGTGCCCATGCCGTAGAAGCACAGTCCCACGATAAAGGTGGCCTTGAAACCGCCGATCGAGTCGTCCACGCGCCGGCGACGAGCCGGTCCAGTGCTGGCTGGCGCTTGCGGCGGCGGGAGCCTGTTTTGGCCCAAAAGCCGGTGATGGGGCAGCGATCGGTGGTGTTCGTCGTGGCGCAGAATCCATTCGCCCACCAGCAACGGCCCAAACAGATAGCCGCCGCCAAAATAGGCACTGGTCAGGCCAATCGTCTGGGCGGTGGTCATGCCGGCCACCGCCGCCACCGCGTTGTTGAGCGTATTGAGAAGGCCGTACGAGAAGCCCCAGAGAAAGAAGAGGACGGCCACGGTGGTGCAGTACTTCCATGAGTCCGGCACCGACGTCACCAGCATGCTCTTGGGCCGCTCGAGGTTGACAAAGCCAAAATAGACGGTGCTGTCTGTCCTGACTGTGCCGGCGTCAGCCGGGAGAGAGGAAGAAGGCGGGGCCGCAGAGCTCAGCGGATCGCCTGGGCCGCCCGAGCTAGACGTTGTGGCTGCTGGATGGCTATTGTTGGTTCCCGTGCCCGATCCAGACCGCTTTCCCAGTCCGTCCGGGTCCATCAGCATCGCAGGCAGAATCTTGACAATCAGCGGCTTCAGCGTGGGGACGCAGGCGCAGGTGATGCCGATATTGACCTCGACAGCCGACCACATGAGCGCCAGCGAGGCGTTCCACGAAAAGTCGAGGCTGTCGCCAAACAAGGAGTCCGCGTCCGACGACCGGCCCGTGGACACAGAGCTGACGGCCTGCTGCAAGTAGTAGATGCGCACTACATCCACAACGGCGACAAAGATGCCCAGCAAAAAGGTCGCCACCAGGATCGTCTTCTGCCGCGACGGCAGCTGCATGCCCGTCAGCACCGGCAGCGGCAGCGCCAGGATGGCCAGGTCTGTGACAATATTGACGGGCGCCGAGCAGATGAACTCGGTCAGCAGCGAGATGCACTTGCCGCGGCCGTCGCTGTCGCCATCAAAGGCCGCAGAGGTCGGGCGGCACTGGAAGATGTTGAGCAACGTTAGCACGATGCCGGCCACATTGACAATGGCCAGAGTGGCGTACGATCCCAGACGTAGCACCGGCTGTGTGTTCTTGGACAGTCGCAGGTAAAAGAGGAGAAGAGAGGTTTTGGTGGCCATGAGAGCCGGATTCTGGGGGTCAGCTCTCGATCCGCCAGGACGGCCACGGCTAGACGCCCACTCACATAGAGAATCGAGAATGTGTACTCGGCCTTGCGCAACGCCGCCCGCTGCTCGTCCGCAATGTCGCCATCATGCCGGCCCAGACCCCAGCGCGTGCCCAGGTCAATGGTCGTGCTCAGGCCCAGCGCCAGCAGCCAGGCCGCGGCTATAAAGTAGTCGTCTGTGCCCACACGGCGCACAATGCCGATTCGACACACCAGGCGAGCCGTCACAAATACAAAGCTCAGCGCCAGCGTGGCCGTCGTCACAGCAAAGACGGCCGGTCCTCGGTCCGGGAAAGGGAGATGGGAGCCGGCCGCCGCCGCTGATGCCGCCAATGCTGCCGATGCTGCCGTCCCGAAAGACATGCCGCCGTGAGTCCCGTCAGCTGTATCCTATTGTGTTCCGACAAGAGGCCAGGCCATGGTTGCCCTTGATTGCTCGCGCTCTCTCTTTCGGGGCCAGATCACAATCATGGCGGACACGGCGCTGGCGGCTGTTGTCTGTCCTTGTCCTCGCGCACTTGCTCTCTTTGGCTCGTTTCGTTCTTTGCTTTTTTGCGTTCTTTGCTTTTTTTGTTTGCTTTTTTCCGATGAGATAGACAAACGTTGATTTCCCGTTCAATGGAAAAAGATACAAAACTTGAGTTCCCGTTGAATGGCAAAAGATCAAATGTCATTTCCCCATCGATGCAACACTGACGCTTTTGCTGAAAAAAGAAAACAAGTCAAGGTAGAGTTCGCCCAGTTGAACAAACCCATCTGCCAAAAGAAGAAACCAACGCCAACAGCCACCAACCGAGGGAGGCCAAAGAAAAACAGCGTTCGCTCCTGCTAATGATTTTCCCCAATGTCGTTGCTTATACGCCGCATACCCAATCTCCACTTTTTTAGCTCTTGGTTACCTCATCCAGTTTACTACAAAGTACCAAAGTGTTCTTCAAATAAGCGTCGTGCCTTTACTGGCTTTGAGAAATTAAATTTTCCCCAAGTGAAGAGTTTCTGCTTCTGCTCGTAGGGCTGAATACCTCGTCAGCATCTAGATAATCTGATTCAAAACAATCACGAGTGTATTCAAGTGGTGCCGTCGTAAAGAAGAGTAAAAACAAAGCACAAGAGCACAGCAGCAATGTAATTGTAAAAGACATTGTCTGGCCTGGACTGAATTTTTGCTTTTAATTTGTCGTGTGTATCCATGGCATACGCTGACGCAGTTTCAAGGCTAAACTTCCAATCCTCATTTTCCAAACACGTCAGAGCTTCAGAGCCTTATTTCAAGGATATTCGTCCAAGGCTTGCACTAGTAAGCCTTCCATTCCCGTGCTTGGCCGGCACTTGCATCTACACTAGGCCGGGCAAGGGAGCAAACCGAAGCGGCTCTCACTCGACAAAGGCTCGCAATGATTGGCCCTTGAGAAGCACGTGCATGGCCGCGTGGCAATGGAAAAGACTTCATGTCACGGCTGGCATGTAACCCATATTCGCTGGCCCACTGTGAATTTTTCCGCTTTGGTCGATTGTGGTTCCGCTTTCATAGAAATCTCTCGATACGACGTGCTGTTAGGTAATGGACAAGTCGGATGCAGCTGTCGTTGCAGTTGTCGTTATGCCCGTTTGAAGGCCGGAAGAGGCCTTGTCACGAGCCTTTTAAGCACGGCGCCGTCAACAACCTTGTGGTCGAAGCTCTTTGTGTCGTTTTCTGACATGTAGACAGATCTTTAGCCAGAGTTAAAGTATGTAATAGAGCCATTTTTATTAAATTATATGGAAAATTCGGTACATCATAACACTGGCTCGTACAAGCAGGAGTGTAGCACTCATCCTCCACGACAACTCAAATACAATTGTACAACACTCCGTATCTCCATATATTGTATGCAACATCACACCTCAACGTTTGTGGAGCTTGATGCAGCTTGTGGCCATTCCATGAGAAGAGCCGAGGTGCAATAAGAAAAGAAAGACGCCGTGACTGCAAGAAAAAAACCAAAAAAAACCAAGAGCGGCAGGTGGAGTTACAGAATGCCAAGGATTTTGTTTTTACTTTTTTAAGCCGACATCTCGTAGCTCTTTGTAGTGTACTTGTACTCTAGCGTGAGCCGATCGCCACTAAGAACAAAGCGCATGGGATTGGTAGCCTGCATATGCCAGCGAATATTCAGCACTGTACCGGGTATAGTACAGTGGCGAATTGCGTGCAAAAGAAACACGGGAAATAGACGCCGTAAAAACGAGCCATTCATAAAGCCATTGACTCTGGCTTTTCTGGTCTGTGAGCGTCCATGGCTACCCTCTAAACAGCTTCGGATCGCAAAGGGAAAGAGGCAGCCCGTGGTGCTACAATACATGCGCTCGTTGCTGGCGACAAACCAATACGTTAACGTAAGGAACACCCGGCAGTCCACTTGGCGCTGTCCGCTAAAGTGATACGCCGCCGGATGGAGCAGGCACCACTGCAGCCCTCCGGACTTGCCTAAAACTCAGCCACCCCGGCAGCATCTAGACCCTTCTACTTTTGTTGTCCCTTTTATTTGCCGCCTTCCTCTCCTTTTTGTGAATTTGAGATCGCCAACTCGAAAAAAGGGCCAGCCAGTCTCACCGTCTGCAACGGGCCGTTTCTCATCGTTGCCGTGTAACATCAACCGCCCATCGCCCATCACCTGCTCGAGGCGTACAGTGCACAAGCCTGCCGATAACTGCAGGCGTCGGCCGCATCGCCAAAAAGAACGCAGTCGCGCCAGCCAAGCCTTTTCTTATCTTGTCTTCTATCTCGGCGCATCTCCCAGCTCCCTTTTCCTCTCGTTATCTCGTGCCGCACCCCTCTGCCATATATACCGCCGCCACCGGGCCCTTGCCAATCGCTGCAGTCGCCGCCAATTTCGCTCCCTTGACGCCACCATCAGTCCTTTTTCCGTTGATTTTTGCTCTCAACGCTCTCGCCAACGGGCTTTTTCCATAGCAGAGCCGCGGAGCTGCGGCCTCACGAACCAGCACCCAGCACCAGACAGCAGCTCCGCCGCCGTGGTCGACCATGAAATTCGGCCAGTTGCTGGAGAAGGAGTCCGTGCCGGAATGGAGCCTTCACAACATTGACTACAACACCCTCAAGCAGTTTATCAAAGCCCACACCACCCGCGACCAGGCCACCGCCATTCCAATCCCGGGCCAGCAGGACACGGCTCTTCAGCGCTTTGAAAACGATTTCTATGACGAACTATGTCGCCAACATGACCGCGTTGGCCTCTTTGTCGTCACAAAGACGAGCGAGATCGGCCAGCGATTGCGTGCGTTTTCCCTGCCCCTCCATCGCCCATTCCTGTCGTCATCTAACACGTGGTACAGAATATTTGTCCGACCAGATTCATCGGCTACTCCTCCGTGGCACCACGTCTGCACAGAGCGCTTCTTCGGTAAAGCGCCAACGCCGCTTTGCAAAGTACGACCGCACCGCTGTTCAACTTCGCCACGAAATCCGCGACCTGTCCCGCTTTGTCAATGCCCAGGTTGTGGCTTTCCGGAAGATCTTGAAGAAGTATCGGGTAGGTGCTCCGAGGCCTGTAATTACAACAAGGACACAGACAGTGCTGACATTTCCTCTAGAAATGGACGGGCTCTAGTTCACTTGGCACCCGCTTCCGTGAAAACATCCTTTCGGATCCCAAGAGCTTTACCCGGCGCGACTTTTCTCATCTCGAAAACCAAGCCGACGAGCTCCTCGGCATCATACGCGCCTCCACGCCTGCCAGCAGCGCCCCCCAGAGCCCCCCGAATGAGCCAATGTCTCCACCTCAACAGGGCGGCCGGCGGGGCAGTGCCCAGGATTCCACCTCGTCTTCCACACTACAGGCGCTGTCATCGTCAGCTGGTTCGGAGCCGTTGGTTCGAGCACACGAGTCCGAACGGCGCACAACACTGCTGGCTTGTGCTCCTGTACAGACACACTACTGGAACGAGTATGACGACGGCAGTGAGGCTGGCGATGCCGGGGCTTCCGCCAGCGGCGGATACGCACTTTATCTTCACCCAGACCAAGAGTCCGACTTTCCCGGCATGGCGACTCTGGTGTCCTTCTTCACGGTGCCCATCGCCAAGGCAAGGGAATGGATGGCCACTCGGGGAGCCGACGCCTCCGAGAATGGTTTCGCGCCCAGGGGAGAGCATGCTCCGCTACTCTCGCCAAACGGCGGCTACGGGACGTATGGGGATTTGATGGCGGATGGTGGCGAGAGCGGCCTGTTATCACACGACCGGCCACGGCGATCAACATTTTCACACCGTCAACAGCAACGGCACCGGCAACGACGACGTGACGAGAACGCCGCTGCTGACGACATGACAGACCATGACGGCGACTATGAAGGCACCGATGGCGACACCGACGGCAATGGCCACCTGAGCTCCGAGGAAGACGCCGCCGACGTCTTTGGCAGCGACACGGAATTCCCGCAAGGCTATGAGGCGCATTACGCCTCTCTTCCGTCGATCAACGACCAGCGCATTGCGCGGTATCGCGAGCTTATGCTGACCGTGGGCGCCGTCGGCTGTTTTGTAGCCGCCGTCCTGCTGCTGAGCGTGGCTGGCATCCTCATTTCCACCGGACGCCATCGGCTGCGGATCGAGGTGGATGCAGGCGTGACGATGGGCGTGGTAGCCAGTTTGGGCTTCGACTGTGCGGCCCTGGGCATGATCATATCAAAAAATGACCACATTGCCATTGTCTATCGCGCTCTTGTGTGGGTGGCATTTGCGGCCATCTGCGTGCTGAACGGCGTTGTGCTTGTCCTTGTCATGGGCAACACCGCCGTTTGAACAGCACAATGCCAATAGCGTTACCGAAACGACATGTTCCGATTCATGTTTTCCCTTTGTTTGCTTTTATATGCGTGTGCTATCTCATGCTGTCGCATATAATTTGTTAAAGCGCAGCCATTCTTCTTCGATATCTTGGCCACGTTTCCGGATGGTTTTTCGGGGGGCGGGAGGTTTTATATAGCACCTTTAGAGGGTTGATCTGGGTTTCTGTTCTCGCTCGGGCAGGCTTGCATTGTTCTGATATCCTGGGCACATTAGACAAGTGTGTATACTTTTGAATAAAGCGCGAGCTGTATCGACTACGCGCGCATTTGCCTGTATGGGTGTGTGCCTGACTTGTACAATGTAGTGATGGGCCAGTTTTGTGGTGTAGCTAACTGCGAGATGATTTACGTCTTATTGATAGATGCTTGGCCAATCTCAATCAAGACAGCTAAATAGAAGCACGTTGGTATCTTTTCACCGATGAAAAGTACCTTGTATCACACAGCTCATAACTACGATTACACAACAGTGGTTGCGAGCCACAAACTGAGGAAGTAACAGCCAATGTGACAAACGCAGATCAACAACCTCCGGTCGGGGAAATTCACTGCAAGATGTATCTTCTCTTCAGTGTACCTCTGTTGTAATATATGGGTATCCATCTGCGAACGAGAGCAGAAGTAAAATCCCAAAATAAATCAGTGGAGAGGGCATCTCCTGCTTTGCGGGCTTCTTTATTGTTAGACGTCAGAGCATAATCTGTCACCGTGGCATATATCTTATCTTGCTAAAAAATTGGCTTCTGCAGCCAAAAGTCCGTTGGCGCCGCTGCGGTTTCATTGGCGGAGAATCTTTGTCCTCAAGGGCCCCAGCGCCGACGACCCCGGCATTTTAGCGCGTGGGGCCCCAGCCTCACATGGCCCTTCTTTTCCGCTGAAGGAATCCGTTGGTGGCCGGAGAGGGCCCTTTCCGAAGCAGAGCACACCAGTGCTCCTCGCTGTATTTGCGGTTGTTGTGCACGTCCGCATGGAAGCTATTATTGTATTACTTCCTCGACTGCAATGGCATGACAATAACTTGGCAGCAGCACGTCGGCCGCAGTCGCAATTGCAGCCGTAGATCCCATCGTCTGGTCAGCCTCCAATTGGTGGTTGTCCGCGTTTCTCTGGCGTCTGGAGATGCAGACTTCTCGTATTCATGGCTGTTGTCTCTTTTCTTTACTGCAGGCGAGAACAGAACTGTCATGCCGTCTGTTTACCCATCTCGAGCAGGTCAAGCATATTCTTGTCTGAGGTGCCCTGGACGGAATCATGTCGTTTCCTAAGATGAGACGAACCCTCAAACTTCTTTTCAGTGCATACTCCATAGACGGCACTTTCGTTCCTTGAAGCTTCCATTCGTCTTCGGACCCGGTTGCGCGTCCCGTAACAGCCACAGCCGGGGCTGCCCCATCTGCCTTTGTCGTGCCATCGTTGGCTCATTTGGCTCTGTCGACCAGGGAAGACAGGCCTGCTTTTTTCATGCCAGCTATTTCCAGCCGCACCAGAGCGGCACAAGACGGATAGGGACAGCATACGACTGTAGTGCAACGATGTGAAAGCCCCGAGAGACAGCAAATTATGGAGCCAGTCATAGGCTATAGTGTAGATAGTGCACAGATGCCTCTCTTGCCTAGTCAAGGCCATTGTCATCGTTTCCAGCCAAACACGGCCTCTCGAGTTAAGTTTATTTCAATAAGTTGAATGGCAAATGTTACACTCACACTAGCAGTGCTCACTAGCGGGCTGGTGGGGAAGGAGAGCCAGTGGCCGCCGGGGTTTTGGCAGGAGCGTCCCTATTCCTCCGTGTTGTGGCGCCAATTGGGAGCCTATCTGTTGGACGTGGAGCGGGCGGGTGGGGACGAGGGGTGCTGCTGTTGTGGAGTGCTTGGCTCTTGCCACCGCAAGAACTCGGGGCGCTGCTTCCTCCAACCGCTTTGCTGGACTTTTACTTGCCAGGTGCTGGGCGAACTTCCCCATCGGCGAAACATTTTGGCTTGACCGTAGTGCCTTCCCTACCTGCACACCTTCCCTCTCCGTGCACATCACGTACGAGCACTCGCCCGCCGGACGCATGAACAAGTCCGTTACCTTGTTTCCAGCACGCACGCACTCACGCACGCCTCCCCGCCCTGTCTGATGCGCAGGGTCCATTAGAGATTAGAGACTCAGATGTGGATCGCCGCGAGCAGTGCCGAGAAAGAAACAAGGAGGAAAGACAGACCTGTACGGCTGCCTTGTATAGAATCGCTGTGAAGCGCTCCTTTTTTGCCGGCCCTCCTTCACCCAATCTTCCGGACTGTCGCTGGAGAAGGAACGACCGGCCCGCTCCTCCAGTGCCCTTGCCGCCGCTGTCGCCTCTGCTCCCGCTGTCGCTGCTCTCGCCGCCGCCACGCTGCCGCCGCCATTCTCACTACAAGTCACTCTCACCACATCTCGCAAGTGTCGACTATTCTCCGGTTTTCACAGCCCACCTACGATATCTCTGCTACGGCCGTCTCTTACCAGTTGGCTTTCCGTTCGATATCTTGTCGGAAAAGGGGCGTTCAACTTACTCGTTTATTGGCCGTTGACCAACTGTCATCGTTTTCCGCTCTCGGGCTTTCTCCCTCTCTCTCCTTTACCAACTTTCGCCCTCGCTTATTCCTCTTTCCCCTCCTCAACCTCGTCGACTCTGGTCTTTGTTTCTTTGGCAACCCAGCAGAAAGGGCGATCCTTTTACTCGCCCCCCACGGCCGTCCATCTCTTATTACTGGTCTTCATTCCGTCAAGTCAGACTGCCTTGTCGACTTCCCGTCCACTTGGCGATTTTCATGCTCTCTTGCTTCGGTGCTTCGGTCTTCTTATCTTACTGTGCCCACGCTTGGACGAGCCTGCATTACGGAGTCTATACCGCAGGTTGTCCCGTCTAGGGTGCCACGCTTCTCGGGCATTGTACTATTGGACCGCAACTCCACCTCTCAACTTCACATCCGGAATCACTCGACTTTTCGACGGCTCCATTCCCCCCAAAGTCTGGCTGTGCCGCCTATTTTTGGGTCGTCCTGCTGCGCCCGTGTTCCGCTGCATATTTCCCGCCCGGCCTGGCTATATTCACACACCCTGCTATTGTTTGTGCTGTCTGCTACGCAACCCTGGGGTGGCCCTCCTGCTTTTTATCTTCCCCACGCCTTTTGTCTGCTGCCGCCTAGACCAGTACACTCTCCTGTGGCCACCTGATCAGAAGTACTGCGTTCCTACACTTTCCATCTCGACGAGTCAACCCCTCCCCCCTATAATTTGGTAACTTTTGATTTCTTTTTGATTTTCAGTCTATACAGGTGCAGGATTCCAGCTGTACATGTCTTTCGCCAAATTAAATCAAACGCCCAAACCATCTTGGCCCTAAAAGTCTACCGGAAAGGTTGTATCACAATAAGTCGGGTCTCTTGAGATTATGAGATTTCTTTACGCCTCATAGAACGCTGAGCGCAATCTTCCTTTTGCTGGAACGACTCGCCAACAGACACTTTCAAGGCCACCGGGGAAACACAACCACATTACGGCCCTACTAAACTGTTTATTTGCATGGATCTGAAAGCATCATAATGGCTGCCGTTCAAAAGATTCTGGTACCGGCCGTTCCCAGCGCCGTTGACGATGTTCCAATGGTCTTGGACAGCAACAAAGCCAAGATGGCTGCATCTCCTGCATTATTGCAGCAGCCAGAGGCTGCCATACCCGATCTAGACTCTCACATTGGAGTGGATGGCAAATTTGGAAGCGGTCCCCAAAGAGGAGATACACGCATCGTTGTGATTGTTTACGGCCAGAACCAGCAAGATGTGGTGTCCGTTTTTGCAGAGGTTCTCGGCAAGCCCTTTTCCACCCGGCCCAATTTTCAGTCCATCACGCCCGAAGATCGGCATCGAGTGATTGGGATCATGGCAGAGCATGCCAAATCCACCATTCACTCCCGGGATCGTAACTTGGTCGTGGCTATTCATGCCCACTGCGTCAGGCCAGCCATTCGGCCAGATGCTCTTCTTTCGGCCGAGTGCGACTACGAGTTTCTCTACACCGACACGTCCTTTTTCCGCCGTGATCTGTCTCGCTTCATCTCCTTCACTCTGGGCCAGATAAACCATCACGAAACTCTCATGGCAAAACCTCGGACGTACTTCATGTCCAGCACATTTCCGGATGTAAGATCGGCATTACCAAATATTGACATACTGACTGTGGGGTCGGACGCCTTTGAAATCCGCGTTGACCTGATCAAAGAGCCTTTGGGCGCTGGCACCTATGCCCCAGTGCCAAGTCTAAGCTACGTCGGGGAGCAAGTGATGTTGTTGCGCCAGCATACCGAATTGCCACTGATCTTCACTACGCGATGCGAGCGCGAAGGTGGCCGATTCCCAACTGACAAACCAGAACTGGTGTACGACTATCTATACCGAGCCATTCAGTGGGGCGTTGAGTACATTGACGTTGAGCTGTGGCTACCAGAAACGTTTCGCCGGCGTCTTCACGAGAAACGGGGGAACAGCCGAATCATGTCTGCCTTTCACGACTTCTCCGGCAACTTCAAATGGCCTTCGTCTTTGGCCCAGGACATATTTGCCGAATCTTGCCGGTACGCCGATATTGTCAAAATGATCACCATTAGCAATGACCGAAATGAAAACTTTGAGCTGGAGTACTTTCGCTCAAAAATGCGCTCCGAGTACCCTTCTGCGCCACCCTTCTCGGCCGTCAACATGGGAGAAGCAGGCCAGTTCTCACGAACACAAAACCACGTGTTCACGCCCATCACACACCCACTCCTGCCCGTCATAGCTGCTCCCGGACAAATGAGTGCCGCCGAGATCAACACGGCGCTTTCCATGCTTGGTCACTTGCCCAAGAAAAACATCTATGGCATCGTGAGTGCCTCAAGAAATGGTGCATCACAAGCCTCCTTTTACGAGAAATGCTTCAACGAGCTGGGCCTGCCTCACAACTTTGCTACTGTGGAGCGCCAACCGAGGGGCGTCAATACCATTGAGGCATGCTGCAACCAGAGAAATTTTGGTGGTGCCTATCTCAATCCTCCCATCTCCTACTCCAGTATCGTGACTCGGAGCGCTTTCTTTGCATCGCTAAACGAAGGCTCCGGGGCCATGCTTTCGGAAGCAGCCCGCGTCATAGGCATAGTCGACACCATTATTGTTCGGCCAGCCACCTCGCCGCCGGCATCAGCAGAAGTGTCGAACCCGTCGAGTCCGCGGCATTACCAGAACGATTCGCTGAGCAGTGGGAGCAGTATAGGACTGAGCAAAAGCAGCAGCAGCAACAACATTAGTGCTGCCAACAATTCGGGTAGCTTGCCGGCAAGCACGAGCATCATTTTCGATAATGCCTCGTGGCGCGGCATACTGAGTACACTGACACGGGATCTCGCGCCGTCTGCCTACTTTGGCCGGACAGCTGTTGTTATGGCATCCTCCTCAGACGACGCGGCGAGCGCCATATTCGCATTGAAGGCGCTCCGGATCAGCAAAATCTACACGGTCGGATTCAAGACGCCATCATCTCTGGCAAGTAATCTCGTCATTGAGCCTTTTAACTCCCTGCAAAGTCTTCAACGCGCCCGCGCCATGGGGGCTCACGATGATGTTGCATCCCCGTTTGTTGTCATAAGCGCCTTGGGACCTGACAAGGGCAATCTCGTCGCTCTCTTGGTGCGTATTTTCGGCTCAAATGGGGGAAGGGGAACTACAGGCAAGCCCGGTTCCGTGGGCGGGTTTGCACAGTCTTCCAGCTGGCGGGTCCCTCGAAAAGTGTTTCTGGATCTTGCCTCGGGCGCCGTGAATGGGGTGGGCTACATGCGCAAAGGAGACCCTCGTGTTGTAGCCGAGCAATGCGGCTTTGCTGTTCTTGGGTCTGCCGATGCCGCAGCATTCACGATTGTCGAGACATTGCGACTCTTGGTTGGCCAAAATGTTCCATACAGCTTTGTCAGGCTGGCAAACGGACAGAATCCGTTCTAGTCGAGCCGCACGGTCACGCGAGCGACCGAACCGCACAAAGATTCACACGGCTGATTGAGTTGCCCTGCCTATACTGGCCATGGCTGAGAAATCCTGGGAACAATCAGACCTATTGAGTGTGGACTGTGCTTTTGTGAGCATGGGCAGATATTACATCCCCCCTTGAACGTCAAAACAGAGGACTAACATATCAGAAAACAGGTTCTCTGCTTTAAGCTGTTTTTAGCTGCACCTTTTCATGTGCCCAGTCCGATTAATGGTTTTTGATTTATTTTTCCACGCGTTCAGCTATATAAAGGCAATCTACTGCCAAGGTTACAAAGACGAATAGATGTGTTAGAGGTCAAGGGGAAACGACTGGAAGAATGACTGTTACTTCCTCGGTTCTTCGGTGACATCAGTCGACTCTGCAGAGAATGGGCAAGGCTTCTGGTGCGCGCTCATCATTACAGCAATGTCCAGCCAATTTGTCTCTCACTTCCACAACCTAGAGAGAACACAAAGAAGCCTTTTACTTGAGCACAACCTTTCAAGGTAGCTTTACTGCCTTTAATGCCCCATGAGTGTAACTCGGATGAGAACAAGCTTTAATTGGTGGATAAATTGAATTTTACAGACGATCCACCAGGCTGGTTTTTCAACTAAGGCAGGTGATCTCTTGTCTTCGATGAGCTTTGCCCCTTTGGTTATGAACTTGGTATAGCGTTGCATATCGTCGCATGACGTGCGGGGAATGGAAAAAGGATGGCACATGCTGACGGCCGGCTGGAGAGGTTTTTCTTTGCTTCCATCCAGAACTCACTTTGTGTTAGGCTTGGATGTTTACAATATACAGTTTACAGTGAAGATGTTTGAATACTCGGATCTGGGCCAATAGAATTATGGGCAAAGTGTGTGTCACTGTGATGGGATATTTACACGTATACTGGCTGCTGCCTTTTTCATATTTCTTGGGGTGCGGTCCGATGCGGCTAACGTTACCAACGTGTACCGTTGTATGGCAAAGTGTTTGAGAAAACCCTAAACCTCGGTATCGATAAAACAAGGCCGCATGGCCCCATGGCCCCATGGTTGCAAAAGTCTTATATGCGCGACAATCTCTCTGTCTGGCCCCCTTCTTTGTGCGAGGACAAAATAAATGTGCGGTGTCTCAGCCACCAGCGTCCGTGTAAATGTGAATGTGTGTGTGTGACCCGATAGGTTGGAATGGCCGTTGCATGTGCGCACACGTACGACGTACGACAGTGTTGTACTGGCTATGTGCAGGGTTTCCTTTGCTGCCCAATCCTCGGGTCTGGGATCGGGACTGTGTCCTTGTGTAGCTTTTCGCGGGGAACAGCTGCCGATGAAGTGCGTCTGCAGGCAGCAGCCCAGCCAGGCGGTGTAGGTCTTGTTTGCTTTATCCTGGCAAGAATAACAAAAGAAAAGAGTGTCGGTTCATGCTTATTGTGTAAAACATGCTCAAGGGCGGCGATCTTTTAATACCTCTAAACCTCACGTAAATCTTTTGAATATTCTTCCACCCTGCCAGTCTGGAGGCATTGAGGCCAGAAGAGTAGGACAGCAGCTTTCTTCCTCTCACCTTTCACCTGCTGTCCTCTTGCATTGTCAAGCGCACCAGACCTGTCTGCATGGACATGTATGTGCCTTAATTTGGCTTATCACGTCAGAGAAGCCGGCACGACATCCCATCGGAGACACAGCATAACGACTGGAACAGGGAACACAGCAAGGACATACTTGGCCTTTGGGTTGACAGGCAGGTAAAAGTCAAGAGAGGAAGAAGAAAAAGACATGCAAAAGAGCCCAAACATGGCTATTTAGCCATTTGCATTCCGGCTATGTCTGCTTTCGTACCTTTTGTTTGGGGGCCAGGGCTGGGGCTGGCTCGGCTGTATCCTTATTTTCTTTCAATTGTTTCCTGCCCAATCTTGGAAAAAAAGTTTCCCTCGTCTGTTTCTCGCTGCACTCGCTCGGCTGTTCGTCCGTAACATCGATCGATGTGGGTGCCAGCGCATGGCGCGCCTGGTCACTCGTAGGGTAGGGTAGCGCACCCCTGCTCCTCAGCCCCCCTGTCCCCCTCCTTTGCCCCCTGGGGGCGCTCGACGCTACGTCGTGCACAGAAGATAATATGGGGCGAATTAATTACATTACGACTACTCCGTACTTGACGAAAACGCAGTTTGCGGGGCCGCTCTGGGGGAGGAGACAAAGGCAAAAGGAAAAAAAAGACCCATCTTCTACATACCTCGTGAGCATGGACGTCCGGCAGCGCAGCCATCGTCCGGCGGCTCAATCCCACATGTACAAATCTTTTGCTGCTACGACTCGCCGGCTGCCGTCTGCCATGGCCGTCTGCCGTCTGTAACCTGCCACCTGCCTGCTGCCTGTCGCCCATCTCGTCTGCGGCCTGCAGTAGCCGCCTCTTGTCCGGATGAGATGTAGCGCAAAATCGGTTGGATAAACTGCTAGTGCTGCCCAGAGAGATGCCGAGAAGCATTACCAAGAATAAGAAACCTGGGGAAGATAGCCACCCCCAAGAGAAGGTAGTGGCGAGGACAACCGAGCGGCCCCAGATGTCAATGTCATTCGCGTGCCCGGCCTCTTTCTTCTAGCGGCCCTCATCCTTGCCGATTCGCCGGCCACCGCTCCCAAACCAGTGAATCGTCCGATGCATTAGCCGTCCGTCGTCTGGCCTCCAGCATCGTACTTTTCTCACCGTTCATTCAAGTGCGGAGAGCGCTAATCAATAAAAGTCGGGGTCGCTAGCGGGGTGCTCAGGGTGGAGTTCTGTACTTTACGTGCGCTAAACGGTCCCGCGGCCCGCTTTTGTAGCACGCTGGTCATACCCTCCGGGCCCTAACGGCTAAAACTGCTGTGTTCGTGACCTGTCTGCGTCTGCTGGTGGTGCTGGGTGACTTGAGCCGGCGCTGCTGCTGCTGCCGGTGTTGCTCCGCTCATCACTGACGGCCCCTCTTCCCTTCCCTCCTTCTTTCCCTCCTTGTTCTTTCCCTTTCCGCCTTCTCCTTTCCCTAGTCCATCCCCCCTCCGAATGATGAAGCGTGAGGCTCTTGTCTTTTGGATTATCAAGTGCGAGAGGCGCTCCTGCCTTGAAGACGGTAACTGTGAGAGGCCCCGCTTCCTGCAGGGCAGCCACCATTGTCTCGATCGCTTGATTTGTGAGCCTCGACTGCATCGCCATCTTTTGTCCATCACAAACCGACCCTGGCCACTGCTGCACCACCACCTAGCCATCCGTGCTCATTAACGGGAGGACTCTTGTGCATGCCGTTTCTGCATGACCTCCACCATTGCTACCACTGCTCACCACCATCACCAGCAATCCCCCTCTTCTCCCCTTCTCGTCGCCACACCACCTGTGGCCAATCCTTGTTCTCTTTTTTTGGGCGGCCATTGTCTATTCTGCTTGGTTTTGACCTCTTTGCGGCTTCAAACTTTTCGCGTCTGCGTTTTTTCATCTTGGTACGATCGCCACGTCCCATCCGCTTTCTTCCCGCCCCCTCCCTTTGTTATTTTTGTTTTTGTTTTTATTTTTATTTTTATTTGTTGTATTTCCTTGTTTTCCTCTCTTGTTTTTCAACTCCTCTCTTCTCCCACATTACGCTCTCCTTTCCTCCTTGCCTGGACCGCCTCCCTGTCCCCTTTCTCCCACACCCCCTTCTCCCCCGGATGCAGAGTACCCTGGCACTGTCTCAACCGAGAGTACTACAGTACAACAACTACACGTCCACGTCAAGGACCCTTGAAGACGCCGGCGCTGTGCATACATGTTGTCTGTTATGCAGAGCTATGGCTGACGGCAAGACCAGCATCGAGAGGCTGTACTTGAAGTAAATGAGAGATATCTTGTCAGAGAGCAAGAACCTGGCTCATGTTATGGCCCTACTGACCTTTGAATTCTATTTGACTCCTCGACTTTCCCATTGCATTAGCCCTCCCATCGACTTGTCTGCCGTTTGTCGTCCTCTACCGAATTCTGAATAGCGCGTATTGGTTACCAACCTCTTCTGGTCCCCTTCTCTGCGGTCTCGGAGCTATCATCCAACAACTTTCACAGGAACCACTCTGGCAAGAGATATCGCCCACTCTCTTTTCTACGGGACGCCTTGCTGCTACCTTTTTCTTCGCCGGTTAGCTAGCTGTAGCTATCGCCAACGAGTACGCCTTTTTCCCGCCCGCCCGCTTTTGCTGCCCCACGGATGCGACCGGTATTTCCAGGACAGCTCCCATGACTTCGGGCATGTCCTCTTCCCTTTTGGAGAACCAGCCGGTGGCGCCGCCTCAATTCTTCGGCATACCAACCGGGGCCATGCCGCGTCCGCAGGTTAGCATCGAGAGGCTGCCGGCTCGCCGCGTGGGCAGCGAGTCACGGGAATCCATGAACTGCAAGTCATGCCGCAAACGCAAGGTATAGATTGTACTGATTACACTTGCCTGTTGGTTGAGCAACTGATCTGACATTCCGCCCCGCAAGATAAAATGCAATCGCATGCGGCCGGCCTGCGAGGCGTGCCAGGTGTTTCAATGCCCATGCATATACGGTGCGTTTTTGCCAATTGTGCACCAGCTTCTTATCTTTTGCCAAGGTCCTGTTGGTTGGCTGAATGACCGACTGACAGCCAAACAGATGCTGTACCAAAAAAGAGAGGCCCTAAGACGGATGTTTTGGAAGCGTTGCTGAAGAGGGTGGATGGCCTGGAACAGCGTCTAAAGGAGCAACAAAAAACCGAAACCGACGTCAAACCCGAGCTGGAGGGCTCTGAAGGCTCGGCCAAGGCTGGCGGCAGTGGTTCTGGTTCCCAATCAGAAGCATCACCGGCCTCTGGCGACACTCCAACGTCGGCCGCAACAAGCTCTCGGCTGGCTGCCGCACGAGAGCCCAAGGAAACTTTCCCAAACGGACTTGATGCTCTCGCCAATGCAGGCGAGAGTGCCAGCATGCTTTCCACGCCCCAACCGGCCAAAACGCAGACGCCGGCGGTGCGTGTTGAAGATCTGCTGGACACCTATTTCGCGCGCTATCACACAAAACCCTTTTACATTCTCGACGAGTCGGCCTTTCGGCAGCGGCTGCAGCTGAACCAAATTCCTCCTTTTCTGCTGCACTCGGTTTGCGCGCTATCGTCACGGTTTGTCTCTCTCTCCCTCTCAATTTCCTCTTTCTCTCCTTATCTTTTTCTGCCTCTTTTCCCCTGCTTCCCTAACAGACAGATATACACCACACCCAAATGGCTATGCAGCATCGGAAGCCCTGGGCGAAGAATTTGCCTACCGCGCGAGATCCGAGGTGGACACAGACGAACCATCTATAGACGCTCTGCAAGCCCTCTTATTACTTGCTCTGGCATTTATTTCCTTTGGCAAGGGAAAAAAGGCCTTTATGATGCTCAGTATGCAGGCGCTGGCAAAATCTTGTTTCCTTGTATACACTTGCGCTAATCAAGCTAGCAAACGCGATTGGCATGGCCATGGCACTGGAACTGCATCGCGAGCTCGATCTGCATGTGACGGCCACCCCTCTGGAGCGTGAGACGCGGCGGCGCATTTTCTGGACTTGCTATCTGCTCGACCGTTTCATGGCCTGCGGCTCACGGAGACCGTCGCTGATTGGCGATCGAACCATTTTGCTTCGCCTGCCCTGTTGGATGCCGAACCCGTCGTCCATGCCGATGGAGGCTGCTTACTTCCATACAGCTCTCAACATGCAATATGTCCAGGGCGGTGCCGTCAAGAAAGCACAGAGCAGCAGCGGCATGCTCATCGACATCAGCCGCATCCTCGGAACGACAAATCGCTATCTGGCCGCTGGCGGCGTCAAGGGCGACTCTCACTTTCCCTGGCACTCCCTTTCCAATCTATCCAAAATCCGCCAAGACCTGGATGCATGGTCCACCGGGGCGCAAGACATCTTCTCCAGCGTTGAGGTTCTCTTTGGCCAACCGGACTCCAGTGCGCTGGTTCTCAGCAAGCTTATCTATCACCTCATCCACTGTCTCATCTACCGGCCCTTTTTGCCCATTGACCTAGCCGAGCTCTCGGGCACGGGCCAGCACCAATCCTGGCAGATCGAGGCCACACACATGTGCTTTCTGCACGCCAATGCCATTGCCGAGCTCGTCGAGCTGGGCCGCCATGTGCCGCATGTCGAATGGCCAGCCATGGTGGGCTACTGTATCTGCACCGCCGGTACGGTGCACGTCCATGGGGCCCATTACAACAAGGCGGCAGGGGGTGGCGAAACCAGCGTGTTTGCCGCATCGGCCGACTTTCTGTCGCGCGAGCTGCAACAGCTACAAGAGCTGCAGCAGGCATGGGCATGCGTGCATCACCACACACAAACTCTGCAAAGCATCTACAAGGCACACATTGAGCTTATCAATGGCACGATCAACCACCCGATGCGTCACTATCCCGTATTTCAGCTCGAAGACTTTTTCGACCGCTACGCACACGTCTGTGCGCCCGACGGTATGCCCTTTTGTTTTGACTCGGTGAATCTGAGTCTCACCGATATTGTCATTGATCGCTCCACCGACACATACACTCCAACGACGGGCCATGGCCTGGGCCATTCGGCGGCCAATGGTGGCAGCCAGAGCATGGACCTCACACCCGACCGACCCGGCCCCAAGCGGCAGAAAACGGCACTGACAAGCATTTCGATTCCGTCTCGCAACGACAGCAAAACAAGTATTTTGCAAACACCCGCCGGCTTGACATCACCATCGCTCCAGCAGACGCCCTTCTCCGCCATGCCCGCCTTTACTCAGCGGTCGCCGTCTGCGCTGCTGTCGTCTGCTGGGGTTCCCCCGGGAGATTCGCAGCACCACTCCATCACCACTGTTGCTGGTTTCTCACACCAAACCTTGCAGCTTCAGCCTTCCATCTCATCAGCGCCGCCCTTTGATACTACATTTAATTTTCATGGGTTGAGCCAAAGCCATTCGTCGGTATTAGGACGTGAAAGCATGTCTGGTGGCTCTAGATCAACGCACAGCGCGAGCCAGGCGATGTCGACAGGAGACACGCACGGAGACCTGGCGGGATTTGACCCCATGTTCGACACTCTGGGCACAGGTAGCCTGGCAAGTCCTCCGGCTTGGCCTGGAGGAAACGCTAGCAGTTCAGCAAATCTTCACCATAGCCCAGGCGACCAGAGCAACGATGGAAGCACTGGTGGCACCACCAACGCCGAGGAAAAGGACCCGTTTCTTAGTCTGCTTGAGCAGCTTGCCGACAACGAGTATGCACACGGCCCCGGAACCGAGTTGGACTTTTTCCTGACAGGCGCTTCCAACACCGGGTAAAGGCTTGTCCCATTTAGGCCGCTCTCCTTGATCTAATATGATACCCTTTCTCGGAACTGTCTATTGCCACAACACTGGCAGTGCATTTATCGTTGCTTCTTTTTTTAAATTTACATTTCATATCTTACTTTTAACTCCGATCTTATGACACAAAATATCAATTACAGGGGAAATGTCCTGACTGAGAGGGGTGTGTATATACTGAAAAGTGGCCCCTTGTGGCTTCTACTGCAGCATCTGGAATGTGCAATAAGTAAGACTGCTTTACTGCTTATTTCAACTGGGCGCGCAACTACTCTAGATTTGCGAGTGAAGAAAAGTGAATAAAAGCGGCCGATCCGATACAGCATGCAATTTCTTTCATAATGGGAAGAGGGGCCAACGGTGGCCTTTACTGCAGTATTGTGGAAGGTGTACTGCGTAAGACGTAAAAGGCTGGAGCAACAAGTATTTTTCTCATCTTCCTCAACTTCCAACCTTTTTCGGCATAGCCGGCTTTTAAAGCAGGAACATCTACGAGAAGCCAATAGAGACCATTTCAGCAATGCGTAAGAAAAAGGAAAAGAGGCGGAGCTTATTTTTTCTGATGTAAACCCAATTTTGTTCCCGTTTCACTCTCATGTATCGTGTTCTTAATAATAAACTAGCCTTGCAACCCTCCCGTTCTTTTGCTATTAAACCATGACGCGCATATAAGCGGATTCTCGCTGTCACCCCTTTTGGGGCTGATACTCTGACTTTCAGGCCGCTTGAAACGCTCGCCGCCTATCGAATGACAATGTTGCATCCCATCTCCTTCTCGATGTCGGCAAACACAAGTTCTGCGGGCGTTGCATACGTGATGACGACTAGGAACTCTTGTCGGTTTCCCACACCTCTCGTGATGAAACCTCCGAGACGCCCATCGAGTCCAAGGACAGCAGCTCCCGAGTCTCCGGGCTGTTTGTTGTTGAAGGTGCCCGGCGGGATAGCCCATTCCAGCATCGCTACGTTGTCGTCCGTCCCGCGAACCTTGGACATGAGCTCTGATGGGCAGCCAAAAGTCAGGCCAGATGCAGCCCCATTCTTCGCAACGATGATGCCACTGTCGTGCATCAAATTGTCCAAATCACCCGGAAGAGGCCGCATCTCAGACATGGATATGATCCCATTCACTCTGATGATGCTGTCGGGAGGGAAAACAAAATCGCGCTGGACAAGTCACTGAGCACGGAGCAAGCTCACGGCCAACTTATCGTCCTCGAGCGTGCGCGACAGATCCAGGCTTTTTGTGAGCTCTTCATGCTCTGGGAAATTGCGCTTCATTTGGAGAACACAGTAGTCTTTTGTCCAGGTTACGGGAGCCGCTGGAGGCGACCAGGTTGTCGTCTCCTTGGCAATCGGTGGTGCGAAAAGAACCGAGCCAGAAACACGCGCCTCTTTGGGCGCAAATGCACGTGCGGCGTCGAGGGCCATGCTTGTCCGTTCCATGGCGACCTTTTCTGTTTCCAGGCCAGATTTGGATGCCATCTCTGCAGATTTCTGGTCATCGCCCAGGCGAGACAAACGTGTGCTGGTGTCTGTGTCGGATGGGAGAATAAACAAGTGTCGGCTGTCGGCCTCTTGCCCCTGCGAGCGGTAGGGCATGTTTTCGGGATCAACATTTGCGGGCAGGCCAACGTGCCTGCAGGTGACTGCCCACACAGGCGCTTGCTCGCTCTCCCCAATCTTGTTGTCGGCTGCCGTGGCTGGGGAGACGAACAGACCCAAAGTTCCGTAGCTGTGCGTGCACGCCATGGGAGATATGCTTTGCCCAATGGTGGCTCGGAAGAGTTGCAAGTCTGGGCTTTTGGGAAGGGTGCTGGAAGAAGAGGCGAGAGAAAAGACGTTGGAAACGCGGATCTGCACGTCCACGTCGAAGAGCTTCTCGGCGTCGAGCACGAAGCGGCAGGCACGCAGAGCTTCTTCCACCCATTCCCAGGCCATGTCGTGGTTCTCCACACCGATCCAGACTCTTCCCGGTCGACTTTGATGTCACAGATGCGAACAACGTCAATGGTCGTCCAAGGAAGGCGCCCAACGGCTGCTTACATGAGCGTCTCGATTCTGTCCCAGCAGGAGCGGATGGGATGGACGCCAATGTTGGCCAGGCGCTTCTTCAAAGGGATACGCCAGGCTGGTTGGCTTGGCATCTGGCTCCAAGACTTTTCCTGTGCCTCAAAGCTCAGCCAGGGTTTGCTTCTGCAAGAGGCGCGTCCGACAAGACGCGGACAAGAGTTGAGACCGTAGTAATATCCTTCTTGTTCCTCCTCACTCGGAGGATGGAACGTGGTGCCACCCTCCGACTTTGTCGGTCGTCTATTCAAGACCATATCTGCCGCATTTCCAGCCACTGTCTCCCCAGATGACGTGCAAGAGTCGGTTTTCTCTTTCGTGTGCTTGTTCGCAGTCCTGTCATCCATGGTTTCCATACTGGCAGCGAACATGGGCGATTTTCAGTGTTTACTAGAATAGAAAGAACAGTAATGCTATTCGCACCATAGAAAATGCTATTTGCACTTTCACCTTTGTACAAAGCTTTCTAGGTTCGGCCATGTACATGTGTTTTTAAATCATGGCCGTTCCCACGGCCACGCACTTGAAACCCCGGCATTTAGCCCGTAAATCTGTCACCAGGACGTAGACTCACCTAGCCAAGCGTTTTCGATAACACCTATCATTTGGGCTGTAAATGGTAAAGCTTTTAGCCGGACTTGATAAAAAAAGCAATGTACTGTACAAATTTTAAAGTGCAAGTAGCATTTTTTACGGCGCGAATAGCATGACTGAAAAAGAAGGTTTGCGTGGGAAAGCGTTTATTCTTTGGCAGTAGCACGAAAGGGTTGGCTTTTATTTTAATTTGTTCTTCTCAGAAAGTGTGCGTGTTACCATGACACTGCCACCCTAAATAGGAAGGGAAGGCCTGATCTATGTACAGTGCTGATTCCAAATTTTTGTCATTACAATACAAGTTTATACACAAGGCCTATGTGAAAAGGGGGTTTCCATGTATGTAAGCAAACTCTTGTGAACCCTTATTAGTGAGTCAGGAGAAGGAGGAAAAACAATACGCGCACAACCCATTTCAAAAGCTTTCGGCGTCATGTAACGCACCCTATCAAGGTAACCTGACTGGACTGCTTTTGAAGGCCTCTTCTCATTATTATTAATGAGGGAGGACAGTCTGATAAAAATCCTTGGAAAGGAGCCCAAGTTGGTGAGTTTTCATGTTGTTGTCATTTCAATCACGTGGCGTAGCCGTTGAGTTTGAGCTCGTTAGTAAGCCAGATATAAACGACCAGAAATCACAAAAGGCTCTTCTTAAAAAATACACCCTCCCTCCTCAGTATCCATCATCCGCTTTTGTTTCTAGGATTTTATCAGTTTCTTGTTTCCTCTTATTTCTAGACTTTATCGGTCTCTTATTTCTTTTTGTTTTCGGCATCATAGGTCTTGTAGCCTTTCCGTATTTTTTGACTTTTCGTACTTTTTTTTAGCTGATACGCTCTACACAAAATCAAATGCTAGCCGTGTAACACCGCCCCCCTAGACTAACTCTTTGTTTATTCTGATTTACATGTCATCAAATTATACAGTCATGTATGAACAGTGTATTAGTTGTTTATAAACCATTTAAGCCTTCGCCAAGGCTTTTGCGACTGTAACCGAATCTGCTCCATGTTCGTCGTGGCAAAAGTTGATAGACTGAAATGCGAAGAAACTGATGGACAAATGCTGGTTGAAAAGTCGGGCCTTTCCTGTCTATATCCCCCTGTTGGGCGTTTTATTCATCTCATGTCCAAGTACATGTTGGGCATCCCATTCAGTGTTGACGCCGCTTTGGATAAAGAGGGGTTTTTTGCACCTTTCCTATTTTGGCGAGCTTTTTGAGCCTCATCGCCATCTCAACTGGCCATCATTCCAGCATCAAAGCGGCTAGAATGGCTTGTCAACACCCCATGCCCGGCAAACTCGTTGGGGCCTCATGTCTTTTTCGCATTCGGTCGATCATTTCTGTTGAATCATGACCTGTCAGAATAAGAGGTGGCGCGAGTATTGTCAAGAGTCCAAAATCATGAATGTGATGCTCATCACCACACACCATACACTAGCATCCTGTCATGATTGGCCTTGATACTCGATTCAACAGTGTTACATTATGCACTGCCACTGGCAATGTCTCTTGGTAGGCTGCATACCTCTTGGTCACTTGATAAGACAAACACCAGTAGCATCAAATCGTTTGTTGCCACAACGCCGACTTTCTCACAGATGCTGTGACGAATGACGGGTCGGATCATAGAGGGTGTCGCAGGATGATGTCGATAGACATCCCAAGTGGTGGAAGAATGGTAGTTCATTGATAGATTGCGCAGGCACAGAATAACGGCACGGGCATCTCGTTGCATAAAAGGCATTTCATTACGGACGGTAGCCAACCACAAGCCTCTTGCAGCTTGGAAATCTCGTCCAGCACGTAACAGCCCAATAGTAAACCACGCTGTAATCATACTGAATTCATTACGTGGTCGGTTGAGAATGGCCGCCTCAAAACGGCAACGGCTTTTTTCTCGTGTTCGAATCCAAAAGGGTGGTCAGCAAGGGCGTAGAGCCGCGCAAATTCTCCCCACGCGCCTACTTTTCCATCCCGCTCAACGATTTCCACAGCGAACAAGGACAATACGACGCAAACGACTACTAAAAACAGCTCTACTTGACCGTAAAGCAACCACATCACTTGTCTGAGATGAGCATTGGCTGTATGAGATTGCCTTGTTTTATACTCGATACTACTTCTAGCACATGTGCCAAAGTACAGACGAAGAATGCCATCCAGCCGAGTTTCGGGGGGTCCTTGAGCTCTCATGCTTGGTGCCTAGTATTGGACGGAAAACTTGCCGCTGTTATTCTCCACCACGGTAGCCTTGCGCTGGTTCCCGTGGAACTCGACGCGGGCAAAGTTGGCGTCGTGGGCCGGAAAGTCGATTACGCGTCCCTCATCGACCGAGCCGGCCATGATGTAGATGGCGGGGCTGGGCGTGAGGACGTAGTGGACGCCAGGCTTGAGCTCCACGGCCGCGACAGGGGCCGGAGTGCCATCCTCCTCCTGGCGCGCCAGTCCCACAACGGAGCGGTTCGGCGAGGCCAGACCCGAGTGTAGGATGATCTGGAAGGTGCCGTTGTCGGCGCGCTGACCGATCTCGCCCAGCTCTTCGGCGTCATTGACGAAGAGCTGCGTGCCGTTGTTGGTCAGGTAGCCCAGCACCACGGCCTGTGAGGACAGGAGGTCGATGCTGTGCTTGGCTCCGATGCTGGAGCTTGTGACCGAGGAGGCACCAAGGAAGCCGTAGAAATCGGGCGTGTAGTGGAACTTGGTCTGCCCGTTGGGCTGAAGGGACGCCGTCGTCTTCCACACCAAGGTGCGCACGGGAGGCTCGGCGCCGCCTTTGACAAGCGGTTTCTCCGACAAGATGTTGTAGCGCCGGTTGCTGCTCGAGGTGGAGTTTATAATCGTAATGGTATAGGTGGCAGTCATGTTGGAATACAGGAGCTGTGTCTATGGGAAACGAAAAAAGTAACAATGTGGACAGTCGGAGCTGGAAGGAGAAATGAGTGATAACGAAAAGCTGGGGGTGAACAAAGCGCTCGTGGTTATTATCAAACTGGAGCCGTGAAAGTCGACTCGGGCCCTCTTTTGTATCTCCAAAGACGCACTCAACGGCTTCTCCGCGGCTTGACTGCTTTTGTGCTTGCATCGTACCACTCTATGCACGGCAGGACATACTCACAAGACCCCCCAAAGTGCAATATGTAGTCAGATGATAACCAGGATATGTTGGGCAGGAGGATAGGCAAGTGCTTTGGGCAAGCATGGCGAAATGAGGCTCTTTTATTATTGGCTTGGGACGCGTACCGGTTTCTGTGAGCCAATGCCTGCATGAGAGCCAAAGCAGACGTTTGGACGGCCCGCCCATGCCGACTGAAGAGCTGGTGGAAGCCGAGGGTACTCTGAACCTTTATATACACCCGAGTATAAATACTCTTTTCAGAGCAACGCTTCCCTTGTTCCTTGTCTCCCTGTTCCCTCTACTGCCCTGGCCTCTCTTGGTCTCTCCTTTCACATAGTCTCCTACTTTTTCAACACTTGCCGTCTCTTTCCGAATACGGGCCACTCGTCACCTCTTGCCAAGATGGATGAGGACGCCAAAATATACAGAGTCTCGCTGTGCAACGAGCATCAGCCTGGTGTGGCGCGGTCCTACTCGGTCTTCTCGGGCCATCCCAGCATCACAGGCAAGGGAGTCCAACAAGAGGACATCCTCCGCACCGTATGCTACCGGACCGAGAAGCCTCTTGCGTACCATGGACAGGACACCTTTGAAATGTCCTACCGGTATTACGCCTTTATCGGCGAGCTCGTGAAAAAGACAAACAGGAAGCAGGTCGTGATTAAGCACTACTGCGAAGTCCGACTCGGCGACGTGACCAACAATGGAAGCTACGTCGTTGCCAAGTGCAGAGACAGCTACGACATCCGTCCTCCCGATTCGCCCCCTCGGACGCTGTCCCCTCGTGGTACGTTTACCATTTGCTGTGCAGATGCACCGCAGCCGGGGCACAGCTACGTCGTTGGGCTCGCCCAGGACATTCAGGACAGCCCCGTCGTTTTGGCGGCCGTGCCTTACCACTACCAGGCCGAGTACAAGATCCAGCCCAACTTTTCCTTTTATGTCCTCCTGCACAAGGGCGATGTGGGCGAAGTCATTACCGACTACGGCAACCCCAAGAGAATTGTCTTTCGGGGCGACCGCCGCGAGGTCCGCGTAAAGGAAACTTTGGACGGCGGGTTTAGCCTCCTTGACAGCAGCGGCTTAATTCCCAACGGAGAAGGCTTTCACGTGCCGCGGCCCGTCTTCCCGGTCGGGACGACGACGGGTGTCTCGGACCCGCCGCCCTCGCCGCCGCCCTCGCCAGATGCCAAGCCGGCATACGAAGAAGACGACGAGCCGGAGCAGGAAGAGAATCCCTACGACGAACTGCGGCAGTTCGACACCGTCTTCCTCATTGATGACTCTGGCTCCATGCAGGGGGCCTCGTGGCGCGAGACGCGCGACGTCCTGCAGAGCATCACCAAGATCTGCACCGAGTACGACAGCGACGGCATCGACATCTTCTTCCTGAACCACCGCTCGGGGCAGCAGGTGAGGCGGCACCAGGGTCGCCCCGATGGCGGCTACCTCTGTATCACAAACGAAAGCCAGGTCTTTACGATATTTAACACGGTGAAGCCTCGCCACGCAACGCCTCTCGGCCGGCGGCTTCGCAGCATCTTGCAGTCATACTTGAGAATGTACGCGGAAAACGAGCAGCGGGACAGCGAGAGCAAGCCCTTGAACATTATCATCATCACCGACGGCGAGCCGTCCGACAACGTCGAGGAACAGATAGTTTGGGCCGCCAATAAGCTCGACAGCCTCGAGGCCTCCAGCGACCAGGTTGGCCTGCAGTTCTTCCAGGTAGGCCCCGGCGCAAGGAAGTCGCTGGATAGGATCCATGAACATCTTCGCAAAAAAAAAATCAGAGACATCATGGACAAGGTAACTTGGGACGCCGCAGATGGCAAAAAGACCTTGACGCCGGACGGTATTCTACGAACGGTGATTGGCTCCTTTAAAAGAAGATCACGGGACGCAGATGATCAAACAGACGACTAGCTCTCTTTCTTTCTAATTATTGCTCCTACTTTCTTGTATCTTAGTGCTCAATCGATCAGGGCTTCTCGTAGCAATCCATTTCCACCCGTTGGTCCTGTGTCTCAACAGAATCCTAGACATTTCTTGAAGCGATATTTTGGAAGCCACCTGTTGAACAGTCCCAAGTTTTCACGGCGTTGTGGGTTCACATATGCTTTTTAACCTGTCTTCCTCTTGATACTCTGACTCGACAAGGGGTCCGAGTCTGACCTAGGAAGCACTTACAATACGCTTTGACTGCCCGTATATAAACGACACTACTCGATCAGGTTGCCTCATCTGTATCAACTTTCACGCTGTAGCGCCACTCAAAATCTGGTCAGCCTCCATCATGTGCCTCTAGTACCTCCACGATCGCAGGTACATCCTGGAAAATGCGTAAATTAGCTTGTAAAAGCCAACGTAAAACACATCTCGGCATTGGAGAAAATGCTCGACTCGACCCAGAAAAAAAGACGCCGACTAAAGCACGAGGCTTTTCGATGCGGTCCCAACTCCCTCTTGCTAGAAGGATCAAGTCGTGCTTGCATCGCGGCTGTCTTGATTCGCGTCCTCTTCATCCTCCGCCGCACCCAAATCCAGAGACTCAATCTCGTCATCGTCATCCTCCATGGCTTGGAACTGGTCTGGCTGGTTCCAATAAAAGTCATGGTCGCTTTGGATCTCAGTGGTAATGTCCTCGCCTGTGTCGTCCTTGTCCTCGTTTCTGTTGTTGCTGTATACATTGGCAGCCCTGGATATGGCCGCAAGCCGCACTAGAATCCATTGTAATTCCAGCATGGCGAGAGACGGCAGGTCTTCGGGCTTGTCGGCCTTGATTACAGAAATTTAGCCAGTCTGGATAAAAAGTCCACTTTGGCGATGGGCCAGTGTCCCGTTTCGCCCACGCTGGTTGCCATCGCCGTCGCTGCAGCTCTCCGCGAACCCTTTGCTGAATGTGTTTTGCGCGGCTAGCTCGTCTATCAGTTGGTTCACCGTGTCCAAGGTGACCTTGTCGTCGGGCCTGAGTCGGTTTTGGCGCAGCCAGTGGAACTGGACCCAGACTTCGTTTCTCTCGGCCGCACGTGGATCATCCAGTGGCTTGAGGCCGAATCGTGCCAAGCCCCATAGTGTATGAAGATGTTTGTTCAAGCACACATGTTTTGAGGAGACTCGGTGATTCCGCTGTCGTCACACTTTGCACGCCACACCGCCGGGGCCTCGGGACCCCAAATTACTTTGAGCAGCCTCATACACATGCTTTTCGTGGGTGGGTTTTGAGTTATCGAAAAAGGGAACACGTGAGCGGCGTCCGGGTACGCATACCCAGAGAGAACGCAGACATTCTTGTTCCGGGTGTAAGTCTTGTTAGTTGCCGCTTGATTTCGAAGGTTTTTCGTGCGCGGGCTGTCCAGAGCGGCAGGTGAAGATGGCGGCATTGCAGATCCAGTAAGAACAGTAGAGGGAGTAGGGGAAGAATGAGAAGTATAGTCGGAAGTCTGCCCGTGTTCTTTTTTGTCTGACGGCCAGCGTCTGGACTATCTTCTGCCTTCCTCTTTGCATTTGATGGGCCAGATTCTTCAGGCTCATCGGCAGTCATAGGCTTGTTCTTTAGCGGAGAAGGCACTGTCGGGGTAGAATCCTGGCCGGCTTTTGAGGCGCCAGCGGAGCCGGAGATGGTGGCCACAGCCATATTTGGCGTGCTGGGGGCGGAAGACTTGGGGGTGCCTGACGAGCCACCTTTGGCGAGGACTAGAAGAGAGAAATAGCCTGTATCAGTAAACAGCAATAGGAACCCAGATTTTCCGAGTGGACACTTACACGACTTTGAGACTGAAGTATTGTTTAAAAATAAAAGAAATGCAGTCAAGTTTTCAAAGGAAGACTTTGCAAGAGCGACTTGAGCCTTTAGTTGCTCAATCGGGCAGAGCAAACACATAGCCACGGACGAAACTTGGAGCTGTACGGGCAGACCATAATTTTGGTTTTCCGCGTAAAGCTGATGCCAAAGATCTCTCCGCTCTTCGACCTGAGTTACATTCTCGTCGACTTGGCCTGTGCGTGCATTGTCTTGCTGGAGCGAAAGAAGGTTCACGGCTGTGGCAGAATCGTGATCATACAGTCGACCAAACTCCGCCATAGCCTCGTCGCGGGTCAAAGGCACCATGGTCAAGGTAGAAAACAGTCGTCAATACGAAATGGAAAACCGTTGTAGTTGCGATTTAAAGTTTGAAATGGAAATAAAGACAACAACAAAAACGTACTTTAAGCAGCGGCAAAATTTGACAATGTGAAAAGAAGAAAAGAAATCATCTACTGGAACGGAAGAGAACAGTCTATACCCCTTATTACTCTCCCTTGTTCCTTCCTTTAAAAAGCTCGTTCCTTCCTTATTCGACAATTATACGTTACACGGCCCAGCTCGTATGCCAGATGCTTGAAATGAGAAAAGGCCAACGAGGAAGGAGAAGGGAACGGCTTGAAGCTGCATTGGCAAGAATCGCTAAAATATAAACCTTGCCCTGACTGAAGGGTGTAATCACAGATGATATCATTAGTAGGAAAGTACATTTCTCACCGCCTTCCATCTTGGGCTGCTTGAGCCACAGGCCCGCAAATGTGGCTGCTTTTTTCGACCCGCCCAAAAAAAAGTTCGCCAATCTGCCGGATAATTTTTGCTTGCTGGAAGCAGCGTTTTCTGTCCTGCACTATGCCCAGCCAACCGAACGGCCACATAATCCACGGCAGTAGTGAGCATATTGTCAGACTTTAAGCGTTTATGGCATGGGAGTATTTTTGAAAATAAAAGCAGCCAAACCTAAAGAAACTACTACCAGAAGAAACCCCGAGTCGCCCTAGCGCGGCCTTTTTTCTTCCCCCAAAGAGCAAGAATGGCTGATTCTAGCACTTCTTCGCTCACTTCCACCTCACACACGCTCACAGCCAATACGCCCGGATTCGCCATGTCGTCGGTGCCCTCCATCAGCGATATACAGGCAGCGCTGGCCTTTCGCGATACCATTAGAAACTCGCGGCGCCAGAGCTTTCTGAAACCGTCGGCCACGCTGCCCACGGCCACGACCGAGTTTGCCCAAGTGGCGCTGGGATTGTTGGCCAGCCAGATCAGTGATGAGCAGCAGGAGCTGGTGCGGCTGCGGCATGCTGCGGTTGCGGCTCAGAAGAAGCGCAAGCGGCTGAGCGCTGCTGCTGCTGCTGCCGTTGCCGCCGGCGCTGGCCAAGAAGAGGCAGGCAATCTGCCGCCAGCGGCGCCTTTACTAAAGATCCGCAAAGTGCACGTGGACGGATTCGAGATGCCGCAGATCTGGGAGCAGTCCACCCGCGTCGTTGAGGTTGGCCTGCTCCAGTCCGAGCAAATGCTTGAACGGCTGGATAAGGACGAGGACGAGGACGAGAAAAGTGTCGACGATGAAGAGGCCGAGCTGGACGGTGAAGAATTGGAGTTTGACATGGAAGATGGCGATGAAGTGGAGTACGATGAAGAGTTGGATGAAGATGAGGAGGACGAGGACGACGACGACGAGGATGACGACGACGAAGAAGAGGACGAAGACGAGGACGATGACGAGGAACAAGACAGAGACGACAATGACAGCGACAGTTTAGACAGACCGGGAGCTGTCTATGTCAAGGACAAGGACGGTCTCAACGATGGATTCTTCAACCTCGAGGAATTTAACAAGACAGCACAGTATTTTGAAGACCAGGACGCCCATGCCAACCCCAACACGGACGTTGCCAGCGAGGACGAGGAAGTTGACTGGCACGCAGATCCCTTTTCGATCAAGGCCCAGCCGGTGAAAAAGAAGCAGAAAAACAAGAAGAAGAGGAGTCAGTTTGACTCGGACTCTGAGGAGGAGGAGGACGATGGCCGCAACCCGCGCAAGGCTTTTGGAAAGGAAGACGATGGGGGCGGCGAAGACGAGGAAGACGAAGAGGGCCCTCTGTTTGGCGATATGGATCTGGACGCCCCGTCGGGCGCGAGCGACAATGAGGACTACGACGACGACGACGCAAAGGCCGCCGGCGGCCTCGCAAGCGGCCTGGAAATGGACCTGACGGCCAACGACATTTACTACAAAGACTTTTTTGTGCCGCCGCCGCGCAAGGGTGTCCAGGGCGACGGCCAAAGGGGGCGTGGCGGCGCTGCGGGGGGGCCGGCAGCGTCGGTCCGGCCGGACATGCGGGATGTGGAGCGGGCCATGGCGGATGTGCGGCGAGACCTATTTGAGCAGATTTCGGAGGCGTCCGGGTCGGACGACGAGGGCCAGCTATCGGACGTGTCGGCCAGCAACCCGCGGTCGCGGCGGTCGGCGCACGAGCGGCGGCAGGCCAAGATTCTGGCCGAGATCCGACGGCTCGAGGCCGAAGCCATCAAGGAGAAGAAGTGGACCATGTCGGGCGAGGCGGCGGGCAGCGCGCGGCCGCTCAACTCGCTGCTAGAGGAGCAGCTGGACTTTGAGCACATTGGCAAGCCGGTGCCGGTGATTACGCAGGAGGTGACGGAGGACATTGAGGAGCTGGTCAAGCGGCGCATCCTGGCACAGGAGTTTGACGAGGTGCGGCGGCGGTACGGCACGGCGGGCGACGAGGACGGCGAGGACGCGCGGCGGCGGCGGCGGGGGCTCGACCAGCAGCTCAACGACGAGCGGTCGAAAAAGGGCTTGGCCGAGGTGTACGAGGCGGAGTTCCAGGAGATGGCGAACCCGGACACGTTTGTCAGCGCGACGGACCAGAAGCTGCAGGTCGAGGAGGCCGAGGTGGAGCGCATGTGGAAGCAGGTGAGCTCCCAGCTGGACGCGCTCAGCAGCTGGCACTACAAGCCGCGGCCGGCGGCGCCGGCGGTCACGGTGGTGTCGGACGTGGCCACGATTGCCATGGAGGACGCGCAGCCGGCGACGGCGCAGGGGGTCAGCGGCGGTGCCAGCATGCTGGCCCCGCAGGAGGTGTACAAGCCGGGCGCGGCCGGCGAGCTGGGCGGCGCGGGCGTGGCCGACGGCGGCGCGGGCGACAAGGACATTGTGGTGGTGGCCAAGACGGGTCTGCCGCTGGCGCGCGACGAGATGACGCGAGAGGACCGCAAGCGGCACAGGCGGCGCAACAAGGAGCGCGGCAGCAAGAGCGACAGCAACCGAGACAACGGCAGCAAGGCTGGCGCAGCACAGGCAAGCCATGGCAGCGGCGACGGCAGCGGCAGCAACAAGACCACGTCGCAAAAGAACCGCGACACCATGGACACGCTCAAGAGGGCCGGCGTCAAGGTCATTGGCCGGCGCGGCGAGATCCAGGATCTGGACGGCAACAAACCCAAGGCAGCGGCGACGCTGTCGAGCGGCCATTTCAAGCTCTAGACAAGCATGGGTAGGGAAGGGTGCCTTTGTTTCTATTTTACCAGTTGTTTGTTTGGTTTTATATTTTATGGGGCTGTTTCTAGTTTACCAGTTGTTTGTTTGGTTTTTCATGGGGCTGTTTCTATTTTACTTAGTTGATTGTAACAGGTGCCCTGTCATACCATTGCTGAATGGGATTAAAAGTGCAGCGTGGATAAAGATGCAGTATATTCATGATAGCTCCATGGATGCCCAACTCGACAAACACACCGATGCGCCCGAAAACAGTCGTAAATGAAATCCCTCTCCCGCCGTAGATATGAATACAAAATGGTCCCGTCGTCCATTTGTCGTCCGTCCAGTCGTCCTCGGAAGCCAGATGTACTTGTTGACGTTGCTTCCGTCCTTCCGGCTCCGGTCTGCCTATATTCTTTTCCTTGACCACGCGCTAGTTCTCGAGCCAGTCCAGCAGCTCGGGCGCAAAGTAGGTGACAATAATGGTGGCGCCGGCTCGCAATATGCTCTCGGTCGACTCGAGGGCGGCCGTCTTGAGGTCAAAGACGCCGGCCTTGGCGGCGGCGTGGATCATGGCAAACTCGCCGCTGACCTGGTAGGCGGCAATGGGCAGGTCGCGGCCAATCTCCTTGGCGTCGCTGATAATGTCCAAGTACTGGCCGGCGGGCTTGACCATGATGGCGTCGGCGCCCTCGTTGATGTCGCGCACAATGGCTCGGCGGGCGAGGCCGCGGCCGCCGGGCGGCAGCTGGTAGCACTTGCGGTCGCCGAACGAGGGTGCGGAGCCGGCGGCGTCGCGAAAGGGGCCGTACAGGCAGCCGGAGAACTTGGCGGCGTAGGACATGAGCAGGGTGCGGTGGGCGAGGCCCTCCTCGATGAGCTTGAGCTTGATGGCGCGGATGCGGCCGTCGTTCATGTCGGAGGGAGCGACGCAGTGGGCGCCGGCGTGCACGTAGGCAATGGCCACGTCGGAGATGCGGTCAATGGACATGGCGTTGTTGAGGGAGCCGTCGTCGCGCAGGATGCCGCAGTGGCCGTGCGAGGTGTACTCGCAGAGGCAGACGTCGGCCACAATGTAGAGCTGAGGGAAGCGCTGGCGCAGCAGGCGGATGCTGCGCACTACGGGGCCCTCTGGGTCGTCAGCCGAGGTGCCGAGCTGGTCCTTGGTGCCCGGCTTGAGCGGCACGCCAAAGAGGATGACGGAGCGCAGGCCCTTGCGCACGAGCGGTTCCAAAAAGGGCACCAGGCGGTTGAGGCCGCGGCGGCTCTGGTTCGGCAGCGACAGGATGGGCTCCTCCTCGTCGTCGACGTCCGAGACAAAGAGGGGGTAGATGAGCATGGACTAGAGGTCAGCCGCGGCGCAGCGCCGGAAGCCCGAGAGGACCCACCTTGGTCAACTGGCGCTCGCACTGCCAGGCCCGGGCCAGCGGGTGGCTGTAGCCGCCGTGCAGCTGGCTCGAGATCTCGCCCGAGATGCTGACGCTGGTGGCCGTCGTGCTGGCATACGACATGGCCCGCGAGACGTGCGAAGTCCGGGACGCCGTGTCGTCAATGGTCGAGGCGGCCGAGGCCTCGCCGCGCGTCCGTCGGGGCAGGCCGGTGGCATCGCGCAGCGCCAGGTCCTGCACAAGCGAGGAGAAGGACATGATGGACGGTGGTCTCGCGAGGGAGACGGGACGGTGAGAGGAAGAACCGACAAGCGTCTAGCAGGAAACAGACGGCAAAAGAACAAAAGAAACAAGGCAGCAGGCTTAGGAGGACAAGAGGCAATGCAGAAGGGCGGCGAGAGGAGAGAGCGTGGTCAATGGGCGACGGCGGAGCAGCGGCGGCGGCGGAAGACGGCCTATATGGGACGGGCAAAAGACCAGTTTTCCACTGGCGGATAACAGGCCAGAAAAAACTAGGGCCGTGTGGCAACAAAGCCGGACGCTACGCTGAATTGCGCAGGGCCTATTGGCCGAGCACGGGCGGTGTGAAACGCCATGGCTGTTTTGCCAGGCGGGGTTTAGCCTATCTAGCACATGTTTCGTTGGCCCTCGGCGCATGTCGGAGAGTGCGACCGGTTAGTCATCTGGCACGGGACGCGGTCCAATAGAAGGCGAGCTGTTTGATGGCAAGTGGGAATTCCGGCCTCGGACCAGCAAGGTCTAGAATGCCAGACGGCAATGCAGCGTACATTATGTTTGCCAGACGTGAGCACTAAAAACGGTGTAGAAACAGGCCGTTTAGGGCGTACAAAAGATGTACTCGTACGCAATTTTGTGCAAGCACCCACCCAGCCATCACTTTGGCTCCTGTACGAGATTCGTCTTGATCTGGGCGAGATGCTCGTGGGAAAAGCCCAGCGTCTCGGTGACGTAGCCTTCAAAGCCCCGCGGCCCGTACTCCTTTTCCAGGGCGGCGTGAAAGGCCTCGAGACACGACGCACGCAGGCTGATGAGGTTGTGGAAGCCCGGCGGCGTCTCCGTCGCTAAAGAGCCGACGCCCTTGCGGGCAAAAGCCTCGAGCTCGGCCCGGACGGGCTCTGAGCCGATGCGCGAGAGCAGGTAGTCGAGCGTAATCACGTCGTGCGGCGCGCCCGCCAGTGCCAGCAGCATATTGGCAGCCACCCCGGTGCGGTCGCGGCCGGCTGCTAGTCAGACGAGACGACTGGCAAGGGGAAAGAAGAGGCGGCAAACCCACCCGTGCAATGAAGGAGAAACGCCTCGGCCGGACGGTCGCGGACGTGCTCCAGCATCAGCCGAAAGGTCGGCCGGTACTCGCGCAGCACTCCCATGTACATGGCGGCAAAGCCAGACTCGCCCAGGCCCGCGACAAAGGGCGCCAGGTCGACGTCGGGGTTGGCCTCGGCCGTCTCGGACCAGACCATGGTCACGCCGTCGCCCACGGCTGGGTCCGGCCCGGCCTGGTGTTCGCTCTGCGAGCGCAGGTCAAAGACGCGCCGCACCTGGAGCGGCCCGGCCAGCACGGCTTTTCCTGCCGCCGTCAGGTGGTTGAGCATGCCGCTGCGGAAGACATAGCCGGGTCGCAGCTTGTTGGCCGTGGCAGCGCCGGCCCGGCCTGGCACGAGCCCCAGATCGCGCGCGTTAAAGGTGCCTTGTATCTGCACAAACGGCGCGCTCGAGAGCACCGGCACAAACTGCTCTGGCGTCAGGTGCTGCGCCACATCCGTCTCGGACAGCGCCAGCAACTCGTCGTACGAAAGAGAGGCCATGTTGTTGGATGCGGGTGGGATGATGGGTCAAGAGGGAGGGAACAGCGCTCGGCGAATCACGGCAAAGTGTAAAGACCGACGGGCCAAGCAAATACAAAGAGTATCGCCAGCACTAGGCCAAACTCGTTGCCTTTTGCTTCCCAGCTGTGCTGCCCGGCATTACAATGCAAACCTCGGACAAAATATGGCAACAGATAGCTTGTATGTATTCAAATGCGACGCTGTCGTGGACTAGACACTCTCATCCACTCTCCGACTACACTACTACATTGCGGAAGACGTCTGAGAACTGGATTTCACCAGTAAGAGGCGCTGACATTCCCAGGCGGCAGGCCGACTGGCCTGGAAATCCCTGGCGCGGCCTCTGGGGTGTGTTTTGTTCCCGAGTGACCTGCTTGCTTTGCCTGTTTTTCCCTAGCCGTCCTGCCCAGTTCCCGACAAAAGGCCTGGCTGTTCGTTCTGGTAAGCCTGGTTTGCCGTTTGTCTGTCATGCTGTGCTGCAAGAGTGCAAAAGAGTGGCGGCGAAAAACGGGCGGCGAAACCTGGCCCTGGGCATGGCCTGGGCCACGCTCTCACGTGCTGCGGCCGTGCCTACAGGCTCACAGCAGCTCAAAATCGTCCAGTTCGTCGCGGTACTGCATGAGGTGCCGCTTGATCTTGCTGCCGACGGACCAGGTGACAAAGTCCTCGAGGTTGCGCGTGACCAAAAAGGCCGGGTCCGTCACCGTCTCCGTGCCTACGCGCACGTGGCCCTGCTCAATCATGACAGTGGCCGCCTGAATGGTGTCGGCCATGTGCAGCCGCGTCATGACAATCGGCAGCCGCCGGCGCGCAAACGCAGACACCGTGGCCCCGTGCTCCACGGCCGACAGCTTGTCCTTCTTGGACAGGATGCCCATGTCGTACAGCTTCTCCAGCAGCAGCTCCTCGTGCTTGCGGCGCACCGCGTTGTCGGGCGGCAAAAGGCTCAATCGATGGGCCAATTGGCGGAGCGACTGGGAAAAAAGGTAAAAAAAGCCGTCAGTATTTTCGCCTTTTGCCCTCTCGTGGCCACGGCCCGCCATTGCCAGCGCCCACTCACCCCGCAAATCCGATTGTACGAATGGTAGTCCTCCGGCTTCTGAATCATGTAGCGCCGAATCACTGTTGCCGCTCGGTGATCATTGTCCTGCTTCCAGGTGGTAAAGTCCACCTTGCCTAGAAAGACATGATCAGTACAAGAACGCACATTACGGCAAAAAAAAGAATCACTCACGCAGAAGCTTCTGCTCATGATGCTTGAGTTTGCGAACCATTTTTGCTCTGATCGGCAGGGTCGTTGTATTAGAGATTTGCTGCGCCAGGAAAACAAAAAGCGAAGCTGCGATAACAAAAAAAAAGTCACTTATCGTTCTTATCCATTTTCATCCATAGCCCACGTGCTCACCAGCCAGGGTGTGGCTGTGCTACTCGGCTTAGTCACCATGACTGCTGCCTAGTATATATACTGTCCCGACCTTTTGCCTCCATTTTCAGCTACAACATTATCGATGTAGATGTTCGCCGGAATATCTCACCACACCCGCCCAACGACCACACAGTCAAAAGTATTGAAAGGGCAGCCATGGCTACTCCCTCTTTCTATGAACTCTACCGCCGGAGCAGGTGAATAGCTCCACCCTCTCTTGTCGCCTTTTCTATGGACGGGGCAACGACATGTTGTTCAGGCTGGTTCGGGGCTGCATGCAAGCTGAGAAAATGCATCTCTGTGGCTGACACCTTGTTTCTCTTGTGCCTGCAGTATCGGCTATGCTTTGACCGATACCCTCGACGAGCTGATTGGCGACAATCAGATCGATCCTCAGTTGGCCATGAAGGTGCTCGCCAACTTTGACAAGGCCATCACCGAGACCCTACAGGAAAAGGTCAAAGCCCGACTGACATTCAAGGTGAGTTGCACTCTTGTCTGGAGATGGACAAAAGGGGATAGAAGGGCGATAGGGGCGCTGTCGGGACGTTTGCGCGGACCTTGCTCACCGTTTTTTTCGCTTCCTAGGGCTCGCTCGACACGTATCGCTTTTGTGATGAAGTCTGGACCTTTCTCATCCGCAACGTCCAGTTTAAGATGGAGGGCGGCACCGTAGTGGCGGTAGAGAAGGTGAAAATCGTCAGCTGCAACGCCAAGCCTACCGGTCCATAGAGTTTCAAAACAAGACCAAGGGACAGGCAGGGAGGACATCAAAGCAAGCCACTCATACAACCCGCACGCGCACACACGGGCAGAAAAATGCAGTGCAAAGCACTTTCTGGGGACCGGCAAGATTATGGGCGGGCGCTTCGCCTCTGGGCAATCTTGTATCATTAGGGGTTGGGTCATGGGCCGGCTTCCTGAGAAGCGTGCGTTCTGGCAATTGCTACGGAATTCGGGATAGGATATCATAATTTGGCGTTTGCTGGCATTTCTATTTATTTCTAGGCAGAATTCAACAACATTTTTTATATTTCATTCCTTCCATGAAACATCAAGGCCGCCATCCTACCATGCAGAGAACCACATTCGCTTAGCTCGTCATGGTCGCTTCCATAGGCGAGTCGTGGCGGTCCAGATCGATGCTGTGCGGCACTCCGTAAGCGTTTTGCGCCCTTTTGGGCCGCTCTCGCACAGCCTCTTGCAGGAGCGCGTCCAAAGGCCGGCCGCGGGCCCGGCTGGCTTCGGCCACCTCCCAGATGCGCTCGTCCTCCTCCTGCACGCACCGCCGCACAAGCTCGGCCGCTGTCTTGCGGCTGATCCACGGCCGCGACCGCAGCGTGTCGGCATTCGCCTCGGCCGCGTCGTCACCCATTAGGGCAAACACATGGCCCAGGGCAACGTCCAGGGACCCGGCGCGGGCGTTTTCATAGACGAGCAGGTCAATCATTTCCATGTCGGGTTGGAAGGAAAACGCGCGCATTTCGTGCCATAAAAAATTCAAGTGCTGCGCGTCTCGGCACTTGCGGAACAGCAGACGGAACGTGTTCCGGCTGGGGCCGCTGGGGCAGAGCTGCCGCACATGGCGGTACAGGTCCAGGGCGGGCTCGATCGAGTCGGCGGGCCGTGGCAGTGGCCGGTACGGTTGGTTCTGTTTCTGTTGCTGCTGCTGCTGCTGCTGCTGCTGCTGCAAATGCTCGAGCATCGCTTCCAGCACCACATTGAAGCCCCCAATGGGCACGCCGCCGTACTTGGCCCGCAGCTCAAACAGCGCTGTCACGGCCACGTCCAGCTTCTTGCTTGTCCTTGCCCACTGGCCGATGCCCGGCTGCTTCTGCTGCTGCAGCTGCGGCTGCTCCGTTTGCCTCTCGTCGGCGCGCGTCAGGTACAGATAAATGGACCGCGTGCTGCCCTGGTCCGGCACCAAACCGGCATCGCTCATGATGCAGAGCGCTTGGAGCGCCTTGTGCACGAACCCGGCCCCGGCGTAGCTGTCCACCATGGCCTCGAAATGGGCCATGCCCAGCTTGGTGCCGCGCTGCGCCAGCAGCTGCATCGCCTCCGCTGCCAGTGCCGAGTCGTGGTGCTGTGCCGCCGTGTTGAGCACGGCCAGGCCCATGGCGTCGGACATGCTCAGCAGGCCGGGCCGCACCGCGCGCTGCCATACAAAACGGAGGCCGGCGTAGTGGTTGTGCTGGCAGCACAGGTCCAGCAGAAAGTACCAAGTGTTGAGCGAAAGCGCGTCGCCCTCGCGCAAGAGACGGTGGTTGGCAATCCGGAGCGCGTCGTCAGGAAAGCCGCGCTGGCCCAGGACAAAGATGAAGACGTCAAAGACCCAGGGCGCCGGCGGCGGCATGCCGTCGGAAGAGACCCCTTGCGCAATGGCCTCCAGCTGGTCCAGCGCCCGCTCGTACTGGCCATCACGCAGCAGGCCCAGAGCGACACTCTGCATGCCTTGCGGCGTCAGCTCAATCCACCGCTGTTGCATCTCCTGCAGCACTTGGTTGCGCAGCATATAGTCGGGATGCACCGCCAGAACCTGTTTCCCGTTAGCCAAACAACAGCCCGCCGCATGCAGACGACAGCAAACACTACGTACAGCCAGCGCTCCGTGGTACAGACCCGGCGTGCCTTCGACATCGGTCTCCTTGAGTGCCCGGAGGACATGCCGCACGCAATCGGCCGATCCTTTGGTGTGGCAATTGGCGCGCAGCAGAGCCTCATACAGCATGGCCGTCGGCGCCATCTGCCGCTCCTTTAGTAGGTACCGCACAAAGGCATAGACCTTTTCGAACCCGTTCGGCATGTCCTGTAGACGACGCAAGGCCGCCACAATGGCCTGCGTCGGTGCCGCATCCAGCTCTCGTCGATACGGCGGCCGGGCCTTTAGCAGTGACCGCTCCCACGGCAGTTGGTCCAGGAAGATGGTGTTGGCGTCGTACCACATGCGGGCACGGCCGTCGCCGCTCGTGGCATGGCCGGCTTCGGCCTTTTGGAAGCTCGAGCCGTTGACGGCCTCGTCTCGCGCGGGTCGAAAATCGAGCCTCCCGACGCGGCCACCGGCTCCTTGGTGCGTGTGCCGCGTCCCGCCTATGCGCCAGCGGCTGCTGCACGCCTCCGGAAAGCCCCGTGAGGACCGAGACAGGCACTGCGATCGTGGCCGGTGCTGCTGGGGCTGTGCGCCGAGCGGCACAGTGACGGCTTTGAAGAGCGCGGCTGCGTCAACAGACGGACACAGACACCTCCACAACCCGTCCACCACAAATCGTGTGCTATTCATCTGTGGCCAAAGTTTCTGCCGGCAAGGGCTTTTATCTGCAAAACCCGCACATAGCCGGCCACGGAGCTAGCTTTTCTTTCTTGATAGCTTTGATGTCGGAAAGAAGATGAAAAGGGAAATGCAAAATGCGAGCTAAATTTGACAAAATCAGTGTAATCAGTCACGTGATACGTATGGCCACCGAATAGGCCAGCCAGGAATTCAGCGTTTGCGCCTTTTCCCTTCACATCTTCCTTTTCCCTGTACCTGACTTGGCTAGATTACTTCTTTTCATGCCTGCCGTGTCTGCCGTAGACTCAGTGTGGCAACACTGTACAGACCTTTCCCGTCGTCCCCGCCTCTTGATGGCATGGCTAATAAAGCCAGCAAGCCACTCGAGCTGGCGAGACCAAGAGGCGACAATAAGAGGCCTGCCTGTATGAAAAAGCGGCATCCATTACATCACATGGTAGGCTGCCATTTCCCCCAGAAAAAAATCCTCATAGATATAAAGTGGCGGAAAAAAAGTTGCCTAGAATAGAAAAACACCAGCCATGCGCATAGTATGCAGTCCTAGTTGCCACTATTTTCCCTTTCCGTTTGTTTTGACCTGACAGACGTCAGGGACGTCGTAAGGTTGTCCTTTTAACTATTGGCCCCGACCGCGGCCGCGGCCACCGCGAACACCGCCCCGGCCGCCGCGGTCTCCACGCTCGCCGCCGCCTCTCGTGTTGCCGCCGGGGCCTCCCCGGCTGTTGCCCCGGAAGCCAGACTGCTGGCCATGGTAGTTGTGGTGGCTGTGGTACTGCTGGTTTTGGTGCTGCTGTTGCTGCTGCTGCTCCTTGACTGTGTCAATGATCTCGTCGGGGACGCGCAGATACTTGATCTATGGCGGACATGTCAGCCTGGCTGTCGCAGCACAGAATGGCCCAGACGCATAGTAGGCTCCACCTACATTGTTTCCTTTCACATAGACTTCTGGTATGCGCATAAAGCTGTCGCCGTCCTGCAAAGGTTAGTTTTTGGTCCTGTGAAAAGCTCCTTGCCCAACAGCCAAAGCGCCGGTCCGCAAACAGCACACGCACCGGGCTTGTCTGCACCACCTCCTTCAGCGTCAGGTTCATCCACGTATCACACTGCACCAAATGGCCGTTGAGCGTCTCGCCGTTCTTAAGCTCGACTAGCATCGGGTGGCCCTGGGCCGCGCTGAGAAGACCGAGGGGCAGCTGGCGTCGCGTTAGCAGAGAAATGGAAATAAAAGAAAAACTGCACAGTATACTCTTACCATGTTTATCCCGTAATGGCCCTATGGCAAGGGGCTCTGTGGTGTGTGGTGGGTGTGGTTAACCGCTCGATGATTTGCGACTCCGTCAGTCGAAATTCGCGATTAGAGATCTTACGTAGTTTTTGTCCGCCTTGTGGCGGTGGGCTGCCACTAGTGCCTAATCTACAGTGGACCACCCGCCGGGGAGACTGCAGTCAAGGCCCAGCCGTATCGAGCTACTATCACAGCAGCAGCACAGCAGCACAGCAACGAATCCAATCGGCGAGAAATGCAAGCGTAATACGTGGTTTCACCAGAAACTGGGAATGAAATAATCCAGGATGAAGCCATATTGCGATACGAACAACAGAAAAGAGCAACAGGAAACGAGAATCCAGCAGGACAAGAAAAAGACCAATATCCTCCCTCCCCGACTGATGTGGCTCATTGGCTACACTCTTGCTTTGCCTAGCAAGAGATATACATAGAAATGTATTTCCCAGGACAAAAAGGACCGGGTAAACGAGAGTGACAGGAAACCTAGGACAGCCACTACGAGGACGTCTCGCGGCTCTTCCGGTAGTTGGCCTCCTGCTCCACCTGTAGAGCTTCAATCACAGGTGCCAGGTCGTTCAAAATCATGTACGACTTCTTGTAGAACTCCATCTGCGCGCTGATGAGCTCGGACAGATTGCGCAGCGGCTCGGGCGTATCAAGGACCTATAGGTTAGAGGGCGAGAACGGACAGTAAGCCAAAAGTCAAGAAAAAAAACCAAGAAAAAAGCCAAAAAAGCCAAGAAAAAAAACCAAAAAGCCAAGAAAAGCCAAAAAAGCCAAAAAGCCAAAAAGCCACTCACATTCTTCATGACGCCAAAGGCCTCCTCCGTCTGCGTGACAAACTCGTCCTCGGCCTTTTCAATCTCCTCCTGCGCATCCTGGCTCAGCTCCGGCTCCTCGTGCTGCTCGCCGCGCGGGCCCACGGTGCCCGGCAGCTTCCAGGTCGTGCCCTTGACGCGCGCCTTGACCGCATCCAGCGACAGGCGCGACTTTTCCACGTTTTTGCGCGCGCGGCCGGCAAACTGCAGGTTCGTGTGGAGCGTCGTGTTCCAGCCGGCCAAAAACTGGCTCTGGATCTGCGCGTCCTGCGACAGCCGCGCCTCGCCCACGCGCTCCATGGCCAGCGCATACTTTTCCAGCGCCGCCGCCAGCGGGTCCTCGCCGGTGCCCGTGTTCTGCTGGTGCAGCGTCTGGCTGCTGGCCAGCGCCGCGCGCGCAATGGCGTGCGGGAACGTCTTGGGCTGCGGCTTGGCCGTCGGCGGCGCCGTGAGGGCGGCCTGTGCCTCGGCCGGCGTCGACGCCGACGACAGCAGCGTCACCTTTTCGCTAACGGTGCGGCCGAGATCCGAAAACGTCTCCTTAATGTTGGGCGGGTAGTCGTACGACTCGTGGGCGTATTGGGAGCTGTGCTTGTCAGGAAAAGATGGCAGGAAGCGGACAAGGAGAGCGGGAAGGTGACAAAAGGCAGAGAGCATCTCCCCTCTAGCAAAAAAGACACTCACGTTACGGCAAGCATCTTTTGGTGCACCTGCTTCAACGCATCGACGCGCTTCTCCAAGTCAATGTAGTCGGCGGGCATCTGAGTCTGTTCCATCGAGATCTGTCAGCCCGGTTTCCAACCGGCAAAAAAAAAACGCCCAGGTCGGACCTTATCCTCGGCTTGGCCCAGCTGTTCCTTGGTGTACTGGAACGTCCGCGACGCAAAGGGCGTGATCTGAGCGCCCAGATGGCTGCACATGGAAAAGGAAATCAGCCGCCCGTTTCACCCATCCATCCGCTGGAAAACTTGCGTCCCAGGTCAGTCAAGCCGAAAGGGAGATGCGTACCTCAGATTCTTCCCAAAGTTCTTGCCAAAGTTATTAAAGTCCATGGCTGCGGTAAATTCTCTAATCGCAAGAAAAGGTGAGAGAGAGTAAAATAGAGTTGGGAAGATGAAGCAGTCGTTGGTTGTTCCAAGAATCAAAATGTCGCAGGACAGGTGTGCAAAAGACCAAGGGGAGTTGAAGTCGAAAGATAACTGCACTACGTAGTACTAGTTAGTAATTAGATCCGACAGCTTTTTGCTGCTCTCATCTCTACATTTCCCAGAGTCCAATAACAACTACACTACAGTGTCTCGGATCGGTCGTTGTCAGGGAAGCGGTAACAGGCCTGTTAGCTAGCGGTTATAGGGGGAGGGGCGGTAAAAATGCTAGAGTTGCGCTGAGTAATAGATACTTTTATTGTACATTCATATGCACACGTGACATATCTGCTATACCGCTTTAGGTTTCCATCACTTCTACGCCTTCTAGTCGAGAATGTGTTTCTGATCGGCCCAGGACGGCTTTATGTTGCGGCAGACGTTCTCATAGTCCCACAGCCCCTGCTCGCCGCCCACGCCCTCCCACGGCGTCGTCCAGAACATGGTCCAATTGACGTCGGCCAGCTTCCAGCAGCCACGCGATCGCTCAAAGTACCAGCGGTTGACCGGGTTGTCCTTGCGGCTGCGCCAGCAGACACCGTCGGGGAAGCAGTCACGCACCATGGCAGTAAAGACAATGTCTGCCACGCCGCCAGCGCCCTGGCTCTTCTTGAGCACCGCAAACTTGTCCAGGTACGGCACCATGCGGCCGGTGCGAAAGGCGGTCTCCTCGTCCAGGCCAAACGGCCGCTCCCACGTGAGGATGGCGCCGCCCTCGTATTCGCCGGCAATGATGACGCCGGCCAGCGAGTCCTGCACGCGCGACAAGTAGTCCTCCACGTCCAGCTTGCGGTTGAACGAGTCGTCGATCAGATGGACCAGTCGCGGCAGGTCGATGCACGTGTCCGTGAGCCGCACCCGTGGCCCACCCGGCGTCGGCGGCGTCCAGGGGCTGTGCCGCGGGTCCGGGAATATGGTCAGCGGCATGCCGCGCTTTGCCAGCGTGGTCTTTGGCAGGCGCGGCGCCTCTTCTCCGCCGACGTGCCCATGTGCCAGCCGCTTTGTCGACGGCTTGACCCGGCCCAGAGGCAGCGATGACGAGTACACCGGGCGATCGGTCAAGAGATTGTGGATCAGCGGGTTCTGGCTCCGCCGCGTGCCTACGCTGCCCACAAAGCCGAAAACGTCAACGTCCGTCGCAGCAGCACCGCCGTTGCCAAGGCCACTCACACCTCCGCTCTCAGCCATGCCAGTGCTAAGGTTGGCAGACGCCGACACGAGGTTGGCTGCCTCGGCCGGCGTTGTCAGCAATGCAGACGAGGACGAGGGCAGGATGGCCAGCGTGTTTCTGGCAATGTCAAGGTTGGCTTTGTGTCTGTCGCTGGTCGCCTTCCATGCACCATCTTTCCCGAGCAGCGGGTTGTTCAAGAAATGCGGTGGAGGCTGCAGTGGAAGCGTTTCCAGGGCCTGCTTTGCCGACACGTATTCCTCCTCCAAGTTCAAAAACACATGGGCGCCGTTGGGGCGCCGCTCCGTCGGCGTTCCGCCCACAGGATCAATAATGATGATGCGATCAACCGATGCCAGGTTTTCTGGCAAGGCATTGCCGCCGCAACCCATGGCAGCATCAGGGTCATCTTGAGCGCCCCCGAAATCGCCCTGTATGCCAGAGAAGAAGCGTGTGAGCGCAAGAACAATGTCATCTGTGGGAATGGGCGTGGCCTTGCAGCTGTTGGCCGAAAAACCAAACGACGGGATGACAACAATGTTGCCGTTGCGGAGCGGCCGCATCAGGGCCTCGGAGCTGTCAATGTAAACGCGCCCGGGCACAAACGGAGATCCTTCCGGCCGATGGAGCTCGTCGCTTCGGTGGCGGCGCTCATCCACAATGACAGCCGAGTCGACAATGGACGTTGCTCGGCTGGAGTACTTGTCAACGGCGGTGGCGATGCGTGCCATCTGGTGCGTGACGTCGTCGAACCAGCCAGTGTGAGCAGGCGACGTTGCCGGCGCCAATAGTGACGACTGCAGGCTCGTGGTAGAGGACGGTCCCACAACGACGACACCAATGAGGCCGAGCTGCCTCAGCTGCACAAACGTCTTGGCCAGCTCAACCAAGGTGCCCTCGTCAATGGTGTCTGGATCTTGCAGCTTGATAATGGCCACATGAGGCTTTTGGTTGTCGTCGAGCCGTGGCCCCTTGTCCTCTCGCGGCCCCTGGACGAACTGCGGGCTCTGGCTGACAGCGCGGATACTGTCGCCCGGAGGGTTGTATGCGGTGCCCGATGACGAAGCTCCAGAGGACGGGGGAGGTATTCCGGCGGCATGCTTGCCGGGCAAGGCTGATACCTTATGATTCTTGTCGCCACCAAACGTCTGCAAGTATTTTTTGGCATCGCGCTTGGTGACAGAGGACGAAAGAACAGAGACGAGGAAATCCTGAGTTTGTTAAAACAGAGACAGAGAATCAGAAACAAAACCCCAATACTGCACTCACCCGTTCCTGAGACTTCTTCTGCTTCTCCGTCTGCGTAATGGACGTGTAGAGCGAAGTCAGGTCGACAGATTTGCGGCCCGGCGACGACTGGCCGGTGTAGTCTCTCTTTGCAACGACTTGCGGCGTGATGGAGTCGAAAAAAGACCGATTCTTTTCAGGCGACGCATTCTCAGCCCCGCGCACAGCGCCGGCGGCCGCGCCCGTGACGGAACTCTTGAGCCTCCTGCATTGCGGCTTTCCCGACTGGATCTATGGGCGGGCAGTCAGGCTTTTGTCTCTTTGGAAGCACATGACTTTGTGTCCTGGCAGCAGCATGATTGTATTCTGAAATGGCAGCACAAACCTGGGCAAAAAAGGCCGGATTCCTCAATGGGATGCGCAAGACCATGACTTGAGTCCCCGGTTCATCAGAGTAGGAGCATGTTTGGATTGGGCGGGGGAGATGGAGAAAGACAGGCCGGAAAAGGGCGGTACCATGGACCCGAAAACGGAGATGAAGTAATAGTACATTGCGAAACCCCCAGGTTTTTTTTCCATAGCCGGTGATTCACAACCCACAATAACCACTCAAATTCGGCACTACCTCGCGCTAGTGCCGTGACTCAACCGGATAAGGCTTATCGCAACAAACTGTGAGCTGCAAGGATCGGAATTACTATTATTCGATCATAAGGGAAAACAAGATGGCCATCCTGATCTTTAGTCGTGCTAACTATAACTTTCACAATCTTGACTGTGTTTTCCAAAGTCATGGTCCCACGACGGCCTTTCTAGGTTTTCAAAGCAGCATGCCAACCCGGGACTAATCAGAAAAGTGACAAAACTTCGTATGCAATCGTACAGCAAGAAACACAGTATATAGAAAAGGAAAAATCCAAGATTCCATTCTTTTGGTATATCCAAAATCAGAACACTTCAATCCACAAAAAGACTCGTTCTATAAAGAGATATATGCCCTTTCAATGCCGAATATATGGTGGAAACATCAGACAATAAGTTGTGGGTGAAAGAAAATAAACGACGAAAGAAGGATAAAATCCAGCAATACTTTTTGCGTTGCCAAATAAAAGCAGAATGTATGCAAGAGAAGAAAACATTAAAAGTGGTTGTATGTATATACACCAAAAAAGAAGAGACTTCCGCCGGCTTAGTGGCGTGAGCTGAGACTGGCAAAGGCGTCCGGGCTGTGCCGGCCATTGGTCCATTCTAGGCCCAATGCCATGATGCTGTCGCGGCTGCGGTTTCCAACGAAATGGTCATTGTTCGCAGCCATGGCAGCCCCTGATGATGGCGCTGGTGGTGGCACGGAGGTACCGGTGTTTCCCATGGAGAAAAAGGGATTCGACGCTGCGGCAGATGCCCCCGGTTGGGCCGAATACCCTGCAGATGGTACTTCGGAGACTGGTGCCATCACCGATGTGTTCAAAGGTACACCGGCCGCGCCTCCGACTTGGTACTGCATGTTATTTCCATAGGGGCCAGCTGGTGCTGGAGCAGACTGCTGGGCAGTGGGCTGTGGCTGGCCATAGAGAGCCAAGATCGATGCCGTGTTCTGTCGCATTGGCTGAGTCTGTAGTCCGGGAGAAGGCTGTGCCATGAATGGATTATTGTATTGCTGCTGCTGTTGCTGCTGCTGTTGCTGCTGGAGCTGCTGTTGCTGCTGCTGGAACTGCTGCTGTTGCTGCTGCTGGAGCTGTTGTTGCTGCTGCTGAAACTGCTGCTGTTGCTGCTGTTGCTGCTGCTGTAGCTGTTTCTGTTGCTGCTGCAGTTGTTGTTGTTGCTGTTGCTGTTGCTGCAATAACTGCTGTTGCTGGAACTGCTGTTGTTGCTGCAGGAGCTGCTGCTGCTGTGTCTGCGCTTGCGTCGGGGAAAACATTGATGCAGCATAGGGGTTGGAAGTGGCTAGAGGAAAGGTGTTTGCCTGAGCCGGTGGTCCAAAGAAACTCGTCTGTGACTGCTCTGGAATTTGGCCTAGCGTCGTCGGCGACTGGATGCGTGTAGGAGACTTGTTAAACGGGTTCGATGCAAACGCTCCCGAGGCCGTATTGATCGGCGCGAGGCTCTGGTGTGGCTGCGGCTGTTGTTGTTGTAGCTGTTGCTGTTGCGGTTGAGCATAGGGTGAGATTCCAGAACCGTTCTGCCCCATCTGCCCATTTTGCCCGTTCATGAATGGGTTACTATACTGGACAGGCTGTGAGTTGGAGCGCTGTGCTCCTTGCGCCGTCGGTAGTGCTGAAAAGAAGTTCTGTGCCACGGACGGCATGGCAGCAGGGGATGATGTCTGGTAGGCCGACTGCAACAGGTTCTCGTGCGGCATGGGCGGCTGTGGCTGCTGCTGTGGGGGCTGTGAAAGCGGCAAGCCGCCAGTGTGGTGCGGAAAGAGTGGTTGTGTGGAAGACGTCAGTGCCATGTTCTGAAAGGCCTGGTTGAGGTTGGCGGAGGAGGCAGAATTGGTAATGGCAGCGCCAAACGGGTCGGCAGGCTGTGAGGTCATAAAGCCAAACGGGTTCAGGGCGTTGTTGTACGGGTTGTTGTTCGTGAGCGTGCCAGTGGACTGCGAGGACTGGGGAGGCGGCGGCGGTGCAGCGTCAAGCGCGTCAAAGGGGTTGTAGTTGGTGCTGGACGCGGACGGCGATTTCGCGGGCGGCCGAGTCCGGGAGGTGGATGTGGGGGCGGACAGCGAGCTTTCTCGCGGAGACGTCAGCGGGTTGGGCGACAGACGCTCGCCTCCTCGGGGCTTGTCGCCCAGGCGAACCAGCGTCTCAATGGTCTTGCTCAAGTTTCCGTTGAGGCCCTTGAGCACAGTAGCATTGCGGCGCTCGTCGACAAAGCCCATATCCCGAAGACGGCCCAATTTCTCGTCGAATCCCTCCATACCGTCGTGCTCAATGGTGAGGCCAAACACTTGGGAAGACTTGCTCCGAAGCGGGGGGGAGGAATCGGCGCGCTGCGGTAGCGGGGAGGTGGGTGGCCGAGAATGGTTCCTTGACTGCGTCCGGGTCGAGTGGGTGTGGTCGTAGTCGCGCTCGTGTTCGTGTTCGCGGTCAAACTCATGGTCACTGGCGTACGACGCGGCAGCAGCGTCGCGTTTGGGCCGGGGGAACATGGACGAGGCCGAGCGGAAATTGAAACGGCTTGGCGTCTTGGGCGGAAGCGGCGGCGGGACGTCGTCGGAGCCGGAACTGCCGATAGGCCGGCGGGCCGAGTTGGCAGCGGCATGTTGGCCAGAGACGTATTTCTGCCGGATGAAGCGCTCCATGGCCGAGTCCGCCTCGTCGGCGTCGATGGGAACGGGCGGCTTCAGATTCTTGGGATTGTAGGTCTTGTTCGAAGCCGTGTTGCCGACCTTTCGCATATTCTGAGCGTTGTTAGAGAGGGCCGCGAGCCAAGCAGAAAAGAGGAATCAACTGAAAGAGAGAGAGAACGTAGCGTACTTCGACCTGGTCGTTCGACCAGCTGTCCATACTCAGAGACTTGACTTTGGACACATGGGTGCCCAGCTTGCGGTGGATGGCGGCGCATCGCATACAGAGGAAGATGCCCAGCTGAAAGGTTAGCTATAGAAATAGAACGGGGCTAGGTTGACAGTAACAAGACAGGCCAAGACCGAGTGTGAACGTACACTCCATGATGCCCAACCTATGCGGCCAAGTTAGCGAGACGATTCAAAGCAGCAGGGCGGAAGGAGGGGAGAGAAAGGCAGTTTTCGAACCTGGATTGCGCGCAGAACAATCGGCGCAGGCATTGTTTCCCGGCACATTCTGCACAAGATCCTGCAGCGCTTTCTCATTGCGCGCCTGTTGGCGCTTGCTGAGCTGCGGAGCCATGGTTGGAGACGAGAGATGAAAGACGGGAGGAAGGAGAACAATTCCGTCAAAATCCGGACAAGAATCGGAGAGCGAGAGAAAGACCGGGGGGACTCTAAATGGAGACAGCGGAAACCATCAATGCTGGGTCGGCAAAAAGAAACAAAGCACCGTAGCTCAAGCTGGAGGTCGAGGAGGGGGCGATTCGGGCAGAGAGGCAGGCGAGGGAACGGGACAAGGCGAGGCGTGGCGAGGCAAAGAAGGATGGAAAAAGGAGAGGGAAAAAAAAGGTGGAGGCTAACAAGACAAGGAGCCGCAGCGACCTAACTAGCACGAGGGAAAATATGGAACCGTTCCCCGTAGTTAGCAGCTATCTGGGGGGCACAACAGTGACAGCCGATCCGCGGAGTCGCCTGTTCTCGCGCCCGAAAGTGGCAGGCCGTGCTTGTTGAGGGAAGGGGCATAAGAGCAGGTGCAGCAGTTGGCCGGAAAGGCAAGAGCAGAAGACAGACGTGGAAGGCGCGAGGGGTCGTGTGCGGTGAAGCCAATTATGTGTGACAGACAGGCCGCGACCGACCGATTACCAAGACACGGGATAGTCGTTGGACAGGACAGATGGCCAGGAACGGCTTAGTGATGATTTTAGGGCCCGCTAAATCGGGCCTGCCACATTTTTACAGGGGAGAGCTGCATTCGACAGCAAGACGGTAAAGGGGCTGGCATTATGATTAAACACATTTCAAGTGAATATTGGTGATTATGAAGTGTCTATTCAATGTGTATTACTAATGTATTATTTCAGGCAAAGTGCCTTACAAAGCCTTTATCCACCAGCGGATCCGGGTATCGAAGCGAAAACGTTAAAGCGAGACAGAATCCGGAATGAGGAGCCACCTCACGGCTTGCGGCCGTAAACAATGTATAGCTCTTGGTAGGAATGAATCCGCTGGTTGGCAATGTCTTTGCGCACGTCGACGAGGGAGACCTAGAGTGTGAGCACGAGTCAAGGTGAGAAAAGAGACACAATATAAGAAATGAAAATCACAGAGCACACCTCAATCTCGGCCTTGCTTTTGCCCAGCTCTCGATGCAACAGGCCGTAGCTGAAGCCCTGCAGGCCAGCCTCCAGATTGGCCTGCCACAGCTCACCGATGCGCTTCAGACGAGGGTCGCGCGGCCAGGCGTTGGTCGGCAGCCGGTACACGCGTTCTTGCACGTCGACAAAGCCGGCAGCGGCAAACCAGGCCCTGAGCTGGTCGGGCCGGCCGAGCGGTCGGCAGGCCTTGGCGGCCGCTCGATCGAGGTCGCGGCGCCAGACGGAGAGGGCGGCCTGCTCGGGCAGGAGACTGCCGTTGTCGTCACAGCGGAAGGTGGAGGTGACTTCCTGGGCCTCGAGCCAGCCGCCGGGACGCAGGCGGCCAAAGGCCCGGACCAGGAGTTGCGTGTACATGTCGGACCAGCAGCCGGCCGTCAGCCGGGCATGCACATAGTCGAGATCTTGTTCATGCCAGTCTTCCGTTCTGCGGGGGCCAAGGCAGTCAGCTCGAGGACGTCCCGGCAGAGAGGAGGGCCTGCCACATGCACGCACGCATCTTCCACAAAGAAACTGACATTGGGCGGGACAATGGTCGGCTGGATGGGCGACAGGTCGATGCCGACAATGGCCGCAGAGGGGAACTCGTCGCCCATCTCGACCGCCCATCGTCCGGTGCCCGTGCAGACGTCTAGCACCCTTTCAGGGGGCTTCTCCGGGGACCACGGCGCCAGATAGTTCCGGCCGTTCATGACGGTGCGGATAATGGCATGCTGGTGGTCCAGGCGCTCTACCTCGAGCTCGTCATTGGGAAAGTAGTAGGCTAATGAGTGAGAGGAACACGGTCAGCCGGAGAGAGACAGACTGACAAGCAATTACTTACAGCCGGCGCGGAAAGAATGATATGTGCGCCCGTTTTCTTTTTGATAGTTGAATACGCTTTCTGTGAGAGATTCGCCATCGCTGAGAGGTGTTAGGCTTGTTGCAAACATGGCAATATATGGCTCATACGCACAGCGCTTCTTGCTGAGACCTGGACTGTAAGGCAGCACCGTGTTAGCAGCCGCTGAAACGGCAGATTGGCTACACTCGAGCTACAAGCTGCTGGCTATGGAACGAATCTCACCTTCATTTTGGCTGGTGTGGACTTGCAGCAGTGTTTGCAGCGGAAGTGTTGTCTAGAACAGGGAGAGGAGGGGGCGGAAACGGGATCTGGAGAGATGGTCGACAGTCCGATGGAAGAAACAGGGTAGAAAGAAATCTAGGAAAAGTAGACCATGCCAGATTTATAAAGAGAGCAAAGCGAATGGAGGGGCGAGGCCGGAACAAAGAGAAGGGCCATAGTAGGTGGCAGTAGGTTGCCACCAAGATAGACATTTAATTACTGGCCGGCTAGACCAACACTGACCAAGGCAATGTAGCCGTCGCCGCAAGTGGTCCCTCAGAGCCACTGTCCAAGAGGCAAATCGGGCTACGCACAACGGGACTGTCCCAGCCATTCGGGACGGGCACGCAAACAGTTCCACCTACTCCCCTCCAGGAGACATTTTGCGGCAGAGCAAGAGCAAGGGCGAATGGAAGGCCTGAAGCAACACACTGCATGGGGGGGGAGGGCCAATACTACGCACATTTCCATAGTCGGTGAAATTGGACGACGATCAAGAGTGGGTAAAGTACGACAGATTACGTCGTACTCTGAGGAGGCAAAGCAAAAGATGAATCTTTTGCTGGTTTTGGCAGGAGACTTTAACAAGAGGGTGAGCACTCGGGGTTTTCAGTCCCAGAGATCCGGGGCCTCATCATGCAGCCCCTGCAGCAGCTGAGTCGTACCGCAGGCTCAGTACTACACTATTTGTACGAGGACAATGGCAGCCGACCCAGGTGAACGGCCGTCCCCTCGCGTTGGGCATCGCGTTTGGCACAGACGGGGGGACTTTGGTACGTTAATGTGCCCGTAGACACGTCGCGGCATCTAAATGCGCCCTCTGAACTGCTTCGGCAGCTATTCCAGCAGGCGATACTTGAGGGTTAATGCTGACTCTAAATAGGGCACACTTTTAGTGAGATATCGCAAAGGATCTGCAACGTGTCCCTGCCAGACCTCCCTCCCCTGTCTATCGAAAACAGGTGTGATCAGGCTCCGGCACCGAGGATCAGGGGCTGCTGCAACGAGGTAGCGACCCAGCCGATTAGGCTGTCCGGGGTCGAAGACAACAGGGAGATAATAGAAGAGACGGGAGGGTGTGCGAATTAGTGTGCATATGGAATAAACCGACATGAAACTGCCCAGACGGAGCAGCATAGAATTTCTTGAACCGCCATCGGGCTTCCGCGTGCCGTCACTGCTGGTCGGCCTTTGCTGGTCGGCTTTTGCACCCGTCGGTGAAGACTTTTGTGACTCATTTGGCAATAAAAGTAGTAAAAGCCTCGCCGGCGCGTAACAAGAATGTGCCTCTGTCAACAGCAACGCAAAGATGGCCGACAGTGGTTTCTTGCAGGACGCGTATCTGCGCCTTCGGGCGGCCGTCGCCGATCACGGCGACGACACGCTGCCGCCGCCTGAGATTCTGGCCAAGGCCGAGGCAGCCATCCTGGCCCGCGACGACGCCACGTATCTGCAGGGCCGCGGCCCCGCGGCCACGCTCCGCCACCTGCTCGACACCGTCTTGCCGGCGCTCAACGGCCAGGGGCTGAGCGGGCGCTACTACGGCTTTGTCACGGGCGGCGCGCTGCCCGTGGCCGAGGCGGCCGACAACATGGTCTCGGCGCTGGACCAGAGCGTGCATGGCCCGCTGCCGAACCACTCTGTGTGCGCGGCGGTCGAGCACGCCGCCCTGCAAATGGTGGTGGATGTGCTGGGGCTGGAGCAGAGGGGGACCCCGGGGCAAGACGGCCGGAATGCTGGCGCCTGGCCCGGCCGCCTGCTGACGACCGGCGCCACGGCGAGCAACGTGCTGGGCCTGGCCCAAGGCCGCGAGGCCGTCCTGTCAATGCGGATGCACCACGGGCCGCAGTCGCCCTCGTCGAGCGTGGCCGAACTGGGCCTCGTCCAGGCCTGCCGCCGCGCTGGTGTCCGCGACGTCTGCGTGCTCACCAGCTCCGGCCACAGCTCCCTCTACAAGGCCGCCAGCCTCGTCGGGCTGGGCCGTGCGTCTGTGGTCGAGCTGCCGCTCAGCCAGGCAGAGCCCTGGCGGCTCGACCTGGACGCCGTCGAGCTGCGCCTGGCCGAGGGGGCTGCCGACCACGACGACGGCGGCATCGCTCACATTATTGTCGTCAGCGCCGGCGAGGTCAACACGGGCCGCTTTGCCACGACGGGCCTGGCCGACATGCAGCGGCTGCGGCAGTTGGCCGATACCTACCAGGCCTGGCTGCACGTTGACGGAGGTGAGAAGGACTGGGCATGGAGACGGACGAGATTGCGGCTTGTGTGCTGATCCTCAGCCTTTGGCCTCTTTGCTCGGGCGCTTCCCCAGACAGCCGAGTTTGCACGGCTGCACCAGCACACGCGCGGCCTCGAGCTGGCCGACAGCATCACGTCGGACGCGCACAAGCTGTTGAATGTGGTGAGTCACGTCATGCATAATGTCTCGTCTATGAACCTTAACAAAATTTCTTTCTCTCCCTATCCAGCCATACGATGCCGGCATCTTCTTGTCACGCGACCGCCGCCTGCAGACCGACGTCTTCCACAACCCAAACGCCGCCTATCTGACCATGGCCATGGCGCCAGCCGCCCCGGCGTCCTCCTCTGCTTCGGCCGAGCCCCTCATCGGCAGCCCCATGAATATGGGCATTGAAAACTCGCGCCGCTTCCGCGCCCTGCCCGTCTATGCGGTGCTGCTGAGCGAAGGCCGCGACGGCCTGGCTGCCCTGCAGGCTCGCATGGTGCGTATGGCGCGCGCCGTGCGGCGCCTGATTCTCAACATGCCCGAGTACGAGTGCCTGGTCGGCGGTGGCGAGGACGGCGAGGCAGACACTCATATCATCGTGCTCTTCCGGGCACGTGACCCCGACCGCAACGCACAGCTGCCGGCCCGCATCAACGCCAGCCGCCAGGTGTACGTCAGCCCGACCAGCTGGCAGGGCCGTCCGGCCTGTCGCATTGCCGTGAGCAACTGGCGGGCCGACGAGACGCGCGACCTGGCCGTGGTCCAGGACGTGCTGGAGCGGGCAGTCAGAGACTGAGGGGGATTGGGCTGTCGAGATCATTGTCCAGGCTAAAGAGCTGTCGTCTATTGTGTTTCTTGGTGCATGTACTTGTTGTGTGGTAACCGTGATTTGCTGGTTGCCGTTCCGGATTCCCTTTCCTGGCCCTTCCCCTCGCCATCCCGTTTCTTCCACTTCCTCCTCTTCTCTTTCTCTTTCCCCTCCCCCATTTCGTCCTCTCCTCCCCCGTCAGCCATACCGCCGCGAACCGCCTGCGTTCTCTTTGGAGCCCTTTTTCCTGCCCTTGTCGTCCTTCTTCTTGCCCGGCCCGATCAGTTCCAAGTGCCCGGCGCGCTCGCCCAGCATGGCCTCCGTCTTGCCAATCAGTCCCGCCGTGAACTTGTGCATCGCCTTGTTCGCCGACGCATGTGTCTTGACGGCTTTGGCCGACCGCGGCGGCTTTGTGACGCGGGCAAAGCGTTTCGGTGCTGCTCCGCCCGTGCTGACAGCCTGCTTCTTGGCCTTGTGGCTGGACGATGCCGGCTTGGCCGATTTCTTGATCAGTCCCTGCGCCATGGTTGGTTATGGATGGAAGGTGGGAAAAGGTGAGCACGGCCGAGGGAAAAGGTAGGAAAAACGAAGCAAGTGGGGATTTTTTCTGCCAGATAAAAATAGCGGTGATAGATAGCGCCGAGTCCCACGGCAACAGACCCACAGTTAATATCAACTATATTGTAGTGTATTATTTGCTTCACCAAATTCACGCCTACTTGAACACCTCGTAAACGCCAAACACCCTTTACGCCAGTTTCGTACCCTGTCCCTGGGAGTCCTTCTCACTGTGAACCTCGTATCGTAAATCCGTATGCCACCGTGCCGTCGCCTAAAACAGCTCCAGCAAAGCCTGTACCTGTTTTTGCTGCACCGCCTCGACATCGTCGACTGGGTCGTCGCCGCCGCCGCTGCGACGGCTGTCCTGGCGTGGCAGCGCCGCTACGCGAGAGCCCACGCGGGCCAGCAGCAGCCGCATGCGCTCGAGCTCGCGCTCGACGGGGCCGTTGCGCGTGACCAGATTGTCCTGGCGCAGCGCCGGCGCCTCGGCTGTGCTCGTGCCCTCGTCGACGGCAGTCTCCTCCAGCGGCGCCAGCAGCGCCCTCATGCGACGCAGTCGTTGCACGCGCGCCTCGGCAGCCGTCCGCTGCGCCGCCAGGTCCTGCAGCCGCGCAACCAGTTCGGCGTACCGCTGCGCCTCCAAGGGCATCTCCTCAACGGCACGGGCGTCCTCCCAGGCCGGCGGCAGGGCAGCAATATGAGAGGAAGCGGCTGTCATAGAAGAAGAGGGGTAATTAGCAAAGAAGAGAGAGAGAGATAAAAGAAGAAAAAGAGAGAGAGAGACGCACTGAAATCAACCCCTAGGCAGAGCTCGCCAGACACCTCGGCCATCCCTCCCTCTTCGACGGCCCGCTCGGCCGCCGCCCAGTACAGCTGGTCCAGCTGCTCAGCCACGTGGCGCGCGGCCGCCGGCGCATACACGCGACGCACGTGCTGCTGCAGCAACTGGTTCGCCCGGAAGAGCGCGTCGTCCACGGCCTTGTCAGGCAGTCGTCGGAGCGCCTTGTTTTCGCCATTTTCTGCGGCCGCCGCATGCGCGCGCCGGCTGTCGTTGGCCCGACGCCACGCCCGTGACGGCTCCAGCGGCTGGGCCAGCTGCCGTGTTTCCCGGTCCAGAAAGGCCTGCTTGACGGCTAAGATGGTGGGCGGCGTGGCCATGGCGACAAGATGATGGTTGCAAAGCGCGACGTAATTACGCTGTAGCTCGTCCACTATAATTCCGTCACGGGAGGCCCACATTTCGCTACACAGCGCCTTTATTTCGCACGCCTTTATTTCGCACAACGCCTTCATTTCACAACAGAATGCTTCCTTTCGCACAGAATGCCTTCACTTTGCTGAAAAGGTTGCTAGAGGAGAAATAGTCAAGCACATTCAACAAAATACAAATACGAAAACGAAAACGCCGTGCCGCATCCGTCTATCATCCCTCGTCTCTCTTCGGCCATCCTTGTCGTTCCGTCCATAGTCTGACCCTGTCGTCCCATCCTCCGTCTTCCTTTGCTTCCCTACGCTGTTGCCGTCGCCCGGCCGGCTGCCGAGCTGCTGTTGCCGCCCACACGGCGTCCGGCGCCCTGGCCCGGCCGCACCAGCGTGTACTTGGAAAAGGCGCGGGCCAGCGCCTTCTTGCAGCTGACCTTTTGGCTGCCGACAAAACTCTCGACCGTGACGGCAATGGCGCGGTCAATGTCCTGGGCCGCGCAGTACTCGGACAGCCGCATGCGGCAAAAAGACTCGGAGATGCGGATAATGGCTTCGAGATGGCGGACCTGGCGGTTAGAAAAGGCAAGCAAAGAACAACCAACGTGGACAGGCAACGCAGCAACTCACTGTAATCGGATACGCTCCCGTGGCCAGCGACTCCCGCCGCATGTCGGCAAACAGCCGCGCCACCTTGTCCTCGTCCATGTGGTAGAGCTTGGGCGAGCAGCGCTCGCGCGCGTACAAAATGTACTTGCGCAGCAGTTCCTGGGGAATCAGCTGGACCTCGCCCTCGCGGGCCGCCGTGGCCGCCGTCACGGCCGACGGCCCCGAAGAGGCGGGCTCGACCTCCATGGAATCGCCGTTGGCAAGAGACGCGCCGCCCGTCGTCGGGTGGCTGCGGCTGTGCGAGTTGACAATGAAGCGGGCCAGACGCTCGTCCTCGGCCGGGTCGACAGTGTCGCGCACGACGCACAGAATGTCAAAGCGCGACAGGATCGGTTCCGTCAGCTCCACGTTGGCCGAAAAGGGCAGCGTCGAGTTGTAGCGACCGCCAATCGGGTTGGCCGCCGCAATGATGCCGCAGCGCGCCTGCAGCGTCGTGACAATGCCGGCCTTGGAGATGGAAATCGTCTGCTGCTCCATGGCCTCGTGGATCGACGTCCGGTCCTGGTCGTTCATCTTGTCAAACTCGTCAATCAGACAGGTGCCTCGGTCGGCCAGCACCAGCGCGCCGCCCTCGAGCGTCCACTCGCTCGTCAACGGGTCGCGGCGCACGCTGGCCGTCAAGCCCACGGCGCTGGCGCCCTGGCCCGTCGCAAACACGGCTCGGTGCGCCGTCTTCTCCACATACTTTAGCACCTGCGACTTAGCCGTGCCCGGGTCGCCCAGCAGCAGCACATTAATGTCTCCGCGCACGTGATGTGCGCCCTTGCGCGTCTTGGCCACGCCGCCAAACAGCGACAGCGCCACGGCCGTCTTGATGTCGTTGTGCCCGTAAATGCTCGGCGCCATGGACTGCACCACGCGGTCGACAATCTGCGGGTCGCGTGCCAGCGCCCGGATCGCCTGCTCGTCCTCCTCTGTCAGCCGGAAGCCAGCCAGCTGGTCGTGCGCCTTGACAATGTTGTTGGCCTCGAGCACGGTGGCAAAGACGGGGAAGCCGTTGCGGTTGTTGAGCTGCGCGTCGTAATTGTTGCGGTAGATGCCCGTCACCTCAATCTCCTCGCCCGGCTTGGCCCGGTCAATCAGGTCCCACAACAAGATGACCTCGCGGTGCCGCGGCAGCCGGCCTGCCGGCACCGTGCCCGGCGACTCTTGCAGCGTCAGCTTCTGGTAGTTGCGGTACACTGTCTTCTCCGAGTTGAGCGTAAACGGCCCGCGCGACTGGCAGTTTTGGCAGTACGACACCCGCACCTCCACGTTGGCCTCCTGCTGGAACGGGCCCAGCGTGACGCCGCACTTGGTGCAGTCAAACTTGACGTATTTGAGCTGCGGAAACACGCCGCTGCGCCGCGTCACCACGCCGCTGACCCGCACCAGGCAGTTGAGGTGCGACTGCCGCAGCTGCCGCAGCGTGTAGTGCACCGGCAGGTCAAAAATGCGCACGTGGATCTCCGCGTGGATGCGCTCATAGTCGGGGTAGTGCAGCAGCACCACGTCCATGGCCACGTCATCAAACAGCCGCAGCATCTCTGCCGGCGCGTTGGCCAAAAAGTACGCCAATATCGCCTTGGCCGACGACAGGTGGTCGTACGACACCTCGAGCGACTCCGCATTGACCTCGCCCAGCGTGCGGATCCGGCTGCCGTACACGGACGAGCCGCTCTCGTCTGTGTACTCGGTCAGAAACGCCTTGAACTCGCGCTTGATTGTGCGCTGCACCGCCGCCTGCGCCACCCAGTCCGTCAGGCTCGATGCCTTGACGTCCTGCAGCGCCTCCAGCGACAGCTCCTCGTCCATAATGTCGTCGTCCACCATCTCGTCCGGGTCCTCGTCATAGCGGTGCCGCCGCCGCCGCGGCTGCGCCGTCAGGTCTACCGCGTCGCCGTCCTCGTCCTCGCCCGGCAAAAACGCTGCCGGCATGCGCTGCTGCCGCGCCACCTCGCGGTCACGCCGGTTCAGCTGCGCCTCGAGCCGCCGCCGCTCGCCCAGCCCCAGCGCCTCGTAGTCGCCCTCGTCGTCAATGTCGATGCCCTCGTACACGTCCGTCTCGTCCTTTTCGCGGTAGTCACGCTCAAATCCCTCGCGGAACAGGTCCACGTCGTCCTCTGCCATCTCGTCCAGCTCCTCTAGGTCATCCTGGATTTCAACGTCCTCTTCAATGTCGTCGTCGTCGTCCTGCCCGTGCGCAATGTCAAACCCGGGCGGCGACGACGGCATTGGGCTCGACACCGCACCCACCGACGAGCCGCGGTCGTCTGCGGCACCGCGTGACCGTTTGCGGTTGGCCCGCGGCGCCGCACCGCGGTTGGCCGAAGACATACTGGGGCGAAGAGGAGAACTGGAGCGTGTCAGTATCAAAAGAGAAGAGAAAATACCAAGCTGGCAAAAAGAACATGGCAAGAACACAACCACTTGAAACTACCCACCTCATGTTGTGCTGGCTTGACTTGACGGTCACTGGCGATGCAACAAAAGGGCAATGAAAAAGAGAAAGAATCGAGGTGGGGAGAAAAAGGAGCCACTTGAAAACGGGCCAAGAAAGCCCCCTATAGGCGCGTCTCGCACGCGTAAAGTGGCGCTAAGCCTCTCTTGGACCACGCGTTCCATTAAATCGCAATCACGTGCACGCCGCTGTCGCTTTTACAACGGCAACCGCGCCTTGATGCGCTCTCGTCATCATCACCAGCAGATCCGATTATCACCACCACTCCGTCCAGACTGTTGCTGCTGGGACGTTTCGACAAAAACCATGGATTCACAGTCGGTGCACCCCATTTCGGAGGCCGACGACGTTGGAGTCGCGTCCCAACAGGCCCCTCCGGCAGCGCGGCGCCTGAGCTCGTCGCAAGAATCACAAGATTCCCAAACGGCAGCCGAGTACGATAAAATGGGGAACGCCTCTACATGTCGGACGGACGATGGCTAACTTTTCTTAGCTTTATACGCAGTCAGCTGCAGCTGGAAGCCGATGCCCGGGAGGCCCTGCCATATGTAAGTCGCATGGCTTCCCTGCTTCTCTTCTTTCTCTCTTTTGTTCTCTCTTCTTTTTCCCGTCTCTTCTCTTCTCTCTCCTTTTCCGTCCTTGCTTCTCTTACTGACTTTCAGAGCATCGAACACTGTACCAAGCCGCTGGGCCGTCTGCGCCAGAGTGTCTTTGCCTGCCTGACCTGCAACCCGGCCCCGGCCGACCCGGCGCAGCCCTACGACCACCCGGCCGGTGTGTGCTATGCCTGCTCTGTCCAGTGCCATGGCGAGCACACCCTGGTCGAGATCTTTAACAAGCGCAACTTTACCTGCGACTGCGGCACCACGCGCTTCTCCAGCAGCAGCAGCCCCTGCGCGCTGCGCATCAATACAGCCACCAAGAGCAAGGGCGGCGTGCGCTCCGAGACGCCCGACGCCGGCAACAAGTACAACCACAACTTCCGCAATCGCTTCTGCGGCTGCGACTGCGACTACGACCCTTTCCAGCAAAAGGGCACCATGTTCCAGTGTCTCGGCCTCGGCACCCACGACACCGGCGGCTGCGGCGAGGACTGGTGGCACCCAGGCTGTATCATGGGCCTGGGGCCCGACTGGTTCGACAAGGCAGGAAAGAAGGCTGAGAGAGCAAAAGCTGGCAAGTCGACAGAAGCATCTGGGCTGGCCACCATTGCTGAAGACGATGGCACGGCCGTCGAGGCTGTGACGGCCAACGGTGAAGAAGACGACGACGCTGAGGAAGAGGAAGTGCCGATGCCGCCCGGGTTTCCTAACGAAGAGGACTTTGAGGGATTCATCTGCTACAAGTGCGTCGATGCCAATCCGTGGATCAAGAGGTACGCCGGCACTCCAGGCTTTCTGGGACCGGTCTATTTCAAAAAGGAGGAGTCAGAGACTGCCGTGGCCAAAGAGGCGGCGAAAGCTCTCTGTGGTGATGAGAATGGCGACGGCTCAGACTCGCGAAAACGCAAGGCCGTTGAAGAACCCGCAGAGGAAGACACAAAGGCGGAACTCCAAGACTATAAGAAAGTGCGGCTAGACGACGTTGCGGCTGCCACATCTCCTGCCGCTACGGACGCGAAAGCAGCCTGCAAGTTGGCATCGTTGCCGCTGCCGCCACCCCCCGGCTCCTTTTCTCTCTTCTTCACCGATGACTTCCGCGACCACCTGTGCCGCTGCGACGACTGTTTCCCGCGACTACGGCCGCACCCGCAGCTGCTGGAGGAGGAAGAGACGTACGAGCCGCCCGTGTCAGAGGACGGCGAGGACGACGCCGCCGAAGGCAGTGCCGGTGCCGGCGGGTCGCACGGCAGCGGCAGCCTCTACGACCGCGGCGAGAGTGCACTGCGCAACGTGGACCGGGTGCGCGCGATTGAGGGCGTCATGGCCTACAACCACCTCAAGGACAAGCTCAAGCCCTTTTTCCAGCAGTTTGCCGAGAACGGCCAGGCTATTTCGGCCGAAGACATCAAGGCGTACTTTGCCAAGTTGCGCGGCGACGAGCAGGCCATCCGCGACGCCGGCGAGGCGGCACGTTCAACAGACCTGAGGCGGGAGCAGGACGGCTACTGAGGGGTGGGCAAGAGCCTTGTGGTTGCAGGTATAATGGTTATCGTCTACGGGGGTTGCGGGAAAGCCGTTTATTCTGCTTCTATATTTGTACTATGGGATTCGGACTGTGTTGGGAATACTTTTGGGAGGGACGTCTGTGATGTAAAGGGAGACATTCATTCATCGCTAGGTGGGCTAACTAATACAAGCGCGTATGCTGTTATTGTTAAAGTGGTGTGTGCGCCTCACAATATCCTCTTCTCTATACTCCTGCACGGCCAGTGAATGACGCCGGCAGCTATGGTGGCAGATCCGATGCGGAGGACGGCGTTGGGGGAACGGCAGGTAGCATCATGGCCACCTCTGCGTCCAAGTCAATGTCATCGCCCACGCCACTGCTGTCGCTGTCACTGCCGCCTTGACGCCCTGCCGCAGCCGCTGCTGTCGTCCCTCCTGCTTGTGTCATGCCCGAGCCGGCAAAGCCGAGAACGCTTTCGTCGTCGACGTCGGCCCGGCCGTTGATGGTGGTATTGGCGGCATCATGGCTGCCGCCGGTGCCGCCTTGCTCGTCTTCATCATCGTCGTCATCATCGTCGTCGTCATCCTCATCCTCATCGTCCTCGTCCTCGTCGTCATCATCGTCGTCGTCTTCGTCAACGTCTTCGTCTTCGTCTTCGTCGCCTTGCATGCTGTTGCGGACGCTGCCACCGCGGGCATGCAAGGATCGAACAGAACTGCTCGCCGAGGTTTTGCTGTCGCCTTTGCTGCCGCCCTTGCCACTGCCGTTTGCCATGGCCTGTGTCTGGCCCGCCGCCGCCCCTGCGGCTGTCGCTGTCGTCGCGGCTGCGGCTGCAGCGGCTGCGGCAGCCGCGGCGGCCGTCTCCAAGGCAGCCTGCTCGTCCAACTGCTGCTGTCGCAGCTGCTCAGCCATTTTTAACTCCATCTGATGCAGGCGCAGCTTCTCCTGGGGGTCGACCAAGTCGTCGTCGTCGCTCCAGCAGGGGTCGTCGTCGGTGCGCGTGGCGGCCAGGGCCAGACGTTTCCAGAACCGCAGCTCCTGGCGCAGCGCCTTTTCCTGCACGCGGCGCTCCCAGCGCTCCGGATCGTCGTCGAAGCGGCGGGCAAAGTCCCGCAGCAGCGCGTTGGCGCGGCCGGCGTGCTGCTGCATGTCCCAAATCTGCTCCCGCAGGCGGCAGTTTTCGGCGCGCGCCTCGGCCAGCTGGCGGCGGTAGCTGCGGTGCCAGGCGGCCACGTCGGCCACGTGCTTTTGCTTGAACTCGTGCGCTTGGCTGAGCATGCCGTACATGGTCTGGTGGCACTTGGACAGCACTTTGGCGTTGGCCTCCTGGGCCGCCTGGGCCGCCTCGAGCCGTTCGTTGAGCTCCGAGATGCGTGCATCCATGTTCACTTCTTGTGCTGGGGGGGTCAGCGCGAAAGCGACAGGGAAACGGAAGCAAGAGGGAAAAGACAAAACTACAACGTACCCTGCAACTCCTCGCTGGCCCCTGAAATCAACTCTTCGTTGCCCAGCTGCTGCGCCCGCGCCCGGTTGCGCACACGCCCCACGCCGGCCACCACCATTTCGAGCTCCTGGCGGTTGCGCTCCAGCTGCTGGCTCAAGTCCTCTACCAGCGAGTAGATGTGGCTCAGCTCGGCCGAGTAGCCAGCCGTGGGCATTCCGTTCATGGCACCCGGCGCCATTCCGCCCATTTGGCCGTTCATGCCGTTCATGCCGGTGATTTTTGCGTGTCACAGCGCTTCTCGTGCAATGTTTTTGGGCAATGTACCGACCCAATCGTCCTTGCAGTCGGTGGCGGACGGTGATGCGCGTTGGGTCGACGTTGGTGCCAAATTGAGACTTGTCGCGAGATGGAGGGTTGTCAAATGCTATAAACGGCTAGCGTTCTGTCACGGGACTCTAGTGTATATTATGTAATTGGTGTCGCTTTTAACGATTCACTTCGCTATCTGACTTTATCGTTGCTCCTATCTGCTTCGTCTTTGCCAAACTGATACGGGCTCCTTATGGCAAGTAAGAGCGGCTGTCATGCTTGTGATCGGATGTTACTTGATCTTATGTGTCTCTCAGACAGCTAAATAAACAAGTTATCATTCGAAAACAACAAACATCACTGACTACAGCATGAGAAGAGAAAGAAATATGAGAAAATAATACAAGATAAATACCGACAATATAAAACACTAGCAAAAAACTATGAGATAGAAAGGCGAGAATGGCCAAATTGTGTAAAGTAGAAATGGCCGTGGTGATGACGGAAAAATGTGCAGAGTCAACAGTCAACAAAACCTTTGTCTTACCGATATATGCCTTAAGAAGCACAATGCGATATTTCATGGTCTTTGACGTTCCAGATCATTACAGTTCATTACTGAAATCTGTCAACGGGGCCGATTTCAATCTTAATGTATCCCACAGTCCACCATAGGCCACGGTACCTTGAGCTTTCAAATAAAAGAGCGGCTATACCTCATAGAATGGCCGATATGGACTGTATTGAGCTTTCAAATTCACTTTTATTGGTGTGAGTTAGGCTTCAAGTTGAGTTTCGTGCCTGACCGACCATTTACCCGTCAAGCATGTTTTCTTTATTTACAGAGTGATTGCCTATAGATATTGTGCAAGACAGCCTGACCAGGAAATACATCTCATAGGATCATTGGGCGAAGACCAGAAAGCAAGATGGCAAGTCTTGTTTCAACAGGGCTTATAAGTGTGTCTGAAATGGCTTTACTTTTGTATATACAGGGGGAAAATTGTGTCTGAAATATACACCGGGGGTTAGCAAATATTCTGTTTTTAGTCTTGCCCACTGCTTTTCTCACCCGAGCTCTCATTGATACACTACTAGCCTTGCATATTGTCGATCTTGACTAGTCGCATTGATTAGGTAGCTTAACCGAGGCTTCAGCCGAAAATGCCACGATATATGGAGTAGTGTAAATACCACATATGCAGCGGCACTTTTCCGTCCCAAAGCCACATGGACCCATTTAACGTTGGAATTACCGCTGGGTTCGGTATAATATGCATAAATTGTAGTGCAGTGCATGCACATTCGTCTGCAAGGCGCTCAAGCCGCTCTTCGCATGGAAATTTCCAGAGTCTACCAAGACATTGTGACGTGATTTATGTCATAGTGCTTGGCATCCGCAAAACTTGGACAACAGTGTCGTAGTGTATGTACAAAGCACAGACCGATTGCTGAACCCATGGACGACCATGCGGTGAAAAAGGTAGCTCACCGCAAAATCTGGCGGGTCAGGCCGGCGGACAAGACCCGGCTTGGCAGCATGGCAAGCCTGCAATGAACAAAGCTGCTACGAATGGCAAGCCTGAAATGAACAAAGTTGCTACGAAACGATTCATTGATTCGTAGGGCACCATTGTCCGTTTCTAGATCCGTCGTACACTAATAAACATCTGCACATTCGGGCCGGCAATTCGAGAATGCTTGTGCACTATGTTTACAATGTATATTTCGGAACGCATCCTCCCGTCGTACTCGTAATCACGTCTTATGCTGCACTATCCGAGCGGCGCCTAATGCGAGCTAAAGCGGTCTGCGCTACACCGTCATCTGGGGCATTTGTCAGGTCGCCCTGTGAGGAGACGATAACGGATAGTGAACGGGATTTCGCACGCTACACTACAGTCGCTGTGGCCGTGTTGCAAGTTCACGAAACTCTTCGTGGGGGACTCAATCACCAGTTGGACACGGGCACAGATGTAGAGATGCGTTTAGTTCTACATTGGATTGGATGTTTGTTCGCTCATTCTGCTTCTACGTTGACTACTAATGGAGGCAACCATATCAAGAAACAATGCTGGCTGCCGAGGCCCCCAACTCAGCATGCGCTCGAAGCCACTGGAACGGTCCTCTTGCTACTCTGCCATCAGCTGAAACACCCCCCTCCCAGGCATTCAATCTTTGTTTATCTCTTCCCGCGTCAAAGCAATGGCCAGTGCACTTTTGCTACGCTAGTAGTATCCTTGCTTGAGAATAAAGCACGGCAAGCTTTTTGTTATTTTTGCTTGGCTTTTTAGCTTCTTGGCACGCCGGGAAGCATTGTTGCATGACTGTCGATTCGGGAAGCAATCAGGAAAGTTGTAGCGGCGCACGTAGGGGAGGGATTGAGAAGCGCGCCATCTGACGTGGTGGCGCTTTTCTTTTCGCTGCGTCTCCTCGCCGCTTTTCTTGCAATGGCGTGCTGTCGCCGCGTATATGCCGTGGCGAAGCAACGGATCTCAAAAGTTCCGAGCCAAGCGTCTCCATACAGGCCAAAATGCCATTGTAAGGGCTCAATAGTGTAATGCGAATGTGCGCGGTGGACCAACCGTCGCCATCATGCTTTAACGAATGTACATAGTGCTGCACTGCACCACAACATGCCGTAGTGCAGTGTATTAATAATGGTTGCCTCGCGCAGCGAGAATCAAAAGCTTTTTCATCGCGATGCCCCACTTTAACGCGGGTATACGGCCCCGAAAAGATTTTTGCGTCGTCCTGGTCCATAGTGGAGACGGACAGCCCCAGTTGGCGGGATTTGGGATAGGTAGTACGGCCAATAGCAGCAGCAGAAAGTAAAAACCAACAACATACCCCTTTTATCTCCGTTGCCAGGGTGGGGAGAGGGGCGTGCGACGGTACGCTAGCGTGCTTTTGTAATACGGAGTATCGGAGTGAGCACTACGCCAAAATTGACAAGCAAAAAGTGGGTAAAGAAAACAAAGGAAGACAAGAAAAAAAACTCGCATAAAAGGTCGCTTCCCTGACGTTGGTGTTTGGATGATGAGTTATAACGCCTCTTTTTTTCTTCCTTTTCTCCGTAGTTAATTAGATCCGGTTGAGCTAGGCGGCCGATTGTATTCCATCATCAGATTCTATTGCCGTTGTACTAGTCTGTATACAATCCATCTTCCAACGCACCCCAGCCGGAATAAGAGAAAACATGAATGAAAAGGATGGGAGCCTGCCGCCAGGCGAGACTCCTTCTCGGCCGAGAACGGCTTCCTCGGGCACAGAAGTCAGCGAGGCTGCGCATGCCAAGGCGATGAACAAGGAGAAGCAGGAGGAGGCAGAGCCAAGACTGAGCGGGCAGGCCGCCAAGGCCGAAGGCGATGTGACCGACTCGGACGACGACGACGAGGCAGCGGCCGCTGAGCACGACAATGAATACAACCGCCGGCTGGCTCGTGTCAAGAGCGTCGACCATGGAGTGCCCGATATCGACCACGACGCCGGCGAGGCCGTCGGTCTCGGCCACGACCTCGATGTGGAGTTGGCCATGGTACGTGAAGCAGGATAGGCTTGGTGTTGTATCTAGACTGACCTCTAGGCTCCTGATATGGAAAGCATCCGCAGGATCGAGACGCAAAACAGCCTGCGCAACAAGGTTTCGCGCGTCTTCACCGGCGGCAGCAAGACGAGCAAGCGCAGCAAGAAGGAGGGCATCCGCGCCGAGCAGATTCCCCTCACCGATCTCGATCGCGGCATCGTCGGCTGGGACAGCCAAGACGACCCCGAGATGCCGCTCAACTTCCCGGCCTCCAAGAAGTGGCTGCTGGCCGGTCTGCTCTCGGCCATTACCTTTATCACGCCCTTTGCCTCGTCTATCCTGTCGCCCGGCATCAGCCACGTCGACCTCGAGTTCCACAATAGCAACGTGATGGTGGCCTCGCTCATGGTCTCCATCTACCTGCTCGGCTACTGTCTGGGCCCGTTGCTGGTGGCGCCGCTCTCGGAAATCTACGGCCGCAAAATCATCTTGACCAGCGCCAATGTCTTTTTCTGCTGCTGGCAGATTGGCTGTGCGCGGGCGCCCAATGTCGCCGGTCTCACCGTGTTCCGTCTGCTGGCGGGCGTGGGCGGTTCCGGGTGTATCGTAAGACTCTTGTCCTTTCTTTTCTTCTCCCGGCACATGCTAACCGACAGACTCTCGGTGGCGGTCTGATTAGCGACATTTTCCGCGTGGAAGACCGTGGTGTGGCCATGGGTGTCTGGGCCCTTGGTCCTTTGTTCGGTGAGTCGAGCTGGCCTAATTTACATTGTCTACACCCGCTAACCTCGCAGGCCCTACCATTGGCCCCCTCGTCGGCGGTTTCATGGCCGAGACGATTGGCTGGCGCTGGGACTTTTGGGTGGTCCTCATTGCCGGCGCCATCCTGACCATTACGATTGAAGTGTTCAACAAGGAGACGAGCCACCGCATCCTGATCCAGCGCAAGACGGAGCGCCTCAAGAAGGAGTTGGGCCGCGACGACCTGCGCAGCTGCTACGAGACCAACGGCGGCGCCATGACGGCCGCGCAGGTGCTCAAGGCGAGCCTGGTTCGCCCCATCAAGATGCTGTTCTTGTCGCCCATGGTGCTGTCGCTGTCCATTTACATTGCCTTTGTCTACGGCGTGCTGTACCTGCTCTTCACCACCATTCCGACCGTCTTCGAGGAGAAGTACGGCTTCAACGTGGGCCTGACCGGTCTCGTCTACCTGGCGCTGGGCCTGGGCAATGTCGTGGGCTGGATCGTGATTACGGCGTTTTCCGACAAGACGGTCATCCGCCTGACAAAGGCCAACAACGGCGTCTTTGTGCCGGAGATGCGCTTGGCCACGACCATCTTTTTCGGCTTTTTCTTGCCCATTACCTTTTTCTGGTACGGCTGGTCTGCCGACAAGGGCGCCCACTACATGTCGACCATTTTCAGCCTCGTACCCTTTGGCTTTGGCATCATTGGCCTCTTTTTGCCCATCACCACCTACCTGGTCGACGCCTACCCCATGTACGCGGCCTCGGCCATTGCCGCCAACACTGTGCTGCGCAGTCTGGTCGGCGCTCTGCTGCCCCTGGCCGGCCCGCGCATGTACTCGAGCCTCGGCCTCGGCTGGGGCAACTCGCTGCTGGGCTTCCTGTCCATTGCCATGATTCCCGTGCCCATGCTCATCTACAAGTACGGCTCTCGTCTGCGCGAGGCCCAGCACTTTAAGCTATAACTGCTCTCTTCCCTTTTCTCATTCTCTTCCTCTCCTTCCCCCCTTTCTATATTCTCTTCCACCTCATTTCCATCTCTACATTCTCTTCCTCCACCTCATTCCATCCTCTCTCTACCCCCTACCATCTACATTCCCCTAATGTCTTTCCCTAATGCATTATTGAGCCACGGATGCAATGCTTTTTTCGGCGCTGTAGTGGGAGCAGCTTTTTTCGGTTAGCAAATACGTTGCAAAAAGGATAGACTGGAATTTACGTGCGAATGCAAAAGCGCGGGCGGATACTGCCATATGCTGGACGCCAGATACTCGGATTAATCAATAAAAGCTAATTTTTGCATCAAGCATGTACGAGTCACAGACGGCGTTTTCATCAAGCGTGTTCATCTACGAGTCACAGACGGTGTTTTCTTCTTCCCGGTATGTCTCATCATGGTCATTACATCACTGCTTTAGCTAGCACGCGCGTCGACCGGCTTCTGCGCACACCATATGTAGTAACGCGTGTAAATGTGTGCCGATTTCTTGCGCAGGGCGTCTGTCACGGTGGCCATAAAGGCGGCAATCTCCTCGTCCGACATGCCTAGGACCTTGTACGGCTTGTTGGCCGCAGCGCCCAAAAAGTCCTCGTTGATCTGGCGCATGTACATGCCGGCGAGACGCAGCGTCTTGTCGGCCGGCCAGGTTCCGATCGGGACCTTGACCACCCTTTGGGACACGTTGACGAAGCCGGCAGCCTCGAGGACGGAGCCGAGGCGAGTGGCAATGGCAAAGTCGTGTTTCAGCAGGCCCATGGCCACGGTGAGCTTTTCCCAAAAGACGCTGACGGGCCAGTCTGCCGGCATGGTCCCGTCATCGCAATGGACGGCGCCGTCAAAGTCGCCGGTCTCGATCCAGCCGCCGGGCCTCAGGTTGCTGTGGGCAGTCAGTATGAGACCGAAAGGGCAGGACGCCGGACAGCCTTACTTACGCGTAACAATGCGCCAATACTTGTGCAATGTTATGGACAACCTGTGCCACATGTCTGGCGTGGACAAGGTCGTACATCCCGGTGCCCTGTAACGGCATTAGACAAGGGCAAGTCGGCCGAAATGTTGCCCTACTCACCAGCCACTCGTCCTCAATGTCGTCAATGATGAATCGGACATTGGGCGGAAGCCAGACAGGCTGTATGGGAGACAGATCAACGCCAATCACCTCGGCGCTTGGGTACTGATCCCCCACTGCCAGAAGCATTAGACGGGTCCCCAAAACGACGGCCAAAGTCGGGACAAACCTTCGATAGCCCATATGCCTAGCAAGAGTGTTAGCAAGCACACCGCTGCCACAAAGTGCGGGCTTGCTCACCCGTCCCGGTGCCAATGTCGATAATCTTTTGCGGGTGGTCTCCAATCGGAGCATGGATCAGCTGGCCGCCGGTGACTTCAAGGATGAGGGCGTGCTTCATGTCCTCGCGGTTCTGCTCCAGATCGTCGTTGGGTATGGGATACTTTCCATTTCGAAAGTAATGGTACCGGCGGCCTCGCTCAAAGGAATGCTTGTAAATGGCCGAGCCAAGGGACTTGTGGAGGCTGGCACTGTCGAGGGAGTACTCTAGATACCGGAACTCGCTGCTACTGCCACTGCCGCCGCTGGCGTTCTCATCGGTAGACGGCTCGATAGCTTCATTGCCCTGCGGTACTGAAAACATTGTGTGAAAAGGGGGCGGGAAAAGGTGAAGGAAAGAAGAAACTGGGCAGAGAGGAAGAGAAAGAAAAAAATAAAGAAAAAAAAGAAAAAAGAAAAATAAAGAAAAGGTAAGAAACGGGAAAGACCCCAGAAAGTATCGGGAAAAACTCACGACGATTAGGAGGAGGTGGGATATGGTATGCTCTGTTGGTGGTGGTGGTAGTGGGGGAGGCTTTTGGCGCAATTACCGACGGGGTGGTACTATGAAAAAGGGTCGGGTTTTGTGTAGACCCAAGCTGTCGGGTCACAGAGGGGTCACGGAGCTTTGGGGAGAGATTGAAACAGGCAAGGCAGTGGAGCCCGGAAGCAGAAGGAAAGAGACATACAGAAAGAATAAGAAGAAGACAAGCACTGTCCAGCGCCGAGCAATAAAGAGCAGGAAGGAGCGATGCAAAGTGTGGTAAAAGAAGAAAGAGTAAACATGTAGACAAAGCGGCGGGTAAGGACGATGGAGGCACGCCTGAGCTTGGCGGGTGATCAAGAGGACGAGAACAGTAAGCCCTCCCGTACATTTCAAAGTTAGCGGCCTGCCTTCCGCTGTGTTGGACGTCATATATGGGGATTCCGCCGGTTCCTGCCCCTAAACCTGTAGCTCTACGTTTCAACCCTCTGCAATTTAGGCCTTCCAACGTAACAACGAAGGCGTAATGGCTACTTTTGCACCATAAAGGTAAGCTTGATTAAGTCGATAAAAACTCGCAAAAATGCAGCTGCTCATTTTGATGTTCTGGTATAGACAACGCATTGAGTAGATTTCTGTAGTGTTATGTTGCAAGAAGAAAAGAGTGCAGAACCGAAAGTGGTGAGCTTCTCGATAGAGCAAAAAAGACCTTGACTGAATATCACTTTGCCATGCAAGAATGCTTCTCTTGTTACAAGTGTGATGTGAGTGAAGGTGTTTATTTTAAAAAACGTGCCAAAAAACGTATTGGGGAGCTCTTTCTGGACGGCTGCAACGTACAATAGTCGACGTTCCAACAATGGAATCTTAAGACTCCACCATCAGTCTGAGCTATGAATACCGACGCATTACTGAGCTCAAAGCCAGTATGCTGTGCTATGTTGTGCTTTATCAATGCTTTGATATCAGCCAATAAAAGTTAAACGAAGATGCTTAAACAACTTATTCACAAAGAACTTGGACCCCAAATTAGGTCTACATACACTACTGGCTAGCTCTTCCGGCCGGCAATGGTGGGCGTTGGGTAATAAGTGGCTTGAGCTCGCCGAGCGGCACTTGGCGTTAGCTTTGACTGCTACAGCGCACTGGGCAACAAAAAAACAAAATATTAGCGTATTATTTCAGTTATCGGGAGACTGCTGTCTCGACTCCTATTGGCCGCGGCGGCAGCATGGAACGCCTAGAAGGACGCTAGAATTTGCTCCGCCACGTAAAACGGCCGCAGCCAACGATGACGTCGAAATAACGGCGAAAAGAAAATGACAAAGCGCTGAACGAAAGAGAAGCATTAAGAGTGGACTTGTAGTGGAAAAAGAGATGCTGGCAAGTCGACCAGAAGCAGTATGAAAATACAAGGCAAACGACAAAAAGAAGAGCGACAAAGGCAAAGCAAAGCGAAATAAGCAAAAGAGAAAACAGCCAAAAAATCAAAATACAGAGTAGAAAACAGAAACAGAAAACAGAAAGAAACAGAACAGAAAGAAACAGAAGAAATAATAAGCAATGGCACAGCCTCAATGCTCGACAGTCGGCTTGGCTGCCTAGTGGCTGCCCTGTGATCAAGGTAGGAAAGAGGCAACCGGTCTTGGAGCGTGGCCAGAAGGAGGGGCTGCTGACGGCACTAGTCCCCAATACGGGAGGACGGACTCTATTGAGCACGAACCCCATTTGCCGCCCCTCGTCACTGAGATGCGCACTAAGATTTTAGGTGAGTATGCGCGCCACGGCTGCCAAATACGAACGCAGCGCTGCATATATCCGCCTCGAGTCGCTTTTCAACGATTTCTGCAACGGGCAACATTTGCAATTCTCTCCAAGCGACCCGAGCGGCCACAAGCGACCCGAAACGGAGCCTTTACGGTGTAACTGCAAATCTAGCGTTTCCGACAGATTCTGTCTTTTGCGCAGTCTCTACGCTTCTGGTTGAAATCCTTTGCGGTTCAGCCTTTTTATTTCTGGTCTACGTCTCTCTTCCTCGCCTGCTCTTGTCCGTTCTCCTCGTCCCTTCTTCACCCTCCATCATGGACGGACTCAAGCGCAAGGATACGACCAAGGGGCCACCTCTACGTATCCTCTCTCTAGGTATGTAACCAAGATTGGAAAGAAGACTACGCAGAAACTAACTCTACAGATGGTGGCGGCGTCCGCGGCTACAGCATCTTTATCATCCTGCAGGAGATTATGCACCGCACATTTGTCGAGATGGAAGGCCGGGCACCGCACCGCAACGAGATCCCCAAACCGGCGGACCATTTCGATCTGATCGTCGGCACAGGCACGGGCGGGCTGATCGCGCTGATGCTGGGCCGACTGCGCCTGGACATTGAGACGTGCAAAGAGCTGTACGTGCGGATGACGCGCATGGTCTTTGAGACGGACAAGACCATTCTGGGCATCCCGACGCGGCCGACGCTGTTCAAGGCGTCACGGCTGGAGGAGGCCATCAAGGAGGCGGTGCGCGAACACACGGTCGACGAAGGCGAAGGGAAAGACAGCGGCAGCAACAGCGGCAGTGGTGGCCTCTCGGCTGGCCGGACGGGCTCCACCGGTACGCCGCGGCGGCACGCATCCAACGCCAGCGTGGTTAGCTTCAGCGCGCGAAGCCCGGCGGCCCAGATGGCACGGCCATACTATTCCAGCTTCAGCCGGGGCGACTCGAACGCGCTGCTGTACGACTCGCGCGAGTACCGGACGAAGACGTACGTTGGACGGCGAGGTCGTTTTTTTCTTTTTTTTGTCTCAGCTAACAAATAGTGTGGTTACGGCCATGTACAAGGGCTCACCGAGGGGCGACGAGCCGGTGCTGCTCCGGTCGTACGACTCACGCAAAGAGCCGGCGCCCGAGTTTGACTGCCGCATCTGGGAAGCCGGGCGGGCGACGTGTGCGATCGGCCTGGCCTTCAAGCCGATCCAGATCGGGCAGTCTGTGTTCCACGACAGCGGCTCGGGCACGTTCAACCCGTCGCAATCCGCGCTGGACGAGGCGGCGGTGAACGAGTGGCCAGGCCGGGAAATTGGCGTGTTTTTGAGCGTCGGCACGGGCAAACGGCCGCGTGGCAGCGACAATAACAACCCGCAGTGGTACGACGGCTTCATGGGCGAGTATGCCGAGGCGCGGCGTCGGCTGATTGCCAAGATTGAGGGCTGCGAGAAGATTCACGAGCAGATGCTGCGCGACCATCTGCCACGGCGTGGCGTCAACGTCGAGAACTACTACCGCCTCAACGTCGAGGTCGGCGTCGGCGAGTTCGGCATGAACGAGTGGCACCGCCTGGCCGAGATCAGCACCGGCACCAAGCGCTACCTGTCGCGCCACGACGAGCGCAACATGGTGCAGTCGGCGGCGTGCAAGATGGCCAAGATCCACCGCGCCAACGAGCGCTACAACCGCATGGTGATGGAGGCGCCGGCGGCCGGGACCGGAGCCGGGGCAGGGCTGGGGATGGACTTGAGGGCGCCGCAGTACAAGATGGACCCGGAGGTGTCGATGCCGCTGGCGGTGGAGCTTCCGGGCGACATGCCGGTGTTTTCCGGCCCTCACTACACGCCGCGGCAGTCGTACGAGTCTGGGGCTGGTGACAGCCTGTCGGTACCCGGGGGAGGCAGCCCGAACTTGCAGAGCAATACGCCGGACCGGTTCCGGCCTTCCACCGGAGGGAGCGCGAGCAGTGGCGGCGGCGGCGGCAGAGTCTCCTCGGCAGCGCATGCACACACCAACAGCGGCGGCGGTGGCCGAGGCAGGGCAGAAGATGACCAGCTCACGGTGACATCGCCGACGCCGGAGCAGTGGCGCAAAGCTTCGAACAATGTGAGCGAGCTGGCAGGGCCGGCACCGGCCTCTACGTCCACGTCTGGGTCCGGGTCCCGGCGGCCCTACCCGCAACAGCCGGCATATACACAGCGCGTCGAGCCGCCACCACTGCCGCCCAAGACGCCGTTGCCGGACAGCGGCAGGAACCGACCCGGAAACAGCGGCAGCCACAGCGGCAACGCGCGGCGGCCGACCGGCTACCCCGTCTCGCAGCCGCCATACCCCGTCGACGACGACGAGGCGCCACCGCCGCCGGTCAACAAGGCGAGGAAACCAGATTATCGACGATAGTGACCAGGCGTGGGATGTCTCTCTATTATGATTTGTTATGATTTACTTGATCTCCATATTATTTCTTTCATGTCTTTGTTCTGCTTTTGTCATTCTTCACCTCTCGATACCATTATGCAATCTTTATCTCGGCATGCCAACAGATAGTGCAGCAGACCTGAAATAGTGACTTGGGTAGCATTGTGTCGACCGCGGCACACATTCCATCATTCCGCGCAGCCAAGCGGCTCGCTTGTGGGGCGGTACGAACCACCAACGACTGGAAAACTCCGGGCTCAGCCGCCGTGGGATTAGCGGGTTTTCTCCGTCGACAACCTGCGCACGACGGCGTCCTGGCAGGGGTGCGATTACGTTGCGCCACCAGCACAAAGTACGACGCCAGGTTGTTGAGGGAAAGCATGCTAGCGGCGCAGCGGCACGAACGGAGGGGCAATGGCTGTCGGATACTTTTGCGAGGAGGGGGAAGAGGATATTTATCAGCTTAGTATCCTGCGGGCATTATCACTCGGGCAAAGACCATCCGTTCCGCTCATAGCATCATAATAGCACGGCTCACAGCTCATAACGTAACAGCACAGCATCAGCGTCAACTCAACAGCACAGCATCACAGTAGTGTTGGATCGCTATTCCACACGTGACACACTCATCATGGGATCAGTGTTTCGCCCTCGGGTGGCCATTATCGGGGCCGGGCTGACGGGGCTGCTGACGGCGCAGGGCCTGATCAAGGTGGGCTGGCGGCAGTAGAGAGGGCATACGGAACGCAGCTGGCTGACAAGCGGACAGAATGGCTTTGACGTGGTTGTCTTTGAGCGCGAGGCCCATGTGCTGGCTCGCACGCGCGACTGGACGCTCGTAGTGCACTGGGGCATGCCCCTTATGCGCGAACTGATGCCCGAGGCGCTCTTTGCCCGGCTGTCCGAGGCCGTCTGCAACCCCTACCTGACCTTTGACGACACTACCGACAGTCTGCGCCTGTACGACGGCCTAACGGGCGAGCTCATGTTCACCAGCGTCCTGTCGGGCGCCCGGCGCTACTCGCGGCAGCGGCTGCGGCGGCTGCTAATGGCCGGCGTCGAGATCCAATGGGGCCGGCGGCTGCAGGCGATCGACACCGACGCCGCCGGCGGCCCCGTGGTTCTGCACTTCGAAGAGGGCGAGCCGTTCCAGGCCGACTACGTGCTGGGCGCCGACGGGTCCGGGTCGCGGGTGCGCGAGCTGGTGATGCGCAAAGCTGGCCACGACGCCGCAGCGGCCGCGGCGAAGCGCTCCGGCATCATGTTTGCCACGGGCATTGTGCGCTACAACGACGCGGCCCGCGTGCGCAGCGTCACCGACACCCACCCCGTCTTCAGCATGGCCATGGGCGGCGGCGTCGTCGGCGGCAGCGGCATCATGTACGTGGACAAGGCGCCCGACGACCCGGCGAGCTGGACCGTCTTCTGGAACAAGCTCTGGAAGCGCTCGCGCGTCGGCGACGGGGACGACGACCCGACGATGCCGAGCCCTTATGCCGGGCTGCAGGGCCGCGCGGCGCTGGACTACCTGAGAGAGCACACGCCGCCGCTGTGCCAGCCGTTCCAGTCGCACATTGACTGGACCGTCGAGGTGGACGACGCGAACCGGGCGCGGGCGGCGGCAGCTAAGACGGGCGGCAACAGCAGCGCCGACGCCGTTGAGTCAAGCACCCACCCCGACGTCGTCTGCTACATTGACGACATGAAGTACTGGATACCGGTGCCCTTTGACAACTTTGGCGGCCGTGTCACTCTAGCGGGCGACGCTGCCCACCCGATGCTGATCTGTAAGTTTTTGCCGTCTTTCTTTGTTTTAATTTCCTTTATTTTCCTTTCCTTTCCCCCTTCCCATCTCACGACACTACCAGACCGCGGCCAGGGCTTCCAGCACGCCATTGTCGATTCGCACAACTACGTCGACGCCCTGATACGTATCCGCGAGGCCGGCGGGGCCGCCGAGACACACCGGCGCGAGATGGACCAGTACGACGCCGAGATGGTGCCGCGCGGAGCCGAGGCCGTCAGGCAGTCGCTGCAAGAAGGCGAAAATTCGTTTGACATTGACAAGGTGCGCAACATGCGCATGGCCAAGGAAGGACACAAACGATCGGCATAGAAGAGTCTTGGAGAATAGGCGACATTGACTACAAGAGAAAGACGGGAAGAGGCGAATATTTCCACTCACGTGCCGGCTAGTTTATTGGTGCCCGTTGGTGGCCGTTGGTAGCCGGAGCGCTAGGCGGTTGTAGCGCTATTTTTTGGAGGACCTCTACACTAGTGTACAGTGAACATGAATGTATGTATGTATGTAATTTATTCGCTCATTCTATGCCTCCTGTAAGGGCTTTTGAGCGGCCTCTATAGGCTATCTAATGCGGCCTTGAAGGCTTTAAAGGGCATTCCCTCTTATCGCTAGGTATCCTCATGCTACAGTGAACATGAGAAACAGCAAAACGCGAGAACAGCAGGAAAACGGGTACTTATCCGCACTATCAGTCGTTTTTCACATCTTGGAGGCAAGCTGTTCTGTCAGTTCATTCGCGGAAGTATTTCCACTTGTGGCTTTGTCACATTACCGTAAATTGTCTTAGTTAGCGATATTGTTAGTAATTTTAAAGTAGTTGTACACTGTTACGCCTTCTTTGTGCGCCCCCACAGAGAGATAGAGGATGCTGAAACGGAGACGCAAAAGGACCAGAAGCAACGGCAACCCCAAAAACGTGAAAGTGACGGCAGTAAATCCCCAACTGACAGAAAAGGAAAGGCGGAAAAAGTAAACCCCAAGAGCGAAAAGGGGAAATGGAAAGAAGAGGAAGGAGGGGGTAGGGGAGTAGGTAGGGGAAGGCGCGAATTAAATATCATATACTAGCGACTAGTAATGCCACATGGCACGGCTTTGGTAACGGCTCAAGGTAGCATATGACAAAAAATCAGACAAAGAAAAAGAGGAGGGAAGCAAGGATGAATAACGACAAGGGGAAAGAAAAAAACAGAAAGAAGAGAAAAGACAAGGAGAAGAGCCGATAAAAAACCAAAGGAATGAATTAGAAACGGCAGGGCCATACTAGCGGATGGCCACACTTTCCCCTTCACATCAATCCTACGAAAAAGAAAGCAAAGAGGCGGCTTTATCGTTATCTCCTTCTTTTGCCTTACTTTATCCCCTCTGCCGACTTTATCGTTCATCATCTCTGCTTTTTTTTCCCTCTCTCTCTCGATCCTCTCTCTCTCGATCCTCTCTCTCTCGATCCTCTCTGCCTCTCATAGCTGCTCTCATAGCTGCTCTCATACTCAGCAGGCTCTCGCTGTCTGCCCCGCCCGTATCCACCTTCGCCGCCAACCTTACTGTCTCCGCAGCCTTTTTTCCAGAGTACAAGGACGGTGCCTGTCGATCTTTCTGCTTCAAATCTTCATTTTCCACTTTACTGAGGGTTATTTTGGACTCTTTCTATTTCCTGTCCCCCACTACGCCCGCCATGCCGGATATGGACTCACACAAGGAAGCGTCACCGGACGCACCAGTACCGCCGCTAACTGCCCCGAATTCTTCTGCGGTTCCGGCTGCTCCGGCTACGGCGGATCCGGATGTAACCGCTCACTCTGATCCGGCTCCGGACGCTCCTCCAGACGCTCCTCCTGCTGCCACCCCTGCTGCCACCACTACCGCCGATGCCACCACACCATCCATTTCCGGCGATGTCTCCGTCTCCGGCGGCTCCGCCATCGAGGCCACCAGCGAACCTGGCGAGGCTGACGAGTTTGAGGTTGTCGACGGCTTCGATACCAACTCCCTTTCCGACACCGCCTCCTCCACCGGCTCGACCAGCGTCACCTCCAGCGTTTATGCTCACACCTACGAAAAAGGCCGCCGTTACCACCACTTCAAAAACAGCCGCTACCCCCTGCCGGACGATGATCTGGAGCAGAATCGCGAAGACATGAAGCACGCCATGATGCTCGAGCTTTGCGACGGCCGTCTCTTTTACGCCCCCATTGGCGACCACCCCCAGCTCATTCTCGATGTCGGCACCGGCACCGGCATCTGGGCCATTGAGATGGGCGACAGGTTCCCCAGCGCTCACGTCCGCGGCATCGACATCACCCCCATCCAACCCGTCTGGGTGCCCCCCAACGTCACCTTTCTCGTCGACGACTACACACAGCCCTGGTTGGCCCGCGACGTGGACTTTGTTCACTTTCGCTTTGTTGCCTTGATCATGGACAACCCGTCTCGTGTTTTAGCCAACTGCTTTGAGTGAGTTTTCTTGCTTGCTTGCTTGCTTGTTTTGCTTGCTTTGCTTGCTTTGCTGCTTGCTGCTTGGCTATTGCTCTTTTGCTCGCATTGGCTCTTCTTCACTTCGTCCTAACAAAACTAGGAGCCTACGCCCTGGTGGCTGGGTCGAATTGCAGGAGCTGCACGGCGAAATCTACTGCGACGACGGCACCCTACCCGATGACGACCCTCTCAAATACACGTACAAACTGGCCCACGAGGCCTTTCTCAAGTTTAACATGAACATTAGAATCGCCCGCCACCTCGGAACTCTGCTGCGCGAGGCCGGCTTCACCAACATCCAGTGTGTTGCCAAAAAGGTGCCGATTGGTGTCTGGGCCAAGGACAAGTCTCTGCGCCTAATCGGCCTCTATCAAAAGATTGCAGTTTCCGACATCTTGCCCGCCTTTGCCTCTCGCCCATTCGACGCCCTCGGCTTGCCCCAGGTCGAGGGCCAGGTCATTGTTGCTCGCGCCCGCCAGGGTCTCGAGGACACCAGCGTCCATCGCTACTTTATGTACTACTTTTGGTACGCACAGAAGCCAGTCAACGCCGGTTGAACAGTGTTACCTCCCGGATGGGCTATTGTGGTTACCAGGGCGTCGATACCAGTATCACAATGTATGGCATCGCGCCGAGCTGTGCCAGAGCACAGGGAAATGCCAGTATCGAGATCCAGAACCAACACAAAAGCCGCTGCGACTCGGCCTGCGGCTACGACAGCAACGATAGCGATGACAGCGACGACAGCGATGAGAGCGTTATGGTTTTGGGTGTGACCTACGGCCAGACGTCGCGTTACCCCTTTTGCAATTAGATTGTTCTGCAATGTACCAGCGACGTTCTTGAGGATTTCATTTCCAGGTTGAAGGACATGTTACACCATCTTGCTATAGTCGGTACACTGATTACTGGCTGTGGCCACCATCAAATATACCCTTGCATATGAATAGAGGCTTTGCAACTTTTTGTTCCTTGTCAAGGCCATGTATTTATCTACTCTTTCTTCTGTAGCCTTATCTACTCGGACGGGACAAGCAATTGGGTTTATCTGGTCTTATTTTGGCTGCTTGACATCGCCTAAAGGTTGCCCCTTCTCGAAGGCGTTTTTTCCCTCCAAGGACCTCGTGGCGGACCCTTTCTCTTGACACTGCGCCAATAGCCAGAGCGCCCGGAAAGGCAAGACAGCATTACCAGAGCGACCTGGAAGACGACACGCAACGACGCATTGTACTCTTGGGGTGCTAGTTGGTGGTATTGGCTGGGAATACCGTCAAGATATCAGTGACTCCAGTGCGTGTCTAGATCTGGGTTGAATCCAAGAACATGGGACAAATGTTTTCTCAGCTGGTTGGAGAGCACATTTTGCCCTACCGAAACGAATACGGCATCGACAGCACTGACGCTGAGGCCCAGTATAAACGACAGTGTGTACTATCCGATGATATAATGTGGATGTTTAAGGTGGACGTGCCGGCAATGACCAGGACCATGGGAGGAGGTCCACGCCGCTTTGCACAGCAGATTTGCCATTGATCGTTTGACCAGATGGGGAAGTAGATCACTTGAGGCTACAATCCCTGGAACGAGACAAATAAAGCCCAGTAAATTCACCTGACGCACTTTTTCTTTGAAAGGCCACTGGGCTAAATTGGCTGGGATCGGCGAAGAAGAAGACTTTGAGGATCATGGCCAGACCTCGGATGGGAACTGTAATAGAGGAAAGTTTCAGTGGAAATTGGCTTCTGTTTTACGGGTGTACAGCCTACGGTTGATGTAGAAGCACCATCTCCAGCTGACATGTGTGGTAAAATCACCGCCCACGGCAGGACCGAGAACGGACGCGATAGCAAAGATAGTCCCAAAAAGCACTGGTATTTCGGCCTTTTCTGCAGTGAAACCCGTAGACTTGCCACGCCGAGAAGAACTCCTTCAGCACCAAGACCGGCGATGACTCGGCCGAGAATGAATGTGATCGAGTTTGGAGTTGCTCTGCAATGGCAGAGCCGACCTCGAACAGCAGGGACGAGAGAATGGTGTTTTGATCGAGAGGAACTTGTATAGTTTTCCAAACACGAGCTAAAAGGCACAGTCAGTGAACAGAGCACTCGGAACTTGAGGCGTAAGGCTGAGCAGCCTCGGCATCTGCACGCTTAGCGGCTCCGTCTGGACTTGGCATTGTGTCCGCTTTGTTGGCGGCAAGCGGTAGGCCGAAAAGGTAGAGACAAATCCAATGAGAGTACAGAAAAGCAGCTGACTGCATGGCGTTATTGGATTCGGGTGTGTTGTTCTTGGGAGACACCTGTCAAATTTAAGCATAAATCTGTGTACACTACACCATTGGCCGGTCAGAAAGGGGCAGCGGCTGGAAACCTTTAACACCCTCCGAGTACCACATAACCGATATCCCGATCAAAAGAATTTCGTTACAAAGCCTGTTGACGGACCTAGTTTTGACGGCATTTGAGCGTAGAAAAGTAGAACAATTCTAGTTCCTTTGATGTAGACAATGTCCTTTCAACTTTGGCTTCACAATGCGGTACCCCCTACATTTAACCGTACATCCCCGGAATTACCATTTCTCCCCGTCACCGTTTTCTCGCCGTTGCCATTGCATTGCGCCGCTCCCCATTACGCCCATCAAACAGGCATGATCAAGTCGGGGTCAAAGTAGCGCTAGCCATACCCTGACCTTTGATGGTGGATCTCAGCTATTTAAACATTTGCGTTTCAATACTAGCGTGCAAAGTCTAATACTCGTAAAAGTTACGCCATAAGTGCCTACTTTCAACCGGTTTTTGTCCTTTAGTAGAAGTGGTAAAATCGGCAGACGCTCGGTGGATGCTTGGATTTATATCGAGGGGATAGTCGGAAGAAAAGGGCGGAGGACGGCGAGGACGGCCTTTTCGACGGTGATGCGGGTAAAGGTGAGAGTGAGAGAAATGACGGAGAGCGAGGAGGACGATAATGGCAATACTTGCTGGCCGATAAAGAGGTGGAGGGGCTGAATGGCATCGGAATTGTGTGAGCGGTCGTAGATATTGTCAGAGCTTCAAGTCCATAGAAGTGAGATGAAAGACAAGAAAAAGAGAATGGATAAAGAGTCACAAACGCTCATCTATTGAAAATTGAATTCTAACGGCCACCAAATTGAATACGCCCTCAACCGGAGAAGGGCCGGGTTGAGGCTCAGGTCCAACCCTTTTTTGTTTGCGCCCATCTTCAACCGCCGCTGTTGGTTGTTGAGCAACAAGATTGAAAACGTAAGACGGCAACGAAAAAGCAGGCGTCGGCCTCGGGCATCAGCAGCATCGACACTGACACGCTGGCGATTGGGCAGAGAATGGAAGAAATGGGGACGTCGATGGCGGTGTGGATGGTGAGGGATAACTTGGAAGGCATGGATTCTCCACACAGTTTTTTTAAGATATACATAAGTCGGGTTTTAAGTATTTCATATAGGACCATTTATTATGTAAGTCTGACTTTTCCATTGTGTATTCAAAGTACACTACAAACATGTTATTTCTGTAGTTATGCTATTTATGATTATAAAACGGCTACGATAAATGTCTTGAATGGGAATCCCGGCGCAAGGTGAGCTCTATTTGTAGTTTGTCCAGTATTACGTTAAAAGTGGAGAAAATATGTAGTGCAGTGCGGCAATTACATAAGTTTTTCGGGGGATTTTGGGCATCTAATTTACGTTGTACTGTCTGAATTTTCTCCTTTATTATCTTTCCGGATCGCACACCAGATAACACATTCTTGTCCTACTTGCCTCACCTGGGCATGATATAAACTCTCTTTACACCTGCTTAGTACAGATTGTTTGCGAGCAGCATCTCTGCAGCTTGCACTTATCGCGGTAGACGCGCAATGAAGCCTCGCGCGGCTCGTACAAGAAGAAGCATGTCATATCCATAAAGTAATGCACTGATAAGCTCGACACAGAAAAACGCTTTTCTCTGGTTGGCCCTAAAAGTACTAGCGCAACCTTCCCCATTCCGTAAGTTGCGGTTCATGTCGATGGCAATGGCAAAGTGCATGTAATGAAACAGGCAACGAACGCCGGCTCTGAGCGCGATTGATTCGTCTGGAGTTGGGTTGTTACGTTTTGTTTTATTTTTTGCTTTGCTTTTTGCTTTTTGTGGCACCGGCTATTCTCTGACATCTGTCCGTGTTAATGCTAGTTGGCGATCGGAGAGATAAAGACAAATCGCCGCCAGATAATGTAGAGCCAAAAATGAAATAGAACCCACAGCGGGCTCTGCAACGCAACGGTAGTTTTGCAGCCTGTAAATACGAAGCCATGGCAATGTTCATTACGCTTGTCTTCTGCAGTCTCTCAGAAAAAGCCCCCCCCCGGCTCTCCATTGTCCTTTTCTCCTCCATCTCGGGCGCCCCCTCGTTTTTCCCACAGCACATGTCCGAGCTAGACCTGTTTGGGAAAAGGTAGACCTGTGGCAAAGCTCTGTTCTTTTTTGTCTTGAGCCGTGTTTCTCTTATACATGGTATGACTAGCTTATCTCGGACGAGAGAGCAGACACGGAGAGGAAAACACGTCTTATGCCGCTCTCTATCTCCCGCCAGGATTTGGGTCGGCGGCAAGCAGAGCGGTTTCTCTCTTTTTCGCTTTTCCTCCTTCTCTCTTGCCTACTTTCCATTTCCATTAGCAATTCCAACCCACTCGTTTTCGTTCTTCGTACATAACCTGATTGCCACTGACGCCGGGAGCTGCCCATGATGCCAATCCGTTCGTCACTATCCCCATTGTGATATGTAACCAACCGTTTCTTCCTGGTCCGCCAGTTGCCATTCTATCCCCCCCCCGATCCATTTCCTCTTCTTCTCTCCTTCCCCCTTCTCTTCCCACTCTCCCCCCATTGTCTTTTGGGGATCTCGTATGATGTAAAGAAGAGAACAATTGCTTCGCTCTCATTTCAGCTTAATCACTCCCCATCCTCTCACCCCTTTTCTTCCTCCGCATACCCCCCCCCCGCGGGCTGCCATGTCCAGCTCAACGTCGTCTGGCACGGCCACGCCCGTCGCCACCGAGCGGACGGCACTGCTGCCCAAACCGCCCGTGCCGTTGTCGCCGTCGGAGGCGAGCGAGACCGAAGCCGAAATTGCCGAGGAGACGGTCGGCAGCAATTGGGTCGCGCGGATGATCAGCCCCTACCGGGTGCCGCTTGCCGAGGCCTGGCTGCTGACCAAGGCGTCGGTGCCGGTGATTCTGGCGTACACGCTGCAGAACTCGCTGCAGACGGTGTCGGTGCTGGTGGTGGGCCGGCTGTCTCCCGAAGCGCTGGCCACGGCGGCTTTTTCCTACATGTTTGCCATGTCGACGGCCTGGCTGATTGGGCTGGGCGGCACCACGGCGCTGGACACATTGGCGTCGACAAGCTTTACGGGCTCGCGCAACAAACACGACCTGGGTATCCTGCTGCAGCGCGGCCTCGTCATCCTGACCGGCTTCTACGCCTGCGTGTCGGTGCTGTGGTGGTACTCGGAGCACGTCTTCCGCGCTCTCGGCCAGGAGGAGTTTATCTGCGTGCAGAGCTCGACCTTTTTGCGCTGCCTCATCCCGGGCGGCCTGGGCTATATCTGCTTTGAGGCCATGAAGAAGTATCTGCAAGCTCAAGGTGCGATTCTCTTGTTTCTGTCCGCCTGTCGTCCTCTTTGCTAACGGCCAGAAATCTTCAATCCCGGCACCTACGTCCTCCTCATCACGTCGCCGCTCAACGGTCTGCTCAACTACACCTTTATCTACGTGCTCGACATGGGCCTGTACGGCGCCCCGCTGGCCACGGGCATCGCATACTGGGCGTCTTTTTTGCTGCTGGTGGCCTACGCCGCCTTTGTGCGCGGCCACGAGTGCTGGGGCGGCCTGGACCTGCGCCGCGCCCTGCACCCGGCACACATGATGCCCTTTGCGCGTCTGGCCGTGCTTGGCATCGTGCACGTCGGCACCGAGTGGTGGGCCTTTGAGATTGTGGCCCTGGCCGCCGGCCGTCTTGGCACCATTCCGCTGGCGGCTCAGAGCGTGATCATGACGGCCGACCAGATCATCAACACGGTGCCGTTTGGACTGGGCGTGGCCGCGTCGGCCCGCATCGGCAACCTGCTGGGCGCGCACAAGCCGCGCGAGACCCGCGTGGCCGCCCATTGCGCGGCCGTGCTCAGCATGCTGGCTGGCGCGCTGATCCTGACGCTGCTCATGTCGGTGCGTCACGTGTTTGGCCGCCTCTTCAACGACGACCAGCGTGTCATCGACCTCGTGGCCCAGGTCATGCCCTTTGTCGCGCTCTTCCAGATTGCCGACGGCCTCAACGGCAGCTGCGGCGGCGTGCTGCGAGGCATGGGCCGCCAATGGGTCGGCGCCGTGGTCAACCTGCTGAGCTACTATGGCGGTGCCCTGCCCGGCGGCATCTACCTGGCCTTTCACGGCTGGGGCCTGGAGGGCCTGTGGGTCGGCCAGTGCGTGGCGCTGTACCTGGTGGGCGCCCTGGAATGGGTCATTGTGGGCATGAGCGACTGGGCCAAAGAGGTCGACCGTGCCATGGACCGACTGGCGGCGGGTGGTGTGGGCGAGGCGTCGGAAGCGCTGCTGGAGGGCCAAGACGAAGAAGCGCCGTTTTCGGTGTAGGGAGAAGAGAGGAGAGAACGAAGAGACGTCGCGTTGGCCACGATAAAAACACAATCAGGAGTCGGAGACGTTGACCCGATAGAGTAGTTGGAGACTGACGACGACGACGCCGAAAAGAGGAGAAACAAAGCTCGCGATACTGATGGAATAAAGCGTATTAGTAAAGCTGTTCAGTGTGCCCATATTGGGAAGCCACAAGTGCTGCCAACATTGCTTCCTTCCCAAGGCATCCCTGCCAATCCTTCCGGAACACTAAGCCAGCGCTGTATATTCTCCATCGGTACTATCGCCATTTCTATTCTGTCCTCGCTGCTCCTTTTGTATATTCTAGATCAGCATTGTTAGCCGTCTTGCTCGCGCCTCTCTCCCGCCGCCGCCATGCATATCGAAATGGACTCGATCAAGACGCTTCCGCTTTCGTGGAAGACGAAGCTGCAGATTTCACGAAGCCGTCTGGCCATCATCGCTCCGGCCCAGATCGCCGAGGCCGCGCTGCCACTGGTGCTGCTGCTGGCGCTCGCCACCTCCATCGGGGCCCTGATGACGGTCCCCGTGCTGCTCTTCTTCCACTTCCCCCTGGCCGACGCCTCCTGTGCGGCCGGGGCCAACAGCGGCGGCAGTGGTTGCCACCCCAACTTTTTTCTCTCGACCTGGCTGCTCGCCTTTGTCGCCGCCGCCGCCGCCGCCCTCTTCCAGGGCACGCTGGGCCTGCAGCGGCGCCAGTTGCGCCTGCGCCGGGGCGTGGCCCTGACCGGCGCCCTGGTCACGGCCATTCTCTGGTTCTCGACCGTCTTGGTGGGCTAGCTTCCCCCGAGCGTCACCATTGGTGCGCTGTCGGCACTGCCGTCGCCGTTCCGGTCACAAATGCAGCCGCCGCCGGCCACACCCATCATCCTGGCTTCGCACGGCATGCTGCGGTCCAGCCTCGGCAACTACGGCATCATGCGAGCCGCCACCGCCCCGGCTGCGGGCAACGGCACACAGAAGCTGCCGCCGCTCAGCCTGACGACACCCGACGGCGCCCGTCTGGTCTGGATGGTCACGCCCGAGCTGGCCGTTTACCGCCTGCGTGGCGGCATGGACGAGTTCCGTTTATTTGCAAACACGACCGGCGCCAAGGCCGGCACCAAGAAAGCCCCCAAAGCCAGTGCCCAGGCCAGGACCAAGGCCGACTCGGCAAAGGCGAAAGCCAAGCGGACAGACCTCCGGTCCGGCCTTTCGACGATGCTCTCTGTCCACCGGCGGACGGGCCATGGCGTCTATACACCCGGCAACGGCAACGGCATAGCTCAGCACCCGCTCGGACCGCGAATGCGACCGCGGGCGATTATGCCGCGCCAAGAGTCTCCGGCATGGCAAGCACCCCAGGTTCCGGCATCTCCTACAAATATCCGCAGCCTATACAATAACGATCAGTTCTATAAACACGAAACTAGGCTTGCCATGGCTGCTTCCATGTTTATCACGCTGGCCTTGTGAGCTGCCCTTGCCATTGCAATGTCCTGTTTTCATACATGCTAACAAACAGTTCCTTTTCCATCATCCTCTTCTTCTCGATGCTCGCCTACCCCTTCATTTAGGCCTCTATATCCACCATGGCTAGGACTGGACACAAAAGACCCGCTGACGAGGCTTGACTTAGGTACGAGTAGGATATAGCATAGTCGGCGTTGTAATCCTGCACAGGCGTTACGCTCTTTAATGGAATGGGCAACAAGATTCCCTCCTATAACTGCAAGTCTTGTTTTGTTACTTGTTGCGCGTGTGATGCCTCGGCGCCTTTTAATGCAAAGCACACTGCCTATATGGGTTTTCCTTTTTGCCTGACAATCAGCCTATTCCTTTAGGCCGCTGCTGCCCAACGACTCACACTGAGCCGGCATCGCATCGCATCGCCTCATGGCATGCACATGTGGCGCCCCTGTTATAAACACTTTATAGGCGGAGGCAGTGAGACAATGGTCTCCGAGCTGCGACGCACGTCGACGTTGCGGTCTGCACTGTCAAGAGTATGCTTGGTATTTTCTTCCGTGCTTTTTCCTTCTTTTTACTTTTTCTCAACTTGGCTCTTTTTCTTGCTTCTTGCCAGGTTTCGCCTTGTTTCTATGCGTTTCGGCGGTATGACGTTATCGTCATGCTTTTACATAAGCAGCTGTCGTACAATGCACGTCGTACCTGTACTTTCTTTGCGTGATGTTTGTTTCACTGGTTTCTGCACCGTTGATTGGCTCGGCCACCGCGGCCCAAAACGGGGGTTCAAACAAGGCCCCCAACGGCATATCAGCAGCAGACTCCCCCTCTTCGACTTGCTCGTAAGATACTCGAACGGTAAGCCGCGGTACGGGACATGGGGGAGGGGCAACGGCCTTGGCTTTCATATTCGGCAATTCCTGCCTCTCTCACTAAAGCAGCATGGCAAATATACACTAATGTACAAATCGGGCACGGTCCTTTCTTGTCGAAAGAGCTTCTTTCCGGTTTGCCCTGGAAGCCGAAGCCTCGAGGCTGGGCGACATAGGGAGGACAGAGCAGCAGCGCCCCGGACAGCCTGCACTCCATGGGCGGATCAGCCTCACTGCATGTCCTTTGGATGGTTTAAAGTACGCAGTTAGTGTAAGCTCTCGGGAACCCACTCTCAGCCCCGTCAGGCTGCTTTTGTTTGTGTTGCAAGTCGTAAGAGATAGTGTGAAGGATCAGCAGCTGGCTGGCACTGTTTTTTGGTGATCAACTGGATATTTTCTGTATCTGTGTATTTGTAGATTTATACATTTATATACACTAGTGTATATATATTTGTATTCATGTAGATGGCATATCTGCACATTTGCACATTCCATACTATATATGTACATCTATTTGTATATTTGTATCTGTACTGTAAAGTATCTCGTCCGACGACATTGGCGGTACGGAGGATATTTTACACGACGGATTCGGTCTATCCTTGATTCGCGTCTTGCGTTGCAACGCAAAGAGGCGCGGGCAGAAACGCGGCCAGGAAACAAGCGAGCGTGTATACTATATACTTAGTCATGATGAATTGCACGCGGCCTCACATATGGAAAGGGGGAGCGGGAGGAGGAAGGGGCCACTCCAGGCCGGACTTCCGGGAGCGAATAGGAAACAACAAGCTTTTGCCCTTATTAGAGCACTTTGTAGCGCTAATCAACGGGGTTGAGCCGGCCTGGGCGAGGCGATAGGGGAGGCAATGCAAATAATAAGGGGCGGTAGCGCGGTAAAAAACAATAAAAAACCACTGAATGGGGGCTATGCCCAGGCAGGTGGTGCCTGGAGCACACTACTCCGTGCACTACACTTTGTAGCCGGCAATCTCGCTCCTCGTCTTTCGTCCAATTCGGCAGGCACAGACTGCGCAAGGGCCACGTCTGGCAAGGCACAATATGCCCGCAAAAGGCAAATGAAAAGAGACCAACCCGATGTGGTCTACGTATGAAAGAAGAACACAATTAGGCAGGTGGTGTAGGTAGACTCCTCGCGCTCTTTTTCTCTCTCGCAATTTCCGGCGCGTCTCAGCGCTTGTAACGGGCTTGAGTGAAGACGTCTCTGGTGTCCAGCCTGGGCCTGGAATATCCAATAATGCCGTACCGGCTCACGGCACTATTCTGAAAAAAAAGGAAAAGAGCTGGTTTAAATGGATGACCTGACAGAGTCTGGCGTAGCCGAGGATTGTGGAGAGCAGAAACAGCTTGTGACAGCCTAGTGTGTAGTGCTGCTTTAGTGTGCTGTGATCGAATCCGTGGCCGCATAATCATGAGTTCTCGATGGGGACCCCCGATTGATAATGGACCAGGCCCCCCTGTTTCCCCCTTCCCTTCCTTTCTTCGGCACCGAGCAGCCTTGCAGAAGAAATCCCGGAAGTAGTGTATATATAGCACACCGACCAGAGGCGAAGATGAAAAAAGGGGCGAAAAGCACGAGATGAAACGGCCGAACTGGAATTTGAGCAAGGCGGGAGAGCCGCACTGCTTGCGTCAGCGAAAGTGAAACGGTTTGGTAGGGAGATCAATAGATGCAGAGAGGGCAAAGAGGCAGAGAAAGAGGGGAGAACAAGAGAGAGCGTTTGCGTCCGGCTGAATGTACGTCCGAGACTCCGGCAAAACAAGTCCAGCCGCTGGACAGCGTGGCACCATTAAAGGCGGTCGATTGTATGTCCACTACGGCTGGCGTAGGAAACGGCAAAGGGAAAAGAAAAGGGGAAAGAGCAAAGGCAGATTAGTGTAATAAGCAGGCTCGCCAGCCTGCCCGAAGAAAGAGCCCGAGCTCGCAACGGGAGGCAGGCGGAAGAGAACAGACCCACTGACAACAAGGCCAGCTCTAGCACACAGTTGTACGTGTTCCAGGATAGCGTAGTACGGAAGACGACTCGAGCGAGACTCGCCAAAGTCGCCAAGCCGCACCAGAAGCTAAAGCGGGGCTGCGAACCTTGGGCTGCCGCACAGAGCTGCTGCGCCAGCCCACGACCGTGGTGTGTGGGCGGAAGCGCCAGGCATTGGACAGCCTGCCCTGGGCTGCACGTTCTGGGTCGCGGGTCGCATCACACCCGCTGCGGCATTTCCAATCTTTTCATCTCGTCCTCCTCATGGGACCATGTGTTGGGGGGATGGAGCGGGGATAGAAGAGAAAACGAGGAAGAAAACAAAACACAAAAAGGCGCTCGTCCGATGCACGTGATCGCGCGCAGATCGAGATGTCTGGCCGCAGTTTCTTTCCGATCTGTCCCTGTCGCCTTCCGTATGCAGCGCAACGGTGGAGGAAAGAGGAAAGAGCCAAGGAGAGGGCAAGGGAAGGAGAGAGCCTTTACTTCCAAGCCCTACTCGACTTTTTCACAAGGCACACGGCTTCTTTCAGGGGCCGCAGTTTAAGCTTTTTGCGTTCCTGATTTTGTGTCGGTTTCCGTCACTTTTGGCCCTATTTTCGATACTTTTGCGTTTTGTCCGCCGTTTTTCCCGTTTTCCCGCCTTTCCGGATTGACCAGATCAGATTCCATCTGGCCGTTACCGCGGTCATTTTGGCACCGCAACAGTGCTGCCCTGCCACACTGCACTACAAGTGTTTTCTTTGCTGTTTTGCGAGGCTTTCCGAACCCGGCTATCCGGATTGGTTGGCTGTTGCCCCACTATTTTTCCTCACAACGCAGCCTTACTTACAACAGGTCGCGGCCGTCTTAAAGCCCGACCCCTTCCTGGCTTCCCCACCCCCGTAAATGCCAGTTACAGCACCCATCCCGAGTCTACAGCGCGCCTCTCCGCTGTAGTACGCCGGCTCCTCTCACGCTCCTGCTTTCTTCTCATCCTATTATTTCCTCCTTCCTCTTTTCCCGCCGCGTCCTTCTCCCCACCTCTTGTTTTGCCTTTACTGTCCACTCCTTTGCTCTGATCTGCTGCTGCTTTTTATTTATTTATTTTCTTCCCTTCAGCCCTGTACATTTCGCAGCCGTGCCGCATGTTCCGTGCTGCCTCTGGCTCTTTTATTTTATTTTTTTGTTATGCCTCGGTTTTCGCTGGTCTCCTAAATCTCCCTTTTCCATCGCCTCGCTTCCGCGTTGCTTCCTCCCCCTTTTCCCATTATATCCTATCCATCTTCCGCTCTATCGACTGCGAGCAGCCCTGAATTTGTCGACATCTCGGAGTTGAGCGAGAGCAGCAGCTGCCGTCGTTGACGCGGCAGGCCTCGAGCTATGGCGCCTCCCAACAAACGGCGCAAACTGGCCCCCAAACTGCCGGAAGTCTCGGCACCCCGTCCGGCAAAGGCAACAGGCCGCCGGGCTTTTGCGCCGTTGGAGCATGTGTGTTTTCCATTCCCTTGTGCTGTTCCGAAAGTCTATTTTTGCTGATTTGCCTTGCTTCTTCACAGACATTCCGCGTTGGGACTGCACTTGTTTCGACCTCCTCTCCGTCCTCGCCCGCTCCCACTTCAGCTCCGGCGCCGACGTCGGCTGCTGCGTCAGCATCAGCTTCTGCTGAAGTGCCTCCCATTGGTCCGCCCCTTTCCCCCCTGACGCGCTCCGGTGCTGCTCCGCCGACTCCGACGACTCCTCCCATAACGGCCGCCGACTCCGACGCACCCTTTTCCGCCCACAATGTGCCGCCTCTGTCGCCCTTTGTCTCTGAACGGCACGACTTTGAGTCGTTTGCCCAGCACCTGCAGGACGCCGCCATGTTTATCTACCGCCAGGGACAGAAATCGCCCTACGCCCAGGTCACCGCGCTGATGCTTGGATGGGGCGACGACGACAATGGAAACAGCATCGGAACCGAGGAAAGCGAAGCTGTATCGGACCTGGAACACCTCTTGCGTGACCGATACCATTTCCATACCGAGCGCTGGGACATGTCCGCCATGGCTGACCTGCCGACCCGTCTGGCTTCTGTCTTGAAAGCAGCCGGGCCCGACCACCTGTTTGTCGTTTACTATGCTGGTCACAGCTATGTCGGTGCCGACAACGAGACCTACTGGGCAAAGTACGTTTGGGGAGGAAGGAGTCAGAAAAGGAGCTGCAGTTCACTGCAGTCTTTGTGATATATGGCTGAGTGCAGGGTCAGAGCTAACGTTTTTCTCAGAAACAGTCGAGACGACGCCTCCCGAATCGAATGGACCAGCCTGAGGCCTGTCCTAGCCGATTTCCAGTCCGACATTTTGCTTCTCCTCGACTGTTGTGCTCCGAAGGAGGCTTCCATGTCGGGCAGTTACGGCGCCAAGCACATGATCGCTGCCAGCGCACCCGATGCCCCCCCTTGTGAGGCGGACAATCGCTATGCCTTCACCTCCCATCTCGCCCGCGCCCTGCGTTATCTGGCCACCGAGCGCCCTTTTACCGCCCAGCGCCTGTACGACGAGATTCGTGCTTGTCTCTACGAGAGCTGGCAAGACGGCCAGAACAATGCGCGTGAGCAGGCGGCTTCAGCTCCTTCTCACAGCCCAGTCTTTCGCTCCCTGGCCCCCGGCCATGGCCAGACGATTGACCTGGTGCCCATGCCACGGACGGCAGCACCGGACACTTCTCGGAAACCGGCCAAGCGGGACGCGCCCGTCATCAGCCCGGCGGCCGTGGCCGACATGATCTTTGACGAGCCCCGGATTCTCGTCTGTACCACCTTTGTGGGCGATGCTACCCCCGACATGTCTGGCTTCAAGCGGTGGATTTCCGATACGCCCGCTCTGGCTTCCAAGGTGAATGTCGAGGGTATGTTTCTGGGCCCCCCCACCATGCTGCTAGTGTCGATTTCCAAGTCGCTGTGGGAGGTGATTGAAAACGACAAGATCTGGTTTTCTCTTGGTTACATCAACTCGCGAAACCTGATCCAGCTGTACGATGGCATGATGAAGGTCGCCACAACACCGCCTGCCGATGACGACACATGTGGCGGAGCGCATTTGCTGGCAGCTCCAGACAAAGGGTCTCACTACCACTCGCAGTATCGGCATCACCATCACCCCCCGTCTGGGCAACAGCAGCAGCAACAGCCCACACCGCCACAGATTCCGGTTGTGTTGCACGATGTATCTCAGCAGCAGCCGCCGCCGCCGCCACCATCATCGAACCCACGCCAGATCGCTCCCCTGCATCGCCATGCCTCGCCGGAACCCCAGGCACTTGAACCCAAATTCCAGGAGAGAAACAGCGCAACCGATCATTCACAGCCCTTTTTATTCCGTCGAAGTCATCCAGAGCAACAGCCGCAGCAGCCGCAGCAACACAGCCCACACTACTCCTCTCATATGGAACGCCAGTCTGGCCCAGACCACCAGAAAGAGAACTTTGAGAGCCACGAGTACTACACATACCCCCAAAGACCACGGCAAGATCAGTCGTCCAAGGAACAGCAGGATAGACAGCAGCGACCACCGCCAGAGACGCAATGGGAGCGACAACATGTGATGGACAAGCAGCGGCTGCTGGAGATGCAGCGGGCTGAGCTGCAGCGGCGCCACCAAATCCAGCAGGACCACCATGATCTGCCGCAACGGCAGCAGGAACAGGGGCACCTACACCTGCATCTGCAGCCAAGACCGGAAGGATACGAGCGGCCGTATGCAGGCAATTTGCAACATGGCCATTCGGAACAACGGCAGCCCAGCTTTTCCGAAAAAAACACGCCATATCTGCCGTCTTCGTCTGTCGCGATGTCCATGGCATCCGAAAGCATGGGTTTGGCGGAAACGGCAGAATCCACAGAAGCGGCCGAACCATTTCGGAAGCGGTCCAAATGGGACACAACGGAAGCGTTTTTGCAAAAGTCCCCCTCGCTGTCGCCGTCCGTCACGGACAGCACAACACAGGAAGACTCGTCCCATATGGGCGGCCATGGAACAGCGGGAAATGGGCTGTCCAGGAAGTCGACGTCTAAAAAGGAGATACGATTCAAGTCCCCACGGTCGAGGGGCCGCCACGCCAAGGCGCAGCCGCTGCTGCCGCCAGATGCTGTGGCCAACGGGGCGCTGGCAGAGGGCAAGCTGACCGGCCAATGCCCACACTGTGACCACGAGCCCTTCCGAGAGTCTATTGCGTTGCGGAAGCACATTGCGGTCGCGCACACGCGGCCCTTTCCGTGTGCCTTTGCCTTTGCCGGCTGCAGCAGCACCTTTGGGTCGAAGAACGAGTGGAAGCGGCACATTTCATCGCAGCACCTCTGCCTGCAGTTTTACCGTTGCTCGGGATGCTCGTACCTTATGACGGAGGGCAAGGTCAACGAGTTCAACCGCAAGGACCTCTTTACGCAGCACCTGCGGCGCATGCATGCGCCACCCGACATCCGCAAGGCGCAGAAACAAGACCCCAAGGCCGAGGCGGACTGGGCCAACTATGTAAAGGGCATGCAAAAGTCCTGCTGTATCGTGCGCCGGAAGCCTCCGCAAAAGTCGTCGTGTCCCAAGGGCGGCTGTGGGCGTCTGTTCGAGGGCAGCAGCGCCTGGGACGAGTGGACAGAGCACGTGGGCCGCCACATGGAGCATGGCGAGGGCGACACGCTGGGTGTCGACCGCATGCTGGTGGCATGGGCGCTGGACGAGGAAATCATCACGCAGTGCACCGGCAACACGTACCGACTGCTCAACCCTTTTGGAAGCCCCGCGGCCAACCCGATGGGGCCTAACAGTACGGAGAACGACGACAACGACTCACTCATGGATGGCGTCATGGTCACGGACAGCGCAGCGACCAAGGCCATGGCCAGCACCGGCCTCCCGGCAACGGCATCTCATGGCTCGGCGATCAACGACAGCGAAAGTGACGGCACCAAGAAGAACGGAGCGGACACAAAGCCGGCGGTCAGCACACCAGGAGCAGCCGCGGAAGCAGGGGAAGCAAAGGCAGGCGCAGTGACGGGAGCAGTGGCGGAAGCAGTGGCGAAAGAGCCTACCACGGCTAGTGACGGCAATGGCGGTGCCTTGGTGACGCCGCCCACGCCGCCGCCCACGACGCACTTTGAGCTGGACGCACACAAGCCTGGATGGCACGACGAGCTTGACCGGAAAGAACGCAGCCAGCACAATAGCGCGGCGGCCAAGGCGAAGGCGGCCGAACCAACACCGCCACCGGCGCCGGCAGCGATAGGGCCGGAGACCGACGCACGCAGAGGAGAGCAGCCGCACGGCAAGAAAGAGGCGTCGCTAAAAAAGGATGCAGTGGCCGATGCGGGCAAAGCGAGCAAAAGGGACAGCGACCCGCCAAAAAAGATGCCGGTCAAGCCGGAGGACAACAAGGAAGACCACACATCCATCACAGTAGCGACGTCCATACCCGGGTCTACGGGGTATTAGCCGAGGCAGCAGGCTCTCCGGGGTATCAGCCGAGACAACAGGCTCTCCGGGGTAATGACAGCGAGAAAGGGCAACAGTAACGGCATCGACAAGAGAAGGAGAAACGGGCAACATCGGCATCGACAAGAGAACGAGAAACGGGCAGCATGTCGGCATTACAACAGCGATGCATAAACGGCAAAACAACGGCGATATAAGCATGGCAGCAAGAAAAGTCTTTGCAAAATTTCTGTGTATTTGGGCGGTGGGCTTGTTATGTAGCTTGCCTTTCATTTTCTTTTCTTTTTGGCTTTACATCCTGGTTTGACTCTCACGAGTCATTTTACGTTTTTCATGACCTTTTCTCTTTTTATCATTTTTTTAATCTTGATGAACGCTTGCCTTTATGTAGTCGAATAGCCATACTTTGATGCCGTGCATAACGTGCTGGTGTGCAGTAACTTGATGTGTGTATTACAGCTTGCTCGACTGTTTCTTGATCTCCGTGTCGCCGGCTCCTTTGCGGCCGCCGCCGTCGACCTCGTCGGCCTCGTCCTCGTCCCCCTCGAGCTTTATGCGGATGCGCTCCAGGCCCTGGCGTAGGCGTGGGTGCATGCCAGTCTGGTCATTGGGCCGGCCGGTGGCGGCGTCGGCAAAGACGTGGACGACCCGGCCGACGGCGCGCACGCCCGCGGCGCCGCGCACAAAGACGGCGGCCTCGTAGTGCGCGCTGGATCGGCCGAGGCGAACGACGCGTAGTCCGAGCTCGGCGACGTCGGGGAAGGCGAGCGGGGCAAAGTAGTCGGTGTGGGAGTGGACAACGAGGCCGTACTGGGGCCGGCGGGTGGCGGGGTCGAGGCCGGCGTGGTGGACGAGGTAGGCGTTGATGAGGGAGTCGATGAGGATGTTGTAGGTGCTGTTGTTGACATGGGCGTACATGTCGTTATCGGACCTGGGGATTAGTTTGAGTGGAGGTTGAGAGAGGAGGGCGAGAGGAGGGCGTTGAAGAGGAGGGCGTTGAAGAGGAGGGCGTTGAAGAGGAGGGCGTTGAAGAGGAGGGCGTTGAAGAGGAGGGCGTTGAAGAGGAGGGCGTTGAAGAGGAGGGCGTTGAAGAGGGAGACTCGTGAAGCAAAAGGCAAGCCGTGCGACCGCTTACCAGCGAGTGCGGTAGTCCAGCATAAAGGGGTAGTCGGCCCGGGTGCGGCTTTTGAGGACATTGAGAGGAGCCATGGCGAGCAGAGAGATACGGCAGGGGAGGAAACCGACGAGTGAAGGCTACGACGGGAACGGCAGAGGAGATCAAAGGCAGACACTACAACGGAAGCTGTGTACGGTAAAAGCGGAGCTATGCCAGGCCCCTGATCTCTCCACCAACGCTTACTTGCGGGGGTATATGCGGGGAAAGCTACTACAAGATTCCGCTATACGTGAAGCGAGCATCAATGCCGTCCACGTAGATAGTGGCTGTTTTTCGGCAATTGTGCCGAGAAGGCGGGAGGATACAGTGTTGGTGTGCTGCTGGTCTGAGGATCCCCGTCTTCTTCGTAGAAGTTGAGGGCACCCTTGATGTTCTTCCCGAAGCGATTTTTCCGCTTGGGCACTCTTTGGAAATAGTCAAGATTTGTTCCCACTTGATGGAGCCGAGTGAAAGAAGAGATAAAGGAGAGGGATGAAATTTGTTTTCAGATTCTTTTAGAGAAGAGGCTTGAACAGGCAGTTACATCCCTTTTGTTAAAAATTACTACGGTTACTTTATTTACACGGCTTTGATCAACACCTGCCAGAATGGAGCACATGGTACTTTTTGAATCAAACCCTGTTTGAATGGAACACATTCATTTACACGCTCTGATCAACGCCTGTTTGAATGGAACACATGGTTGAACTTTTCTAGGGCCCGAGGTTAAAAGTACCTTTGAGTGCCTGGTCGGCCTTTCTAGCTCTTTCACGACTGCTAAGCAGGGTCTTGCGAAGTGGATAAACTCGTCTTAATTTTGAAGCTCGTTTCTCAGTATTTCCTGAGACTGACATTTGAGAAGACAATGAGAAGCGTTGGTTGTGTGACGATACAAGTTCTCATGGTGATTTGTCGTAGCCTGAGGCTACTTGTCCCACTTGGGTTTATGTATTTCCTCCATTTTACGGAGATTAGACTTCTTTCCTCTTCTCCTTGAATAGAATACAAGTCAAAATCTCTTCATGATTCTGCAATCAAATGAAGGGAGTGGTAGTCCCAAAGGGCAGGGTCTGGAAATAGAGAATAGCTGATTTCAACACGTGACAGGGCACGTGAATTAACGTACCTGAAGTATTCTGCCAGCACTAATAGTCACCGCCCAATTTTTTAACCCCCCCAAGCACGGCAAATCCTGGACTGATACTCGAAGCCTTTTATGCGAGCTCAAGTTGAGACGCCGTGTGCTTTTGTTGTCAATGTTTTGAATAGTTTCTTTGCATCCATGTGCAAGAAATCGTCTGCCAAGGACAATATCTGATTTCCACCAGTGCAGCCCTCTCTTTCGTGCTGTTTCAGTCCCCCCGCGGTTTACCCTGGTTCGCCTCCCCATATCTGCGGCTACGGCAGAGACGGACACGTTGGCGCTACGCCTTCTTCTCTCTCTTGTGCGGCGGCCGCTGGGTCGTTCTTGCATGAGGCCGGCACAAGGCTTGGCGGGAGTAACAGCCACAACAGCAACCACGGCGGCGACATTGGCAACAGAAGCAGCAACACCAACAACAGCAACGGCAACAGCAGCAGCAGAGACGTTAAAGGTGGCTGGCAGCGTGGCAGAGGCCAAGGCCAAGACGGCCAAACTGGCAGGCGAGCAGGATGCCGCTATGACGGCGCACCAGAACCAAGACGAGGAGGCTTTGGCGGCGGCCGTGGTGGCCAAGGCGTTGAAAGCAGTGCAAACCGGAGCGGCAGCGGGACTGAGCGAGCGCATCGGCAACGACAGCCAAGAAATCATAAGCACGGACAACATGGCGCACAAACGGCCCGAGGGCTGGCCGGCGCCCTTTTACCTCGAGGCCGGACTGCGGCGGGTCGAGCCGTACTACTACACGTACAAGACGTGGGTCAAGGAGCGGTGGCGTGGGCGCAAGCTGCTCGAGGTGTTTGAAAGTGAGTTCCGCGACCGGCCTCTAGCCTACTACCGGCGCGCCATCGAGGCCGGCCTGGTCATGGTCAACGACCGCGTGGTCGGACCGGAACACGTGCTGCTCAACGGCCAACGCATCTTCCACTCGATCCACCGCCACGAGCCGCCCGTCACGGCCGACGATGTCGGCATCATCCACGAAGACGACGACATGGTGGTGATCAACAAGCCGGCCGGCATACCCGTGCACCCGGCCGGCCGCTACCGCTTCAACTCTGTGATCGAGGTGCTCAAGGCGCAACGCGGGCCCGACTTTGTGCCCTACCCGTGCAACCGCCTGGACCGGCTGACGAGCGGCATCATGTTCCTGGCCAAGTCGCCGGCCACGGCCAAGCGCCTGAGCTTGCAGATCCAGGCGCGCGTCGTGCGCAAGGAGTACCTGGCGCGCGTCGTCGGCCGCTTCCCGGACGGCGTCGTCGTGTGCGACCAGCCGATCCTGCAGATCTCACCGAAGCTGGGCCTGAACCGGGTGCGCGCCAGCGGGCGGACGGCGCGGACCGTTTTTCAGCGGCTGGCTTACTACGGGGGGCGGCAGGAGGGAGAAGAGAGCGGAGGACGGGAAGCAGGCGACCGAGGCGGCTACTCGGTGGTCCGCTGCATGCCCGTCACCGGCCGGACGCACCAGATCCGCGTGCATTTGCAGTTTTTGGGCTACCCCATCGAAAACGACCCCATTTACGCGAACCAAAAGGTCTGGGGCATGGACCTCGGTCGTGGCGATGCGGACGCGACACACAACACGGACGAGTCGGTCATCAGCCGGCTGGCGCGCATGGGCAAGGATGACGTGGCCGATGCCGTTGCCTACTATGACGAAATGGTCGACGAGTACCACAAGCGCAAGGCCGAGAAGATGTCGGGCGAGACGTGCGCGCTGTGCGACACGCCGCTCTACACGGACCCGGGCGAGCACGAGCTGTCGCTGTGGCTGCACAGCCTGCGCTACGAGGCCGCCGACGGCTCCTGGCGCTACGTCAGCCCCATGCCGGCCTGGGCGCTGCCGCCGGCCGGCACCAACGGGCCGACGCAGGTCGGGCAGCTGGACGCGCTGGTGGAGGCGGCGGTGGCGGCCGGGGTGGTGGAGGACGACGAGCCGTCGGAGGCGGCCGACGACGAGGGAGCAGCCAAGCCGGGCAAAAAGGCCAAGCCCGAGGCCAAGCCAAAAAAGATAAAGGTCAACAAGGGCGGCGGCAGCCGGAGGGAGGAGATGGTGGCCAAGAAGGCGGCCGAAGACAAGATGCGGCAGAACAGAGGCCTAGGCGGCGGCGTCGCCGAGAGCAGCATAGAGGCAGGAAGTGACGAGGCCTCAAGCAAAGAAGAGGCGTCCTTGAAAGAAGAGACTTCTTTGATAGAAGAGTCGTCTTTGAAAGAAGAGACTTCTTTGATAGAAGAGTCGTCTTTGAAAGAAGAGACGTTGAAAGAAGAGACGTTGGAAGAAGAGACGCCCTTGAAAGAAGAGACGTCCTTGAAAGAAGAGATGATATGCGCCGAGACCGCCGAGGCATCCGGCCCAAACACGGCGGAGGAGAGCACAAGCAAAGGGGCGTTGGCTTCCAAGAACTAAAGACGGCAAATAAATCAAATGAATATAGTTTCCATTTAAAACTCCTATTTGCATGCGTTTGTATAGAAGGAGCATCGCATAACAAGTGATTTATCTGTGCCGCAACTGCCTCTTTATTTCTTGTTGACAAACAGCTCTCTCTTCTCTTTCTCTCTCTTTTATTACCGTTTCTCTTTCACATCTACGTATCAGTTCCGATTCAACTTCATCATCTACGTCTTCTTCAGCCTTATCAATTTATCATCTACTTGTTCTCACAGCCTCTTCACGCCATCTGCCACCGCTCGTTTTTGACTCTTTACCAAAAGCATGTCTTATTCTGGCTTCCGATCCGGCGACCAGATTCTAATGCCTACGCCGTCCATCATCCCCGAAGCGCCCTGGTCATCTTCGCGCTACAGCACGCGGCCTCCCAAGTCAGTGACATCAAAGATGCAATCATCTCGCCAGACCAAAGGTGCGTTGGAGTTGTGTTGAAGCGTTTGTGTTATCTTCTAATCTTCCAGGTTGCCGTATTCGACCTCTCACGCCAACCCGAGGCGGTAACACCCGGCCATGGCAGGCCGAGCAGGCTCATATGCAGGCCTCTATGCGGCGCCTAACAAGCCTGGTCGAGGCACATCGCCTCAGCCATTCCCGCGACGAGATCATCAGTCGGCTGCACAAACACATTGACACCCTCCACAGAGAGATGGTGATTCTCAGCGCCCGGATATACCAATCCGGCATGAAGCTGCCCAGTAAGTCAAGCCGACTCGTTATCTCGGTTTGTTTTTTGCAACTCTCTGGCTCTTCTTCTCTCTACAAGCGCTGACTTGCGTTGCTCCAAAGACACGTCTGCTCTGTATCGGCGGCTACACCAGCGAGAGACGGCGACTCAAGGGACACGGACTATGGGCCTGCTGGAGTCTCCGCCACCGCCGTCGACGGCCGACACAACTCCGGAAGAGAAGACTGATGCCATCGCCGCCAACGCGGATGATTGTGCCGTCATTTTCGATAACATTATCAGCCGGTTGGGCCAGTTCAAGTTTTAAGGAGAAAGCGGCTTTGCAGAGCTCTGCGCGTGTGCATGTTTATTCTGTCCAGCATCATTAGCCGTTTATTTTTCATCGAGGTCGGTGTCCGAGCTGTGCCTTTTGAGGCGACCGGCCTTGGGTAGTCTGCTTGATAATGCTCCATTTGAGTTGGAGTCAAAGAATCAATAGCAGTATTCAGTCACATAGGATTAATAGCAGTATTCAAAGTCACGTTACGTTCGGTGAGATTGCCCAAGCCGGAAGGCGTTTCCCTGCGAGTGTTTGCATGTTGCCTTGCGGCACTGCTGATGAGCTGCAGCGGTGAAATCCGACGCAGCCGTACCTTCTCGTCTGGCGAAAGATTTGCAGTGTTGGACCTACGCTCCTACCCGGTGATCCTTCTCTGGTTCCCTCCTTCCCTATATTTTCTTATTCCATGTTAATATTTTATTTTTGTTGTTCTCAGTCTGCCTATTATTTGTCTTCTTCTGCAACATTCCTCCCTTTCAGCCTTGGGTCTAGGCCTCCTGACGCAATGCTTTTCTCCGTCCTGGTGCAGCCTGCTCCAGTGTGTCTGATGCGAGAAGCTGCTGCTATGCCGTTGCGGTGCCTGGCAGCTATCGGCTCGAGCGCCACCAAATTGGGAATCGTTGTCGAGAGGAACTCTGGCCAGCGACTGGACCGTTGTGCCATCATCGGCAGCCAACCAATGATCGCCAATAGAACCAGATCCGAATTAAGACAGGGGTCGACGGGGATAATAATCTTTGCTGCGACGGGGCGCGGCAGGGCGAGCGGGGCGGGCAATAAGGCGGCTGTGAGGATGGGCAACAAGCCTATCATGGTTGGGAAATCTTCAATTTGTCTCATCAGCCAATCGCAAGGCAGAACACTTTCAGCTGGCTGCAGCAGCGCCGTTCCCATGAGATGCCACAACAGGAAGTCTACCAGGAGCTGCGCTACCGAGAGCGTTGCCTCTTCCAGGCTTTCTCCAACGTCTGGTTCTTTTTCCGAGCGAAGCCCACCTCACCTCCTCTTCCTCCCTTTTTTCGCCCTCCCTTTTTGGTCCTGGTCCGGAGCTGAAGTTCTTTAGCCAACAGTGGAAAATGCTGAAAGGACTTGGCAGGGGGTGGGAGGGATTGGACGGAGGATCAGGCGGAAGGAAGAAATGCAGACAGGAGAGAGACGGCTCGTTGGATTCAGGACACAGACGCCTTGGCTGAGGAGCGCCGCGATGAGTACAAAAGGCACGCCGCAGCCCCGATTCTTTCGGTCCAGCTAAGCACATCTACGCAAGTTTGCCATTATAGACTTTTTCCGTCTCTACTGCCTCGCTCGATCCTATCCTCTCGACTTGCAGAATGCAGTACTCATTACTGAAGCTGGCCGCCGTGGCGGCCCTGACCGGCTCCGGCCTGGCATCGGCAGTTCCCCGGCCTCGCCAGCAGAGCTGCAACGGATCGCCGGACCTGTGCAGCCGCCTCTACAGCAATGTGACCTTTGTCGGCTCGCACGACTCGGCCTTTGTCGGTGTGCTGCCCACCGACAACCAATATCTCACCGTGGCCAAGCAGCTCGACTTTGGCGTCCGCTTCCTCACCACCCAGACTCACAACAAGAATGGCGCCATTGAGATGTGCCACACCACCTGCGCCGAAAAGGACGCCGGCACGTTGGCCAAGTACCTGGCGCCTATCAAGACCTTTCTCGACGCTAATACCAACGAGGTCGTTACTCTGCTCCTGACCAACGGCGACTCTATTTCGGTGTCGGACTATGACACCGTCTTCAAGGCTGTGGGCCTCGATACCTATGCCTTTGCGCCGTCTGGCACGCTGAGTCTGGACAGCTGGCCGACGTTGAGCTCGATGATTAGCAGTGGCAAGCGTCTGGTTGTCTTTATGGGTGTGTATATTTGGCGCTCGAAGCCGGGAGCGAGGGCTTCGGCGCATGCAGCTTGATTGGTTCCATCCATTGACTTGTCCCAGACTACCACGCCGACACGTCCAAGGTGCCCTACATTCTCGACGAGTTCACCTACTACTACGAGACCCCCTACGACACTACGGATCCCGATTTCCCTCAGTGCACCGTTGACCGCCCGTCCGGCGCCAGCACTTTGGGCCGCATGGGCATCGTCAACCACTTCCTCGACGTCGAGCTTGACGTCTTCAACCTCTCCATCCTCATCCCCTACCCACTCAAGGCGTCCGACACCAATTCCGTCTCGTCGATCACCGCCCAGACGAGTCTTTGCGTGACGAAACATGGCCGCATGCCCAGTGTAGTTCTGGTAAGTCTCGGCCTTTCACATGGAAGTAGGCGTGTTCGCTAACAGTGAAACAGCTCGACTTTGTCAACATTGGCCAGGCCATGGCTGCTCAAAAAACACTAAACGGTTTGTCATGAGAAACTCTGTAAAAACCGTATACATAATACCCCATAGTTTCATAATGTCCAATGATTCCCAATGGTCTTAAAGGACTGGGAACGATATAGATCTTGAAATAAAACAAGTAAAACGACTTTTTGGGTGGAGTACAGGACGTTTATCGCACCAATTGGTGACGTTATGTGCACGGGCCCGTAGTAAAGTCTAGCGTCTAATGCGCTGGAGCTGTATCGCGCTTTTTGGTGAATTTCATGCCTTTCAGGTCAAGCTCTCGTCACTCCAATACGTCCGCACCAGCACCGCCCGACTCCGCCTGCCTGCCCCGATCGCGATAAACCCTCCCTCCTTCTCTTCCTTCCCTTGGCCATCCCCACTTCTCTTCCTCTGCCGGCCATGGAGGACCGGTCGCGCTTGATCAAACGAGAGGATGACGGGGAAACGCGGATGCCGACTGCCACGTACAAGTCCAGTTCCTTTTCCAGCGACGACGACGACGACGTGCCACTTAGCAAGAGGCCAAGAACCGAGACGCCGCGCACCGAGACGCCCAAGCAGCAGCAGCGCAAAGCCAACAGAGCTCCGTCCGAGATGGAGGCAGAGGTAGAGCCGGACCCGTACGCCCTTGCGGATCGCAACTCCATACACGACGCCGGGGAGGCCCGTCACTCGTCATCATCTTCCTCTTCTTCCCGTGTGCCCAAGTCTACAAAGGAGACTGTTGTGCGGCAAGGGACGGCGACGGCAGACGTTATCATGGAGGGAACAGAAGAGAGCGAGCGGTCGGCGGCAACAGCGACAAACCGGCCAGCAACAGCAACGGGAAACTCTGCCACCGCCGAGAAGCCAGTGCCTCTTCCGCTGCGCAAGCCGCACAAGCTGCAGAGATTGCGGGCATTGCACGGCGAAGACGACGGCGGCGACGGCAACGGCGACGGCAACGGCGATGACAAGGCCGACGAGAAGCCGGTCAAGCTGCCATCGGAGGAGGAAGAGGTGCGAGCCGCCCTGCGCCGGTCGCTGGTGTTGGCGCTGAACCATGTCGGGTTTTCCTCGGCCACCAATGCGGCGCTGGAGAGCTTTTGCAATATGACCGAGAAGTGTATGTTGGGCTCCCAACCTGCTGAGCATGGCCGCGTTCTGACCAATAGACCTCCAGTCCCTGGCCGAAGATGTGGCGCGGTTCGCCTTTTCCGCACGCCGCAGCCAACCCATCCCGACCGACTTTGATGCCGCCCTGGCCCGCTTCAACCTGCGCACCTCGGCGCTGCGGCCACACCTGCGCAACCCCGTGGCCGCGTCCCGGCTGGCACCGATCTACTTCACTCTTCCGGCCGCGGCCGAGAGACGCGACCGCGACCTACCTCTGCTGAGCCGCGAGCTCAGCGGCAAACCCGAGAAGGAGGCCAAGCCGTACATCCCGGCCGGCTTCCCCGACTTCCCCAGCATCCACACCTACCGGAACACGCCCGTCGACGTGGACTCGGTCACGGTGCGCGGCAGCGGTCTGCGCTACGACGACGGCACGCCAGTGGTGTTTACGGGCGACGACGCGGCCGAGAACGGCCAGACGGCGACGGCGACAGCGGCAGATGTGCTCGCAGTCGGCCCTCGATCGGGCGCCATCTTGGATAGCGACCCACGCTACGATCCCAAACGCATCCGGGAGGTCGTCGCCTTGGAAGCGAAGCAGGCCGAAGAAGCGCTACGAGGTTTGATGCGGGCCAGCAAGATTAACAAGCTCAAGGAGGTTCGTGCAACAGCCGAGCGCAGCCCGTTGAACAAGCAGCGCTTCTCCATGTGGGAGTTGGCCATGCGGGAGCTCATCCAGGACAGGGGAGGGCCGCCCACCACCACCGCAGGAGGGGGGGCGTCGTCTTCTGCGGTGGCGGCAGCAGCGGCGGCAGCCTTGCGCGAGGAGATTGCTGACCAGAGCATGATGGTCGACTCGGACGCGCCTTTTTATCGCAAGGAAATTACACGCATATCCAAGACGAAGAAGCAAAAGGTGTGAAGAGGCAGAGGCGTCGACTTGGGAACTGGAGTTACGGGCGGGCAAGCGACAGGCAAGGCACAGCCAGAGGCAAGCAGCCTTTTGTTTTTTTTCTTTTTTTTCTTCTTTCAAATGATTACCCTTTACGAGTTCAAGAAGCTGCCTATCGATGATTATCACGGATAACGGAACACGTGACTGCATACACTGAGAGCTGCTGGAAATCGATTAGTCAGCGCCCCACACTCACACTTTTGGCCCTAAGATAATTTTTGCAAGCTGCACAAAAAAAATAGCCCTGGGCCGGACAGTGGCCGATTTTTTTGTATGGGACCGGCGATTTTCTCTATTGTTTTTCGATTTAATTTTATTGTTTTTTGGGGGAGGCTGCTTTGCTAAAGGTAAAAAAAAAAGCCACCCACCAAAACTAATACTATCACCATCTTCGTCCCTCTTCCCGACGACAAACGCTTTCTTCACCACCGACCGGCTCCCGCTTCTTTTCTTCTTCTTTATACCCCCTTTTCTCTCGAATCGACTTTGACATTCCGCCATCATGTCTGAGCAGCTCGTTCTGAAGGGCACCCTGGAGGGCCATGTACGTTTGTTATGCATTCCTCCCAAGCTTTTCATGTGTTATATTCCTTCAAACTCCTGCCAAAACGGAAGGGGACGCTATTCTCAAGGTCGAGGGACTGGTGGTGGTTCTATTCTTGCATTTCCGATAAAGAGGAGGAGATGGGAAGAGGAGGAAGAGGGCCTATCGTGATGATCATTTTCGGAATGATATATTTTGTTTTTGGCGACGGCACGGACGGACGATGGAAAGCAGAGGGGCTGTGGAAAATGAAGAAATGGAGACGAACTGCCGCCAGTCACGAACGCGAGAATAGGGGTGGCAGGGGGGAGGTTTCAATTTTTTCGGTGGCCTATATATATGTGGGCAATGTTGGCTAATTTCTTTTTTCTCAACAGAACGGCTGGGTCACCAGCTTGGCTACTTCCATTGAGAAGTGAGATTTGAACCCGACGTTTCCCTGCACTTTTTTTCTCTGCTTTTACCCGGCTTTCAAGATGTATTGGGATTTGTGGAGGAAAGGGACGAGATGGGGTGCCATCAACGGACGGACGTGATGCTTACGATGAACAAACAGCCCGAACATGCTCCTGTCTGCCAGCCGCGACAAGACGCTGATTATCTGGAACCTGACGCGCGACGAGTCTCAATACGGTTACCCGAAGCGGTCGCTGCACGGCCACTCGCACATTGTGTCTGACTGTGTAGGTTTTCACGATTTCTGACCAAGCTGGGTCTTTGTTCTCCCTCTAACGGAACAGGTCATCTCCTCCGACGGTGCCTACGCTCTGTCTGCCTCGTGGGACAAGACCCTGCGCCTGTGGGAGCTGGCGACCGGCACGACCACCCGCCGCTTTGTCGGCCACACCAACGACGTCCTGTCCGTTTCCTTCTCGGCCGACAACCGCCAGATTGTGTCCGGCTCGCGCGACCGGACCATTAAGCTGTGGAACACGCTGGGCGACTGCAAGTTCACCATTACCGACAAGGGCCACTCCGACTGGGTGTCGTGCGTGCGCTTCTCGCCCAACCCGCAGAACCCGGTGATTGTGTCGTCGGGCTGGGACAAGCTGGTCAAGGTGCGTTGGCGTGTAGAGCGAGACGCTCTCTGCTTGTTTTCCCCGCTGTCCCTTTTCCACCAAATGATGTTTTTGCATCCAAAGTATTTGCTACTTCAGAGCTGGTTCAGACCGGCCATGAGACAACTATTACACCATTGCACTGATTGTGGATTCTCCCTGAATTTTTGGCATACCTCTGGGCTTTGGGGCGTGGACTAACACTTTGACCAGGTCTGGGAGCTGTCGACCTGCAAGCTGCAGACCGACCACATTGGCCACTCTGGCTACATCAACACGGTGACCATCTCTCCGGATGGCTCGCTGTGCGCCTCGGGCGGCAAGGACGGCACGACGATGCTGTGGGACCTGAACGAGTCCAAGCACCTGTACTCGCTCAACGCCAACGACGAGATCCACGCGCTTGTGTTCTCGCCCAACCGCTACTGGCTGTGCGCTGCGACGGCGTCCAGCATCATCATCTTTGACCTGGAGAAGAAGACCAAGGTGGACGAGCTCAAGCCTGAGTTCCAGGCGGTCGGCAAGAAGAGCCGCGAGCCCGAGTGCGTGTCCCTGGCCTGGAGCGCCGACGGCCAGACGCTGTTTGCGGGCTACACCGACAACATTATCCGCGCCTGGGGTGTTATGTCAAGAGCATAAGCGGGAAGCGGCTGAAGCTCTGAGGAACACGCGCCGAGGTAAAAAAGAAAAGAGTGGGAAGAAAAGGAGAGGGAGAGGGGCGGCCGGGAATTCTGGGGAGTGCTCTGTGGCTTTTGCTTTTGCTTTTTTATTGTTTCCCCCCCTTTTTTCTATTTGCTTTTGGGATTGGATGGCGATGCCTGGGGTGGCTGCAGAGGAAAGAAATAAAAGGTTCAGGCTCGAGATGCACACCGACGGAGACGAGGATTTGTTTTATCGCCCGTTCTTGTAGGGGGAAAAAGGGACAAGAACAGAGGACAGAGACGGTATGGTATATACTACAAGTACATGCCTTTGATAGCGAGCTCGAGAGTCTGGACCGGAGAAGCACAGCCCGCCCTCTATTCCTCTCTTCCTCTCCTCTCTCGATTAGAAACAAAAAAGAAAAAAATGTACAAATATTTAAGCTGTTGTGTTGCGGAGATGCGTAGATGGAGATAGTCGAGAAGGCGTTATTGGACGGCGAATCTCCTTTAACTTACAGGTTAAAACTCTACGCAAGACACGAAACGACAAAGTCGAAAAGCCTCTGTTCGATACTGAAAGGACAAGCAGTATTCATCGATTTTGTGTTCGTGCTTCGATGATAACCCACTGAATTTCCAACGCATCACGATAAGAATTGACAAAGGTTTAAGTATATCACATGGAATTTCGATAAAGCTGACGGGCCGCTGCAGGGGTCCGTTGCAGAATAAACAAAAGACAAGGGCGCGAAACATGGACGCCAATGCTACAAAACTGTTTCAAGACTGGCCGTCACCATCGTCTGAATTTTATGGTCCGCCAGGTTGATAGACGAGGCATTTCACGGTCTGCCGGGTCGAAAGACGAGGCATATGGCATAATGAAGGTTTTCAAGTGTATTCACAGGTTATTGTAGTTGCTGCTTTTCCTCTTTTATTACGTAGTGTCTGGCGATAAAAACGATCCCAACAGACGGCCGCCGATTCCGGGGAAGAGATAACAAAGATAGTATCTCGAGGGGGTCCAAGCACTGCCACCCTTGTCATGTTCTCTTCCTGACGCGGGGGCCTTTATGTTTTCTTCCTCTGCTCTCTCTCTTTGGAGTCATTTCGACCGTGTCAGGACTCTGGTTCATCTGTTTCTTGTCAGTATACAGGCTATACTTTTATTGTTTCTTTCACAAGGCTGGACCCTAACGCGCTGGCTCGTTTGATTTTTTGATTTCTTATTATTCTTAATTTTTTTTGCCTCGCACCGAAACGATAGACGACGGCATGAGACCGGCGACCGACTATGTCGACGACAAGGCAGCAGACGCGGGCGGAGGTGTAACGGCGGCGGATCCGAGGCGCGGCGATGACGACCTCACGAGCCGCCATGGCTTCCGCGGACACGGCAGCACCCCTATCCGCTGGCGAGACCTTCCGCGCAAGGGCCAGCTGGCCGTGCTGACGCTGGCGCGGCTGAGCGAACCGCTGGTGCAGACGTCGCTGCAGTCGTACATGTTTTACCAGCTCAAGTCGTTTCGGCCGGACCTGGCCGACGCCGTCATTGCCGGGCAATCGGGGGTGCTGCACGCGAGCTTTACGGCGACGCAGTTTCTGACGGCCATGTTTTGGGGGCGGCTGGCCGACTCGCCGCGGTTTGGGCGCAAGGCGGTGCTCATGATTGGATTAGGGGGGACGAGTGAGTGATTTTTGATTTATTTGATTTATTTTATTTGTTTTCTTTTTTTCTTTTTTTTCTCCTTTTTCTTTCTTTTCCATTTCTTTATTTTTCTCTTCTTCTCTCTTTTTGTTTCTCTTTTTCTCTTCTCTTCTCCCTTCATTTCTCTTTCTTCTCATTTCTCTTCTCTTTTTTCTCTCTTTTATTATTATCTCTTTTATTATTATCTCTTTTATGATTCTCTTCTCTCTTTTTTCTCCTCTTCTCTCTTCTCTTTTCTTTCTTTTCTCTGTTTTCTCCTCTTGTCTTCTTTCCTCTACTATTCTCTCTTCTACCATTCTCTCTCCCTCTTTCTCTTTTCTCTTCTCTTTTTTCTTTTTCTCTTCTCTCCTCTTCCTTTATCCTCCTTTGCCTACTCTTCTAATCCACAGTCATCTCTTGTCTGGGCTTTGGCTTCTCGCAGACTTTTTGGCAGGCTCTGCTCTTCCGCTCCATCGGCGGCGCCACCAACGGCAACGTCGGCGTGCTGAGGACCATGTGAGTGGCCGTCCCGGTGCTCCCTTTCCGTCTACTCGCTCTAACGCTTGGCAGGATCAGCGAGACGATCCGGGAAAAGAAGTGAGTCTTTTACCTCTCCTCCGTTTCCGTTTCTAACCGTTTAGATTCCAGTCTCGCGCTTTCATGATCCTTCCCATGACCTACAATATCGGTGTCATTGTTGGTCCGATCCTGGGCGGCGTCCTCTCGGATCCTGTCCACAGCTATCCGCGCTTGTTTGGCGGCAGTGCCTTTTTCCAGCGGTTCCCCTACGTGATGCCCAACCTGCTGAGCGCGTTTTATGTGTTGATGGCGTTGACAGTCGTCTGGCTGGGACTGGAAGAGGTATTTCTCTTTCCTCCTTATCCTCTTATTCCTCCTCTCTTCCTTTTTATCCTCTTCTTCCCTCCTCTTCTCCCCTCCTCTCCTCCTTCTTCCCTCCTCTCCTCCTTCTCCTCCCTCTTATCCTCTTCTCCTCTCCTCTTCATCTCCTTTCTACCCAAACTCACACACAGACCCTCGATACCCGCCTCGAGCACCGCGACAGGGGCCTAGAGTTGGGCGCCCGGATCTGTACTCTGTTCCGCTGGCCGTTGCGTGGCTCGACTCACGCATACACGCCGCTGGCCACGCACTCTCGCCAGGCGAGCCAGTCGTCCGAGTTCGAGTCGGAGTCCACCGGGGCTTCCGGGCCGGTTTCCGGGTGCTCGGCCCGAGCCAGACGTCCTCGCTTCACGCAGCGGCTGCCGTTTCGGCGCATCTTTACCCGCAACGTGGTGCTGACGCTGCTGGCACAGTCCATCTACGCCTTCCACATGGGCACCTTTAACTCGCTGTGGTTTGTCTTTTTGTCGACGCCCGTGTACGACCCGACAGCCGCGACGGCCTCGGCCTCGGCCGCCGCCGGCCCTCCGTCCCTGCCGCGCCGCCCCCCCTTTGTCTTTACCGGCGGCATCGGCCTGCAGCCCCGCGACGTCGGCCTCGCCATGGCCATCCTGGGCGGCCTCGGCATCGTGCTGCAGCTGCTGCTCTACCCCGGCGTCGCCGCGCGTCTCGGCACCCTACGCTCCTGGCAGCTCTTCCTCGGCTGCTTCCCGCTAACCTACTTTGCCGTGCCCCTGTTGAGCCTGGTGCCCAGCCGCTCGCCGCCGCCGCACGCCAAGGACGGCCCCGCCATTTGGCTGGCGCTGGCGGCGGTGCTGCTGGCCCACGTGACGGGTCGCACGTTTGCGCTGCCGGCGCAGACGATCTTGGTGAACAATAGCGCGCCGCACCCGTCGGTGCTGGGCACGGTGCACGGGCTGGCGCAGAGCACGAGCTCGCTGGCGCGGACGGTGGGCCCGGTGGTGTGCGGCTACCTGTACGGGCTGGGACTGGAACGAGGGCTGCTGGGGGCCGTCTTTTGGGGGCTGAGCGGCGTGGCGGCGGCCGGCGTGGCGGCGAGTCTGCTGGTGCGGGAGGGCAACGGGCACGAGATCTGGCTGGACGGGGACGACGACGAGGAGGGTTAGAGGTGGGGGGTAGAGGAAAGGGAGAGGAGACGAGAGAGAGATAAGGTGGACGGGACGAGGAAGACAAGACTCGAGACGAGAAAGACAAGAATCGAGACTGATATCCACAATCTACATAAAGTTTAGTGAAGAGCATAAAAGTGTCTATTCTGCAAACGACATGGCTAACATGCCCTCTGGTTTCCCATGGTCTTTCTTTTATGCCTTGTCGGCCAGCGCGGCGAGGTCCATGTCCAGACCCATGTCCTCCCGGAGGCGGCACAGCCGCTTGACGGTCTCGTCCAGAGGCAGCGTGAGCAGGTCGCCCTTGGAGTCGCGCACGCGGATGCTGACGCTGCGGTCCTGCATCTCCTTGGCGCCGAGGACTGAGTTGTTAGGGGAGGATAAAAAAAGAAGAAGCCAAGACAAAAAAAAAACAGCCCACTCACCAAAAATGTAATTATACTGCAGCACCTGCCCGTTGCGAATCTTCTTGTTCATCGTGTTGGCGCCCAGGTCAATGTCGACGTAAAAGCGCAGCTCCTTGAGCACCTTTTGCACCTCCTTGACGTAGCCCTCGGCGTCGGCCATGACGGGCACCACCAGCACCTGGCGCGGGCTCAGCCAAAAGGGCCACTTGCCGGCAAAGTGCTCGCTCAGCGTGGCAATGAAACGCTCAAAGCTGCCCAGCACGGCGCGGTGGATCATGACGGGGCGCGCATAGCCGGGCGCCAGCGGCTGCGGACCGGCGACAAATTCGGCCTTGCCGGCGTCGGTCTTGTCGGCCTTGTCGGCCTTTTCAGTCTTGTCGGCCTTGTCGGCCTCCTTCTCAACGTTCCCGGCCGCCGTCATGTAGCTCAGATTAAACTGCTGCGGCAGCTGAAAGTCGAGCTGCAGCGTCGCGCACTGGTGCCAGCGGCGCAGCGCATCCATAATGGTAATGTCAATCTTGGGCCCGTAAAAGGCGCCGTCGCCCGGGTTCAGCTCCCACTCGGCGCCCGACTCGGCTGCAAAGGTGTCGAGCTCCGCCTGCAGGCGCGCCTCGGCCTTGTTCCACGTCTCCAGGTTGCCCAGGTACTTGTCTGGGCGCGTCGACAGCTTGAGTTTAAACTTCATGCCCAGCTTGCCGTAAACAGTGTTGAGAAAGTCAAACAGGCCGCGGATCTCGTCGCCAATCTGGTCCTCCTGGCAGAAAATGTGCGAGTCGTCCTGGATGAAACGCCGCACGCGCGTCAGGCCCGACAGCGCGCCCGACGCCTCGTTGCGGTGCAGGATGCCAAACTCGGCCAGCCGCAGCGGCAGTTCGCGGTACGAGCGCTCGCGGGAGTCAAACATGAGGCAGTGGCCGGGGCAGTTCATCGGTTTCAGGGCTGGGGGTTAGATGTGAGGACAGGACAAGGTGCAGACGGCAAGGCACTCACCCCATTGCTGCTTCTCAATCTCGAGCGTAAACATGTCCTCGTGGTAGTCTGTCGGTCAGCCGATGCTCGCGTCCACAACCCGCACGCCCACTTACGCTCCCAGTGCCCCGAGGTCCGCCACAGGTCGGCGTTGAACATGTTGGGCGACATGACCTCGACATAGTCCCGCTTGTGGTATTCCTTCAAGATCAAGTCCTTGAGCGCGTTGTAGATGCGCATGCCGTGCGGCAGGAAAAAGGGTGAGCCCGGCGACAGCTTGTGGAAGAAGAAGAGCTCTTGGTCCTGGCCGATGCGGCGGTGGTCCTTCTTGGCGGCCTCCTCAAGGAACTTCATATAGTCTGACAGCAGCTTCTTGTCCGGAAACGAGATGCCGTACACGCGCTGCAGCGAGTCGTTCTTGGCGTCGCCCAAAAAGTACGACGCACTGTGCTTCAGCACGGCCAGCGCCTTGATGCGTCCCGTGTCCACCACGTGCGGGCCCAGGCACAGGTCAATCAGCGGGCCGCAGCGGTAGACCGTGGTCGAGGTGCCGTCGGGGATCTTGGTCGAGATCAGCACCTGCTTGTACTTGTTGAAGCGGAACATGTCCAGCAGCGCCTCCTTGGACACCACCAGCCGCTCAAATGGCTGCCGCTCCCGCACAATGGCCTCCATGCGCGCCGCCAGCCGCTTCTGGTCGTCGTCCGTGACCGTCGTGCGCGTGCTTGGCCGGCCCGCCGCGTCCTGCTCCGGCATGCCAAAGTCGTAAAAGAAACCCTCGTCCGTCGGCGGGCCGAAGCAGAGGTGGCAGCCAAACGCGCCCTCGGCCGCCTCGCCCAGAATGTGCGCGCTCGAGTGCCAGTACACCTTCTTGGCCTCGTCGTCCTCAAAGTCCAGCAGCGCCACGGCCGCGTCGCCCTCCAGCGGCCGCATCAGGTCCCACAGCTCGCCGTTCACCTTGGAAATCACCGTGCGGTCCGCCAGCGACTTGCTGATGCCGCGCGCAATGTCGTACGGCGACGTCTCCCACGCCGTGCCCGGCAGCTGCCGTCCGTCTGGCAGCGTCACCGTGATGGGCACGCGCTCCTGCGCCGCCAGCGCCGCGTCCGCCTCCGCCTTGAGCTTGTCGTAGATCGCGATCCGGTGTGGGATGAAGCTCAGGTCCGGCTCCGGCCCGGCGTCCGCCAGCACCGGCACCACCTTTCCGGCCTTGGGGGGAGCCATCGGATGTTGTAGAGCAGAAATCAGGTAGAAAGAACGGGATGGTGGCGAGGCACAGAGGATGTCCGGGTCGTCGTGAATGAGGCAGCAGACAGAACAGAAAAAAAGTCCCGACCGAATTTAGACTCTGGCTTTTAGTGCGGGGCACGCCACGCAGTAGGGCACTCTAGCGGGGCATGGCCGGGCCTAATCTGTCGTCTTTGGCTTGGGCACCGATGACTGTGTTACATGGCTGGAATAGGAAATAGTGCAGCCTCACCGCCTTGGTGCTCGGTTGCCCGGAACGGACCATCCACGTGTTACAACGCACTGTCCACAACAAAAGCTCACTCTTGACTCATTTATAACGGCGAGGCTGTGGGGCCTGTTTACTTTGCCGGGTATCTATCTAGTAAATACAGTTTTGCCATGCAGCGTCATTCAAAACGCCAGAATACTTCACTCCTTCCGAGGATTGATCCTTTATGCCAGTCTAGGTCCTTCAACAGGATAAACAAAAGAGCAGAGCAAACATGTATCCCAAGTGCACCAAGATGCCATCCAACTTTGGCAGTCCAAGGAGACGAAGGGAGGGAGAAGGGAGGAGAAGGGGAAGTGAAGAGGAGGGAAGGGAAGGGAAGGGAAGAAGGGAAGGAGAGAGAAGGGAAGGGAATAGAAGAGAAGAGAAGAGAGATGGGAAAACAAGGAAACAGAGTGCAAAAAAGCAAGAAAAGAACCATAACCATAACGTCATCATAATGTCGTATAAATTAGAACCGCGCCTATCCGCCCCGACGCACCAGGGGATACCACGAGCTCGCGCGCAGGACGTAGTTTTCAAAATCCTGGCACGTGATGGACCGCTCCAGCTTGGCTCCGGCCCGCTCCTTGCTGGGCACCTCCCAGTTGTCGTCTGTGAGGGGCACAAAGTGATAGGCTTCACGGTAGCCCATGGGTCGGTCGCCAGACAAAACGGCACCGTCGCTGGGTGGCGGCGGCTGTGGGCGGTGCTCGTCGGTGATGGGGGTCCCGTGGGCGCACTGAAAGAGGCCCTCGAGGTGCAGGCGTTGCAGGCGGCGCATGCTGAAGCGCATGTTGCGGAAGAGCGAGTAAAAGTTGCCGTCCGACAGACACAGGCCGCCGTTGGACGCCTCGTCGGGCTCTGTGGCCGTGCCGCGGCCGCCAAAGCGGACACGCCGCAGCGTAGATGCGTGCGTGAGCAGGAAGGACAACAGGCCGCGCTCTGTGCACGAGATGCCATCAATGTGCAGATCCGTCAGGGCGTGGTAGCGGAACCGGCGATGTGACTTGGCCGTGGCCTTGCTGCCATTGGCGGCGGCGGCAGCCTCGCCGTTTCTGACCTCCTCGAGGGGGAAGATCTCCTCAAAGTCGAACTGAAGCAGCCCCTTGTGGTTGTTGAAGACGATGGAGAGATGGGTCAGATGGGGAGCCAGACGCAGCAAGCCGCCCAGACCGTTGATAAAGCGCCACTTGGCCGAGGGGAACTCGAGCGAGGAGGAGTCGACGCCGAGGTCGAGATGGGTCAGGCCGGCCAGCACGTCGGCGCAGTTGAGCCAATTAGCGCGGTGTTTCGCGTTGACGGCCAGGGGCGGCAGCCGGTCGATGGACAGGCGCTTCAGTTTCGGGCTGGCGGCCTGCTGGAGGGCGGCCAGGATGACAAACAGCTGACGGGCGGCCAGCGAGGCGTCGTAGGGCTTCTGCAGACTGATGCGCTCAATGGAGCGGTCCAGCAGGGCTAGGCGGTAGGGTGAGCGGGTGTAGGAGACGGCGACTTGGCGCAGGCTAGGGAGCATCTGAATGGCATCGCCGAGCTCGTGCGAGTGGCGGCTCTGGAGGGGAAGGACTTGGTGGCGCTGGCGCTCGATCTCGTGGAAGGAGGCCCAGGCGTCGTGCAGGCGATCGGGCCACTCGACAATCTTTTTTTCGTAGACATAGCGGCAGGACACGCTGCGGACGTCCTCGATCTGAAACTGGATGAGGTTGAAGGTCAGGGTCTCGATCTTGTTACGTAGCTGGCTGTGGGCGGCAATGGCGCGGAGACGGGCCACGTCGTCGCGGTGCTGCACGGCCGTGAAGTCCGGCTGGACCAGGTACTCGAGGCCGATGTCGGCAAGACGGGGAGAGGCCAGGCGGAGACCCTGGACGGACTTGGTGTCGCAGTACTGGAAGATGAAATCGAGGATTTCGGTGGGAAGGGAGCATATGTGGGCCATGATGGGCTTTAGCGGCTGGGGAGGCTGTAGAGTGGCGCCGACGACATAGAGCAGCGGTGGTGGCCGAGGAGTGACGTTTCGATGAGATACAAGAGAGCAATTTATGTGGGACGAGATATACGGCCGTTATCGACTAGAGGCTGCAGAAGGCGATTTATATAGTTGGGGCGAGCAGATGAGACAAGACGATTAAGCAGAGCAGTGGCCAGACGGCACGCTCATTACTGAGAAGTGAGATGGGGGGTAGGAGGGAGAAAAGTAAGAGAAGAAGAGGAGGGAGAAAGGAAAGCAAGAGTAGACGAGAGAAAAGAGGAAGAAGAGAGAAAAGAGGAGAGAGCAGAGAAGAGGAGAGAGCAGAGAAGAGAGAAAAGGGGAGAGAAGAGAGAGAGAAAAGGAGAGAGCAGAGAAGAGAGAAAGACGCAGACGAGACGGCAGCCAAAGAAAAGGTGAGAGGAGAGCCGTCAAAAATAGCAAAAGCAAATACCAGAAAGAGGCAAAACGGACAAGGCAAAAATCAAAAGCCAAAATGGGGGCCAAAGCGAACAATTGGAAGAAGCGATGGAAGAAGCCAATACAGCGAATAAGACAGCAGACGCGAAGAAGACGGTGAAAGCGGCAGCAGCAGCCGCCAACAGGACAAGCCGAGCCTGCCTGTCTGGTGTTGAATTGATACACACACCCTCTCTCTTTCTCTTGTCGGATTCCCGTTGTGAGCAAAGTCGGTGAGCGTCAGACAGGGCGATGGACCCCTGTCGTGGCGGCGAGCTGTACATACACACATGCTGTGCTGTGTTGTGCGGTGTTGTGCGGTGTTGTGCGGTGCTGTGCTGTGCGGCCAGAGCAGTGGGCGCTGTGGGCTCTGGGCTGTGGGGGTGGGAACGGCCGAGAAGGAACGACAGAGAACGACAGCCAAAGGACAGGCTCTTTTGTTTTCCGCACCGCCATGCCCGCTGCGGTTTCCTGGTGGTTTCCTGGTGTGTGTCGTTCCTGCCCATCTGTCTCTGCCGATCTGTGTGCGCGAGCGGCGGCGGTGGGCTAGTGTACACAGAAGCCCTGTACACAGCGCGGCCGCTCTTTCCCCTGCAGTTGTGACCAGGGTTAGCACCAGGGTTAGCCGTTGCCCGTGGCTCCACCATCACCGCTTGTTGGGGCCTTTGTGTCCTGGGGCAGGAGCAGTGCAGCGGCCTGGTTGGTTCCTGCCGACGCTTGCCAGACCGCCGCCGCCAGGAAAGAGCGGTGCCTCGGGCAGGTAAGTTAGTGTGTGCACTGCGTAGCCTCCTGCAGCCCAGAAGCCCCAAGGAGAAGGACCGCGGGGACCCGCCCGACTACGAGAGAGAGAGACGGAAAGAAGGAGCGCGCGTGAGAGAAACAGCATCACAAGAGAAGCGAAAACAAGCAAGGAAAAAGACCATGGGCAAACAAGGGTGAGGCCGCGTTCACGGTCTAGTGCCGTATGCACCGAGGCGAGCCCAAGATGCATGTGCCCAATGCATGGCGGTTTCTCTGCTCTCTTTCCATCTTCTGTTGGGAGCCTGTAGGAAGCGAGCCGGGCTTTCTCTGGGATTGTCTACCTTGGACGGTTTTGTTGTTTTGCCATTTTGTGCTGCTTTTTCCCGTCTCTTCTCTCTTTACCGTCGTTTATCCCCCGGTCTACGAAAGCCTACGCCAAACAGGCGGAACGGCCCCCCATTGGTGATCACACCGAGTCGACAGTGGCTGCATTGGGAGAAGCAGAAGAGCAGGATGACGTACAAGATGGCAGCCCTAACGGCACAAGGAGCACAGGACGGACTCGGTGCCAGAGACGAGGCCGGCCGGTGAGACAAGGACTGAGAGGCAAATACACCAAACGGACAAACAAGAGCAGTGAATGAACAATGAAAATGAACAACGAAATTGAACAACGACAATAAACAGACATGAAAAATAAATCAAACATGCACACGGGGCGCCGGCTCACTGGAGAGCCGGGCAGCGTTGCATGGGCCCTCTGCAGGAGGATGGAGAACGAAAAGCTCGACGATATCAGATATTTTAGCTTCACCGCCACAGCGGTAAGCCGGTGGGCCTTGTCCGGCCCCATTTCCATGTTTTGATTCGTGGTGAGGGACAAAGTCTACTTGTACCGAGGCCAGACTGTCTTTTGTAGCCAGATGACGAGACGCAAAGCGAGTCATGTCAGGCACAAAAGGCGGAGCTCAGAAGAGTAGGAATGAAGAAGGAACGAGAAAATGAGGGAAACAGAAAAGAGGAAAAAAAGAGTGGAGAGAAACAAGAGAATGGAGAAAAAATACGAGTAAAACGGAAAACAGTAGAAAAGAGCAAGAGGCCCGAGGCACTCACGTTCATTCTCTCTCAATAGCACGACGCTTGCTTCAGTGCCGCCTCCCCGGGTCGTTGAGGCTGAAATTGCCAGACTGTGCTGCCTTTTACGGCGGCAATTACAAAGGCTAGCGTCTCCTTCCGTACGATTCCACAGGCAAGGCTGCGGGGGAGCACAGGGATTAGTGAGCGGTTAAGTGAGATGTTATAGGGGTGGATAGGAAGACAAAAAGAGAGGGGAAGAGGCAAAGAGGGGAGGGTGAGAGAGAGAAAAGAGAGGGGAAAGGGAAAAAAAGGATGATGATATGCACGTGAACATGAAAAAACATTAAAAACAACCAAAGAAATACAGACAGAAGGAGCGATAACTGTACTGAAAACCACTCACAATCGGCAGTCAGTGTTACGATGAAGCTACCACCTGCCTCCACTGGGAGCCCCACTGCCTTTTCAGAGTGGCCGTTTGCACGCCCGTGACGCCACATTCTCACGCGGGGTGCCACAGCGCCTTTTCTGACGGGTTGCAAGCAAAGGCTTTCCCACATCACCCCTTTTCGGCGTCTTGTCTCTGCCTCGTTGTCGATCCAGCCGCCACGAGTGTTAGCATCGAACGATTGGGTGTTTTGTTGTCTGTTGTTTTGCTTTTCGCTTTATTTACCGGAACAATAGTGTCGCGTCGTCCAAGGCCAGACGATGCCACCTTTTTTTGCGAGCTGTGCCGATTTCCCAGCAATGAAGCGCTTCGACAACGACACCTAGGCGACGGTAGCCAAGCGCAGATCAGAACAGACGACACACACGAGTTAAAATGGGTCTAGGCAGTCTTTTGGGTGCGGCCAAACCGCGCGGCAGCAGCGGCGGCGGCAGCAGCAGCGGCCTCGGCTTGGCCGACTCGTTTTTGCGGCCCAGCAGCCGAAGCCGGGGCCGGCCTTTGAGCAGCGGCAGCACGTCGAGCGGAGGCAGTGATGCCACAACTGGGGCGGCCGCTCCCAGCGGCGGCGGCATCAGCAGCGAGACCCCCGAGTACATTGTCGACGAAGAGCAGATTGCGGCGGCGCCCGAGGAGACGCCCGACCTGCGCGAGCTTAACAACAGCCTAGAGGCGCTGGCCGTGGTTTTTCCGGACGTGCAGGTGGACGTGTTCCGCGAGATGCTGAGCAGCTTTGAGGGCGAGTCGCGGCTGGCTCTGGTGGCGGATGCGCTGCTGAAGAACCGCGTGGCCTGGGTTAAGGGGCGATGGCGGGTGCAGGGGGGGGAGAGAGGAGGGGGGAGGGAGGAGAGAGGGGAGAGGGAAGAGAGAGGAGAAGAAAAGGGAGAAGCAAAAGGAAAAGAAAAAGAAAACGGAGAGAAAACACCACTGCCAGAAGCCGCGCCGACGCTCCCCCCCGGCGACCGTTTCCGCAACCCCGAATACATGAAGGCGGCCCGCGCTCTGGCCTGCCACGAATTCATGGGCCTGTCCCGGTCGACGATCCTGGCCGTGCTGGCGGAGCAGAACTACGGCTACCTCGACGCGCGGCGCGTGCTGGTGCACCTGTCGTCCAAGTCTTGGCGCTTCACCATCTCGTCGCTCTTTTTGCGGCGCAAGCCGGTGACCAGCGCCGAGGCCGAGAACCACCCGCTGATTGTGTGGAAGTCGTCGGGGCACGGCTCCATTGTGCCGACGATCCGGGCCACGGGCAGCGCCGAGCTGGACCGCGAGCTGTTTGCCGCGCTGATTGTGCCGCTGAGGGCCCAACTGCGGGCGGCCCAGGAGGACGGCGACCGGGAGTTGGCCGGCGTGCTCAACACGGCCGAAGCCGAGGCGGTAGGGGCCACATACGACTGCGCCTGCTGTTTTGCAACGGTGGTCTTTGAGGATCTGGTGATGTGCAGGGGGGCAGGGGGGTCCGAGAAGCAAAAAGCCGGAGCCAACACGGACTCCTCCGCCGACCCCGCCGACTCCAGCGACCCCCCCCACCTCGTGTGCTTCCGCTGCGTCCAGCACTCTGTGCGCGAGGCCGTCTTTGGGCAGGGCTGGGCACGCACCATCTCGCCGGAGCACGGCACCATGCGCTGTCCGGCCGTGGACGCGCGTGAGTGCAGCGGCATTGTGCCGGTGGACCTGCTTCGGCGGGCACTGCTGGCCGAGCGTCGCGGCGCCGACACGCTGCAACACCTGGAACGGCGGCTGGCCGAGCACAGCCTGGTGGCCAGTGGGCTGCCGCTGGTGCGGTGCCCGTTTTGCGAGTACGCCGAGGTCGACGACGTCTACGTGCAGCCGCACGAGGCCCGACTGCGGCTGCGACTCGACAGCCTCTACAGCCTAGTGCTGGTGCTGCTGGTGCTGGGAGCGACACCGCTGCTGTTTATGCCGCTGTTGGCTGTGGCCATGCTGGGGGGGCTGTTTCCGAGGGGGGTGCCGCTAGGTGGGGGGTGGATGACGTTTCCGAGAGAAAGGCAAACTTTGGGCGGCAATGGCGGCCAAAACGACGTGGCCCACACTGGCCTGCGCTGGGAGCTGGCGGCCGCTGTGGCACGATTTCGGCGGCGGCGGCGCGGCAAGCAGTTTCGGTGCCGGCGGGCGGCGTGCGGGCGACTGTCGTGTCTGGCGTGCGGCAAGGCCTGGGTGGACGTGCACGTGTGCCACGAGTCGTCGCTGGTGGCGCTGCGCACACAGGTCGAGCAGGCCATGAGCATGGCGATTAAGCGCGTGTGCCCACGCTGCCACACGTCCTTTGTCAAGACGGCCGGCTGCAACAAGCTGACCTGCCCCTGCGGCTACAACATGTGCTACGTTTGCCGCAAGGACATTTCCGGCCACGCCGGCCCCGACGCCGGCTACCGCCACTTTTGCGACCATTTCCGTCCGCACGGCGACGGCCGCGCCTGCACGCAGTGCCGCAAGTGTAACCTGTGGGAGAAGGAGGACACCGAGGCCGTGCTGGCCGCCGCGCGCGAAGACGCCGAGCGCAAATGGCGCGAGACGGAGCGGCGCGAGCTGAGCGGCGCCGAGCGCGCCTTTCTCGAGACGGGCATTGCCGTGCAGTCGGCCGCCTCTGCGCGGCGTCTGTTGGGCCGTGTCTGGGGGGGGCTGGCGGCGGCGGGGGGGGGCAGCGGCAAGGGCGCCGAGGCCGGTGGCGGGGGGGACGCTGGCGAGGCCGAGGGCCTGCGTCTGCCGACGCTGGCCGAAGTGCTGGACTGGCTGCTAGAGGCCATTCTAGTGTAGGTGGAAGAGGGGAAAGAGAAGGAGAGGGGGGGAGAAGAGGAGAGGAGGGAAGGGAACGAAAAGAGGAGGGTGAGCCTCTATCAACACCTCTCATTCCGCTGTTTTATTTTATTTTATTTTATTTTTTGTTTCTTCGTTTCTCTTTATATTTCTCTTTTTTGTTTCTTCGTTTCTCTTTATATTTCTCTCTTTTGTTTCTTCGCTTCTCTATTATCCTCTCTTGTTTCTTCGTTTCTTTTTATTTTTCTCTTCTCTTTATTTTTCTCTTTTGTTTCTTCGCTTCTTTATTCTCCGGTCACGACGCAACGGCTTATACCATTTACGTTCTTTTGTAATAGCCAGCTTTTATGCATTCTTACATATCACTATAATACAATCTGTCTCGCTTGTCTTGGCCGCTCTCCACCTTCTTTCTTCCCCTTTCCCCCTTTTCCCTCTTTACCCTCCCTCTCCCCCTTTTCCTTCTCTTTATCCCCCCCCTCCCCTACTTGCTCTTGCCACCCTCGACCAACTCGACGGCGCCGCCCCCAATCGCCAGCTTGCCCGTCTCCTTGACCTTGGTCTGGAACAGCACGCGTTGCGCGTCGGCCGGGTCCTTCCACATTTCCGTCACCAGCGTCTGCCCGGGCACCACGCTGCCGGCAAAGCGCACCTTGATGTTGCGAAAGGCGCCAAAGGTCTCGTACACGGCGCGCCCGGCAAAGCCAAAGAAGCACAGTCCGTGCAGAATCGGCGCCGGGAACCCGCCCATGCGTGCAAACGCCGGGTCAATGTGCAGCGGGTTGTAGTCGCCGCTGAGCCGGTACAGCGCCGCCTGGTCCTCTGACGTGGTCTGCTCAACCACCACGTCGGGCGCCCGGCCCGCCGGCGGCGTGTTGGCCGCCAAGGCCGCTCGCATTTCCGGCCGGTCCGCGGGCTTCCGTGCGCCGCCAAAGCCGCCACAGCCGCGCAAAAACACTGTCATCTCGTTGTAAAAGAGCTCCTCGCCCGTCGCCACGTTGATCGTCGTGATGCCGTTGCGCACAATGGCGGCGTTGCCCTTGTCGACAACCTCAATGAGCCGCCCAAACGACTGCAGCCGCGCCGCCGTCGGCAGCGGGTACTTGCGCACCTCGAGGTACTGCTCGCCGTGCAGCAGCATCATCGGGTTGAAGTTGGGCACAATCTCGTCGAAGCTGTACGGCAGCTGCACGTCAAACGGCGGGATCACGCCAAACGTCGGCACCACCTGGAAGTCGTCGGCGCCCTCACTGGAAATGTTAGTCTTCACTCTCACTCTCCCTCTCTTACTCTCCCTCTCTCACTCCCCCACACTCACAAGACATATTTCAAATCTGTCCGCTTCGCGCCGATGCCCAGATTGTACAGCATCACGTCGCGTTCCGTGTACGAAAACTCTGTCGGCGTCGGCTCGGCCTTCTTGGCCGCCTCAATAGCCTGCAGGTAGGGATTGTCGGACTATTCATTAGACTATCTATTCAAAAAACACTTCTTCCCCTGTCTCCCCCCTCCCTTCTCTCTCTAACCCCCTCATACCTTGTTCTTCTTTCCCTCCACTGCCGCCAACACGGACGAAAAGGCATCCGCCACCTTGTCCGGGTAGTCGGCCTTGCCATTGTCGAAATCGACAATCTCGCCCAGCCGCTTGGCCACGTCTTCGGCCGACGGCGGCGCTCCGCCGGCAGCGCCCAAAAAGTCTGCGCCCGACGACCGCTGCCAGCGCGTGCGCCCGACCCAGCCGCTGCCCACCTCGTACAGCCCGCCCGTCGGCCGCTGCGGCACCTTGTCGCTGCACAGCGCCAGCACCACCGGCGCAATGTAGTCCGGCTTGAACGCCTGCACCATCTCCTCCGGCATCACCGTGCGTGTCATGGCCGTGCCCGCGTTCGGCGCAATCACGTTGACGTAAATGTTGTCCGCCGCGCCCTCTGTCGCCAGCGCCAGCGACAGCCCCAGGATCGCGCACTTGGCCGCCGAGTAGTTGGCCTGCCCAAAGTTGCCGTAGATGCCGCTCGTCGACGTCGTGTTCACCACGCGGCCGTACTTTTGCTTGCGGAAGTACGGCCACGCCGCCCGCGTCACCTTGTACGTGCCTCGCGCGTGCACGTTCATGACCGCGTCCCACATGCTGTCCTCCATGTTGGCAAAGGCCTTGTCCCGTAGGATGCCCGCGTTGTTGATCACAATGTCCAGCCGCCCATACGCGTCGATCGCCGCCTTGACCACTGCGTCGCCATCCTCCGCCGACGCCTTGACGCCCACCGCCTTGCCGCCCGCCTTCCGAATCTCCTCCACCACACCGTCCGGGTTCGCCAAGTCGTTGACCACCACCGCCGCGCCGTACTTGGCAAACGCCAGGCAGTACGCCCGCCCAATGCCCGCGCCGCCGCCCGTCACCAGCGCCACGCGCCCGGCAAAGCTCGGCGACTCGCCCCGGTCGTTGGGCGCCATCTTAATCGAGTCCTCCAGCAGCGTCACAAAGTCGTTGGGCCCCGTCGGGTACTGCGCCACCTCGGCGCCAAAGTCGCTGATGCGCGCCCACTGCTTCAGCACCGCGCCCGGCGTGTAGCTGTCGTCGCACTTGAGCAACTGCCCGCCCGCCCGCTGCCACCGCAGCTTGGACACGTGTCCGCCGCCCACCTCAAAGATGCCCCCCGTCTCGGTCGTGTTGCTCGCGTGTGCCAGCACCCCGACCACCGGCACCACCCAGCCCGGGTTCAGTAGCGCCACCACGGACTTGTCCAGCGTCGTCGGCGCCGCCCCGCCCGCCACCAGCGGCGCCACGGCGTTGCACAGAATGTTGTACTTGAAGCCCTCCTTGGCCAGCGTCTCGGTGAAGCCCACCATGGCCGTCTTGGCCGCCGTATAGGCCGCCAGCCGGGGCGCGCCAAACAGACCCGCCACCGACGTCGTGTTGATTACGCGGCCAAACTTTTGCTTGCGGAAGTGCGGCCATGCCGCGCGCGCGCACTTGTAGGCGCCCTTGACGTGCACCTTGATCGTCGCGTCCCAGTCGGCGTCTGTCATGTCACCAAACGCCTTCTCGAGCACGCCGCCCGCGTTGTTGATGAGCACGTCGATGCGTCCAAAGCTCGCCACCGCCGCCTCCACAATCTTGTCGCCAAACTCCACCGAGTCGTAGCTGGCCACAGCCGTGCCGCCGCTCTTCTTGATGGCCGCCACCACGGTATCAGCCTGTTTGTTAGCCCTTGCATCAGCCTCCTCGGTCACGCCACCCACGTACCTCTTTGCTTGTATCGTTGACAACCACCTTGGCGCCGCGCGAGCCGAAGAAGAGCGCATACTCCTTGCCGAGACCGCCGCCCGCGCCGGTGACCACGACGACCTGGCCGTCAAAGCTCAGCTGAGCAGCCATTGTGATGGAAGAGGCGGATTGGGGAAGTGTCGAGGGAAAGCAGAGAAGAGGCGTTGATGAGTTGGGAAGAAGAATGAAATGAAAGACAAGTGAAAAGAAGCAGGAAGATAAAGGGTCGGGAGAGGAGCGGAAGACGTCAGAAATAAGGGAGAAGCGAGACACATGCGAAAAAAAGAGGGCCAGAATCAATGATTTAAGAACCCGAAAGCAAAAAGGCGAGGCAGAGCTTCTGCGGAGAAAGCTCTCGGCAACTCGTCACTGCCCTCTGTTTTGGCCCATAAGCCGAGGCACCGGTCTCCGCTATCCACACTTTCCCCAGCTGCCCCGGACTGGGAGTTTACTAATAGCAGGTACGTACTAGCGTGACGGATTGTTGTGCTGCGGCGTACAGCGGGGCCTTCCTTCTGAAAGCGTCAGATGCACCGTCAGATGCTTCCGGCTGGAATGAAAATAGGACAAACAGTCTGGAAAGAGCAGGCACGAACCCGCCGAACAATCGCTCTATACAGCCTTCCCACCGTGCGTCGCACATGGCTTTTGTGGGCCGTTATGCTGCCGGTTGCTGAGCGGCAGCGTATCGCTTGTAGAGCAACGGCCTTTCCTTGCCGGGTGCCCCGTCGTCTTCACATGCCAGCGGCCAAAACACTGTGCCGGTGGTCATGTGAGGGGAAGAAGGGGGGCAGTTACGACGGAGCTGGATGACGTCGATCGCGATGTTTGTTTTGGCTTCATCTCTTCCATCTTTCTTCTGGTGCTTTCAAATTCGCAGTTTTGTCTATAAAACAACCGCCGCCGGAAGAGTGCTCATCCGCTTACCGCTTACGCCCGGCCTCTTGCTAGTCGAGTCAACAAAACCGCCAAAATGTAGCTTTGTTTCTTTTCTTTCACGACCGTAGATGTAAGCGTAAACACATTCACCTTTGCCTTTGTCTACTCTTCTCTCATCACCGCCATGGCTTCCGCTGCGGCCTTTGTCGACGACAAGTCGCCCTTGTGCATCCCCTTTATCCTCGGCCGCCTAGCCGCCTTTCGAAAGCAGGCCGCACACTCACCCAACCGCTGTCGCCCCTTTATCGTCGGCCTCAACGGTGTCCAGGGCGTCGGCAAGACCACGCTCGTGCGCGCCCTGGCCGACACCTTTCAGCAGCAAGAGGGCCTCGAGACTCTGGTCGTGAGCATTGACGACTTTTACCTCACACGTTCCGACCAGCAGGCTCTGGCCGACGCCCAGCCAGACAACCGTCTGGTCCAAGTGCGAGGAGAGCCAGGTATGCTCTTTTGTCTCTTCCGTTCCTCCCTCCTCCTCTCCTCGCCCTTACTCACTCCTCCTCTCCCCCTCACTCCAGGCACACATGACACCGCTCTGCTCCAATCCTTCTTCGAGGCCGTTTGCGCCGGCCAGCCCGCCCGCGTCCCCGAGTACGACAAGGCCGCCTTTGCCGGTCTCGGCGACCGCCTCGCGCCCACGCCCACGAACCCCGGCCGCCTCGTCAACGCCCCGGGCCAGCGCCCACTGCAGGTCGTCATCTTTGAGGGCTGGTGCGTCGGGTTCCGCTCCATTGATCCCGCCGAGGTCGCGCAGAAAAGAGCGGCCTCGTTCTCGTCCTCGTCGCCCTCCCAGCTGCACAAACACCCGCTGGCCCACCTCCTCTTTGTCAACAACGCTCTCGCCGCCTACGACGCCGCTGTCACCGCACACCTCGACGCTCTGATCCACCTCGATGCCCAACAGACCGAGTTCGTCTACGCCTGGCGTCGCGAGCAAGAGGCCGCTCTGCGTCTGGCCCGCGGCTCCGGCATGACCGACGAACAGGTCGACCGCTTTGTCGACGCCTACTACCCGGCCTACGAGCTTTATTCCGACGGTCTCCGGCAGGGCCTCTTCCGACGCGGCGGCCTTGGCAGCGGCACGCCAGCAGGGGAGGACGACGGCCAGCACGGCCGCCAACTGCGTGTGGTGGTCGGCAGAGACCGGCGTGTCATTAGCAGCAGCATTATATGATGACGAAGGAAGTCGAAAGGCGAAAAGGAGAAGAGATGTGAAAATGGGGAAAGAAGGAAAAGAAGGAAGGAAAAAAAAGGAAAGGAAAGGAACGTAACGGACACTAGCAACACCTGTCGTAACCATTGAACCACCGAATTAACACCCAAGAGGCGAATCGACAACCGTAACCTTGTTTCATGCTCTCTTGCTACCGGAACTCCGATCCCTGCAAGGCAAAAGCCAAAGAAAATAACATATATACAATAGCTGGCCCCTGGCAGCTTTCTTCTCCCTCACAGATCCGCCGACTTGCCACGCATCATGCCCTCGCCCTCGTGCTTCAGCTCTCCCAGCGTCCGCTCTATGCTGTCCATCTTGGCCCGCACCATCTTCTCGCGCTCTGCAATCTCGCCCTCCAGCTCGGCCACCTTTTTGCGCTTCGCCTGCCGCTGTGCCCGGATCCGGCTCATCACGTCGGCAAACTGCTCCAGGAACCAGTCGCCGCACTCGTCCCACTCCTGCAACGTCATGCTCGTAAAGAAATCGTGCTGCGGGCCCGCCTCCTTGTTCTTGTAGTGCGCCAGCCGGTCCTCCAGCGTCAGCTTGGATGGCGTGGGCGCCGACGCCGCCGCCTCCGCCGCCTGCATGGCCATGCGCGACGGGTCGTGGTCAAAAGGCTCTTCTCGCAGGTCCGTGTAGCTCATGGCGTGCAGCGCGCCGTCGTCGTAGTCGGGGCTAGGCTGCCGTCGGTGGCCGCTTCTTTTGTCGCCGCCGCCGCTGCCGTCGCTGATCCGTGGTAGTGAGCTATCCGGCAACGCCCTCTTCTGGGGCACCACCGCTGGCTGCGGCCGTGGCGTCCGTTGGTGGAGAGTCTCGTCGCCCTGCGACAGCGCGTCGCTTCCCTCTTCCGATTTGGCTCTGCCACCGCCCAAGGCTGTGTCCATATGGCGAATAAAAGCCAGACGACGAGCGCCCCCACCGATACCGACAACGCCGGGCATGCCCCGGCTCGCTCCCCGGATGTGCAGCCGCGGCTCCGGAGAACCGCCCGAGGCGCCATCGTCAAAGTTCCGGCGCGCCAGACGGTCCGAAAAGGGCGACGCCGGCATGGTGGCCGCTCGGCCGTCTCCCAGCGCGTATTTGGCCTGTTTCAGCACCGGTATAGGCTTGGCCGGAGAACCGTAAAGGGGCGGCCGTCTCTCCACGTAGGGGTCTTCGCTGGCCCGCGCCAGAGGCCCCGTCTCGCCCGCCCCGTTCGCAGGATGTATGCCGAATACGCCGGGCAAAGACGCAGCCGCCTCGTCCGCCCCAAAGTCCCCAGCCGCCCGGGCATACTTTGGCTGGGCCCCCTGTGGAGGCAAAAAGGGGTTTTCCAGCCGGCCCGTATTAATGTTGCCTCCTTGTGGCTGGGGCCTTGCCACGGCCGTAATGTTCTCGGTGAACATGGAGTTGATGCTAGACTCCTCCCATATTTGCTGCTGCTTCTGTTGCTGTCGCCGCTGGTCGGCGGCCAGCGGCCCGTCAATCTCCGAGGGCGGTCGGGCGTGCTGATACGACGTCTGCCATGGAGGTGCCTGCTTCTTGGGGGAGACAGACGCCGCTTGGTAGCCGGGCGTTGCGCCGCGGAAGGGCATCGGCATGGGGATCTTGGCTGCCTCGGCCAGCGCCTGGCGGCTCGACAGCGGCGGCGGCGGGACTTGGGCGCGCTGGGGGCTGGTCTGTGCTGCTGCCATTTTGGGGCTCTTGCCAAGGTCGACGCCGTCGTTGCCACCGCTGTCTTCTTCGGACGTATGGCCCTTGGGCTCAGAGCTTTGCATGTATCGGAGCATTTTCAGTTGGGTCGCCGGCAACATGGCTCACGCAGGAGCCAGCCGGTGTAGGGAGGGGGTTCGAGACCGCCGCCGGCACGCGGCGAGGTCGCCAGAGAGCGGACTGCGAATCGTCGTGGAAAAAGGGTCGTTTAATTATTCATTGGCTGCTCTTCGTTTCTCTGGGCGATTTTGCGCTCTTTTTTGTTGTTTCTTTGTTGCGAAAAGCCTGGGCAGTCGAATGCGCGAGACGGGAAAAGGTAAAATCGCCGCCAAATATCCCTTTAGCTGATCGGCGTCGAGGTAGTAAGAATCGGATGGGCGTTGGGAGGCGCAGGAAGGAAGAGAGAATGTTAAGCCTGAAAACCGTCACGTCGCGGTTTCTTGGGTCCACGCGAAGTCAGGTGAATTACAGGCTACTTTCTTCTGCTTATAGCGCCTGCACCCCCTATCCCGCTGAGCCTGTCATAACCATAAAATTTTCAACAGCCTGTCATAATCTTCTTTCTTCACAAATGGGCCATGCTTTAGAAGACAATGGCCAATACTTTATTTCAACTCGTTTTATTTCCACTCTGTTAGCGATCAGAGGTTCTCCCCATCTTTGCGCAGGGACATGTAACAGTAAGTTTATACAGGAGCATGACCCGATGGTGGAAGAAAATCAGCATTATCGACGGCAAGCTTCAAACCAATGTTTTACCTCTGAATGGCCTGCAAATGCAGCCCGGCCGACGGTCAGAATACAAGGCCTTGCAGCGCGTGATAAGATAAGATCGATACGTCAGCGGGGCAGTGCGAATTTCCACGCCGGTCGCGCATTACTCATTGGCCTCACCTTCGCCACTTACCAATCAAGACAAACTTGTCCCGACGACAAAAACTTACGACGCCGTCGCTCTCGCACTATTGACCAAACCATCGACAGATACGGCAAGCCCAGTGGTCAACGATAGCGGGTTTTGCAGATAACCGGTTGCAAAATACAACAATGGCGCCGGCACTGGATCTGCCAGAGGCCGTGGAAGACGTGCTGGCCAACCCGCTCAAAGCCAAGCCGCAATTGGTGGCGCCCGAGCCGGAGCACTGCCCGGGCCCCGAGTCAGAACAGGCCGGCCAGGCCGACTCGTGCGCCGGCTGCCCGAACCAGCAGATCTGCGCGTCGGCGCCCAAGGGACCCGACCCGGACATTCCCCTGATCACGGCGCGGCTAGCCGGCGTGCGCCACAAGGTGCTCGTGCTCAGCGGCAAGGGCGGCGTGGGTAAGAGCACGTTTACGACACTGCTGGCGCACGCCTTCTCGGCCAACCCGGACAGCACCGTCGGCGTCATGGACACGGACATTTGCGGCCCCAGCATCCCCAAAATGATGGGCGTCGAGGACGAGACCATCCACATTAGCAGCGCCGGCTGGTCGCCCGTGTGGGTGGCCGACAACCTCGGCGTCATGAGCATCCAGTTTATGCTGCCGAACCGCGATGATGCCATCATCTGGCGCGGCGCCAAGAAGAACGGCCTGATCAAGCAGTTCCTCAAGGATGTCGAATGGGGCGACCTCGACTTTTTGCTGGTCGACACGCCCCCGGGAACCAGCGACGAGCACCTCAGCGTCAACACGTTTCTGCAGGAGAGCGGCATCGACGGCGCCGTGGTGGTGACGACGCCGCAGGAGGTGGCGCTGCTGGACGTGCGCAAGGAGATTGACTTTTGCCGCAAGGCCGGCATCCGCGTGCTGGGAATCGTCGAGAACATGAGCGGCTTTGTGTGCCCACGCTGTCGCCACGAGAGCCAAATCTTCCGCGCCACGACGGGCGGCGGCCGGGGATTGGCGGCCGAGCTGGGGCTGCCGTTTCTGGGCGCAGTGCCGCTGGACCCGCGCATCGGCATGGCCTGCGACTACGGCGAGAGCTTCTTCGACAGCTACCCGGACAGCCCGGCGTGCGTGGCGCTCAAGACGGTGGTGCGCGGACTGGCAGAGCAGCTAGGGTTGGACGGCGACAAGATTCTGCCCGACGACGCGGAAACGACATAGCAGCGTGACGGAAGAAAAAAGACAAAAAGAAGGAAAATTAGACGGCATGTATATATCCAATCAAGTGTAATTATTTCGGATCCAGTTATCCCCTATTATGCCGCGCCTAGCGTCTGCGGCAGCTCTTCCAGATCCTCAATGGACTCGAGATCAATGACCTTGCCGACCTCGCTCGTGTTGCGCATCAGCTCCTTGGCGCCGGCGTAAAGCATGCGCATCTCGCTGCCGCAGGTAATGGGCAGGTAGTAGAGCATGACGTAGGGCACCGACATGCGGCCCGAAGACTGGCTGTTAGCCGAAGAAGATGTGCAACGGAAGACGAAAACGACAAAACATACCAGCGTCATCGGGTAGCTCAGCAGCACATACCGCGGCGCATTCTCGGGCAAGTCATCGGCAATCTCCCCGAGGGACTTGTACACAACCTTGTCGGGGTCCTGGCGGATCTCTTTGGTGGCCTTGTCGATAAAGTCTGGGGGGGTCAGAGGGGGAGACACAGGATAGGGCCATCAGACGTTGGGACTAGACGCACAAATGACAGCCTGGGGGGTGCTGGACCGCGATGTGCTCAGGCGGAACTTGCGCAGCTGGTCCTTGGTCTCCTGGGAGAAGGTGTACAGTCTGGCTTCAGAGCTCTGTAACAAACGACAGTCAGAAGACGAAAACGCGGCCCGTTTTGCATGTTTCCTTTGGGAGCCGAAGGCGGCAGAGATAAACACGTACCATGATGGGCAGAGCGACAGCGAGACAGACGGACGGAAATACAGCGCAGATGAAAACGAAATGTTGGTTGTTTTGGCTTCCCAGACGGCACGATAGCTCAGCAGTTGGCGCGGCTCTGGCAGAAAGGAGCAGCAGCAAAAGCAAACAGGCGCGGGGGCGGGGCGGCCAGGCTCAGTTGCTGCTGGCCGCCCAATAGGGCAGATAGAGTCACGCTAGCCATAGCTCTGAGCCAAGATGGCGGCTGCTGTTTGTGCAGTCACCTGATCTGCGATGACGCTTTCTCCCCTCTTCGTCCGAGTTTCGTCTCTTGCTCTCCTCCCTATGTCTCTGAATCGGTGTTACTTTTCATCGCGTCTGTGTCTGCATCCGACTGTCCGGCAGACTGCATCCCAGGCCGCATCTGCTTCGTGGAAGGACCGTGCCGGCGCGTATCTTGCGCCCGCCCTCGCTGCTGTTCTCCTTTGCACCCGGCGCCCGGCTTCAGCTCGTTTCAGCATCCACGCCCGCACCATGGCGACGTCATCCTCAGCGGCGACAGCTACGGCCAACGCGTCCAAGCCGATCCGCACGGCGGCCTGCCTCATCATCGGCGACGAGGTGCTCGGCGGCAAGGTAGGAGGCCCTTGGCCGTAGAGAAAACGCGAGAGAGACGACGAACACGACCAGGCTGACAGGTGGACGGCGTGCTTTGGGGGCTGTCTAGACGGTAGATGTAAGTGCGGGCCTAGTCCAGAACAAGCGGGCAGCGGCTGACGGCATCTTGCTAGACAAACTCGGCCTACCTGGCCAAATGGTGTTTCTCCATGGGAATAGTACGTGCTGCCATTCCCCGAGGGGATGACGGAGGAAGCGGCTGACAACGGACGTGTATACAGGCCCTGAAACGGATTGAGGTGGTGGAAGACGACAAAGACCAGATCATTGAGGCCGTGCGGCGCATGAGCAGCGGCTACGATTTTATAGTGACGAGGTAGGGCCTAGCCCAGTCCTGGCACGGAAGGCAAATGCTAACTATATTTCCAGTGGCGGCATTGGACCAACGTAGGCATCCCAGCGGAAAAGAAGAACAAACAAGAAAAGAAAAAAGCTGGCCAACACGCTGCTGACCTGCACAGACATGACGACATTACGTATCCGTCCATTGCCACGGCGTTTGGCCTGAAACTGAAGCTTTACGACGAGGCGTACGCCCGCATGCGCCGGCTGTCGAAGCCGCGCCCTGGCCAGCCAGTTGTGGACTGGGACACGGACTCGCCGGCACTGCGAGCCCGCCTGCGCATGGTCGAGCTGCCAAACGACCCGGAGCTGCCGGAGACGGCGCAGCTGGTGTTCCCGCGCGACGACATTTGGGTCCCGGTGGCTGTGGTGAACGGCAACGTCCACATTCTGCCGGGGGTGCCACGGCTCTGTAAGTGGACCGGGAATGGCTGGCAGAGACGGAGACTGACGCCCGCTTAGTCGAGATGCTGCTGGACGCGCTCAAGGCCACCGTGAAGCCGCGGCTGGAGAGCAGCGACGGCAAAGGCACCGTGCGGGTGCTGATCTCGACGCCGATGGGCGAGAGCTCGGTGGCGCCGTACCTGACGGAGTTGGCGGCGCGTGTCGAGCCGCTGGGCGTGAAAGTGGGCAGCTATCCGCGCTGGAACCGGGGCCGGAACACGGTGACGCTTGTGGGAAAGTAAGTCAGCAAAAGAACAAGGAGAAACAGCGTCTGACACAACTACAGAGACCAAGCCTTGTTGGACAGCCTCGTGCCCGAAGTCGAGAAAAATGTCGAGGGCCGGCGCATCATGGTGGAGGGCGAAGACGACTCGGACCGGTCAGGCGACGAGTTGAAATGAAGACGAGCATCGGGCAGCAAAAGGAGCAGAGAAATGGCAGCGGTTGGGTAGCGTTGTCGGTCAGCCCGGCTTCATTTCCTCGTCCGTGTTTTGACGGACGGTCTGCGAGTTACCTTGCAATCTACCCTATATTTCGTCGCAACGCTGGAATATTGTTTCCGTTTCACCTCCATCACCCGTCTAGTTCATCACGGCCCGGCCTGCCCTTTGTAAGGCTGGATCCAGCACGAGAGGCCGTTCCTACGTCGTAGACCTGACGTAAAGACACCGCTCCTCATGAGGAGAGTAACCGCTTTCAAATCTTCCCAAAGTGGCAATTTCCTTCTCTCCTTTACCCCTCTGGTGCTAGGCCTGACTGGGCCATGTCTGCGACCAAGCTTCGGCCACCCCCCTTTTCTGGCTGTCTGGCGTCACTCTCTTGGCGCTGGACAAGGTCTTGTCCGTCAAATGACGATAAGCATCGCCACGAGGAATGGTGTTTTTCAACACAGACTCGTCGATCTCGGCAGCAGTCCCTGGCAAAGGACACTAGATCGACTCATCCTTGTCTCGGCCGCCGCGGTTCTACAGAGTCGCGAAAGGCGGCCGTGGTGATACTGTCGTCGCCGATCCAGTCTGGCTGAAGCTTCCATTTGTTCCTTTCCCTTTCCTCTTGCGGCAACGCGGGAGCACCGTCGCTTTTTGGTCGGCCATTCCCCCAGGAGAAAAGGGCTGGAAGGAAGAGAAAAAGCAACGACTTCTGTGCAGCGGTTGGTCGCGTTGCTCTAGCGCGCGAGACGGGGATAGCCCCACCCCCCTACTGGTAGCCAACGGTCATGACAGGCAGGTGCACTGGATAAAGACAAGTGCACTATTATTCATTACCTTTGCTTTTTACCAGTCTCGTACGAAACGGTGCATTTCGGCCGACAAGAACGGCAGGCGCCAGGCGCGAGGCCATTCGCGCCGGCGCAGGCGCCAAACACGGTGCGGCGATCGCGCCTGCTCCGTGGGATTTGATGGCGTGCTTTCTGGCTTGCTGTTTCGTCTCTGCACATGTCTCTGTCCCGCTCCTGCCTCTTTGGATTCGTGTTGGCGACAGAAGCAAACCATTGTGCAGCGGGCAGGATGCACTCCCACCTCGGACGCACACCGAGCAGAGATGGGGCGGCGGGGAGCTCAAGGGCTGCGCTTTCCTTGCTTCTGCACGGCACTCGTCGGCGCGGCGACGCCTCGTTTAGAGTTTAAGCTTTCGCATTGGATGGCGACGGCGCACGCGTACGAGAAAGCGTTCCTGCTTTTACTCTGCCTTTGCCAGCCTCTGATTTCATACTTTCCTTACCTTGTCTACAGCGACCGGCCGGCCCACTCGAGTGCACAGAAGCTTGCCAACCTCGCCGGCGGGTCTCAGGCCCATCGCCCCAGCCTCTGCTTTTCCACCACTTGCATCTCACCCGTCCTCCAGACAGCACGAAAACACTGCGTAGCGCCCACGATCTTGTCTTGGATGCAAGTCCACCGCTCCTCCCCTTCCTCCTCTTCTCTCATCTCTCCTCTGGCCTCGTGCACTTTGTCTGGCCCCTATTTAAATGGGGCTAATCGTGTGCTTTGCCTTTCCCCACCCGGCTGCTATCTCTGACTAGCGCAGGTGCACCCGCACAGTGTATCAATGACTTGAGCCCCGCCAAACACCAGACGACTTTGCCGCTACGGCTATTTTCTGCAGGCGCCCGCAAAGCACCCGAGGTTGCAGCACCCACGACTCCCCTATTCGAATAGGGGCAACAGGGGGACATGCACGGTACAGTGCGGCGTACAAGCCTACAGCTGCAGCACTTGTACTTGTTCACTTCTCGCCTACAGTGGTGCAATGCTGTATGCATCGACGCACAAGTCCCTAGATGCAGCCTCATTGGAGCATAACGCAAATACGGCTGCCGGTGGTGGCGGCTGCACATTCACGCAGGGGCTGCCATGTCTGATAAGTTGTGTACGCCCGCTACGCACTGTGAACTAACCCCATGCATCCGTCTTCACAATGCGTACACTTATTGCACGCCACACGCTAGCTTGCACATTTAGCACCGGTGGCCCCTCCCTCTTATTGCTTTTGGCCTGCGGTTTACACACAGGTTGGTTCCTTCTTTCCCTTTCCCCCTTTCCTGCCTCCGGCTTCTCTCCTGCCCGTCGGCTCCTTCCTGCTTTCAAACCGTAGCAAAGTGTTGGTAAAGCAAGTACTCCGTACCGCCATCATACATAGATACGCCCCTCTTGCCCTGCCTCTATCTCGCTTCCTGGCCATTTTCAAACAGCCCCCATCTTCCTTGTCCGTCTTCCATCCGCATCATCATCGTCGTCCTCCATTATCATTACCGATTTCCATCCACAGCACCGTCTTCCCACGCCGTTGCGCCCTGCCCGTTCTTCACCAAACGCGCTAAAGGTGAGCCTGGCGCACCGTTGCAAATATTAAACGTCTGGGACGAGTATGGACGGATAGCTGACGATTTTCCATTTAGGCGTAGTCTCTTTACCAATACTCCAGCCGAAAAGAGCGCCAGAGACCCAAACGAGCTTAGGCCTACCGCGCGATAACTCGCCACACTCACTACCACGCTACTAGCGACAGAGGCCGGCCCTGCTCCCTTCCAACCATTGATCGATCAGCTAGTCCCAACTCCGTATAGAGTGGCCCACGACCACCACCACCGCCCGGACCCGGCGAAATTTCCCCATAACCAGCGCAAACCCGTTGTGGTGCTCCTGGCAGAAAAAAAAGGAGTCTCTCAAAAGCATTGCTGGTCCTTTTTCTTTCCCTCTCCCCTTTCCACTCCCAATCGAGCCAGTCGCCGCACCCAGCCACGGCATCTGCTTCCCAGCACGTCAAGACCTAGAGCCGATCAAGAGCCCAGCAACCTATTCTCTTCGTCGACGACGCCTTTGCTGCTTTTCCATTTGCACATTCTTCGCCCGCCCGCCTACACCGTCCTTTTGTTCCTCGGGCCGATCCGGACTCTTCACATTTCAGCCTCAACGCGACCTTTTCGCGTTTCCTCTCCACAGCCATGGCAAGCAAGGTGAGCGAAGTTTGTTTTTTCTCGCTGTTTTCTCAGGCTAACCACCCCGGTCATGCAGTTTCTCAGAGAATACAAGCTGGTGGTCGTCGGCGGCGGTGGTGTCGGTAAATCCTGCTTAACCATCCAGTTGATCCAGAGCCACTTCATCGACGAATACGACCCAACAATCGAGGGTGAGTCCAGTTCGGTTTTGACTCTGGTCGGCCCTGCTTGGCCTCTGCTCTCTGCTGACGCGCCGCCTTACTAGACTCATACCGGAAGCAGTGTGTTATCGACGACGAGGTCGCCCTTCTCGATGTCCTCGATACCGCCGGACAGGAAGAGTACGCAGCCATGCGCGAACAGTACATGCGCACAGGCGAGGGCTTTCTATTGATCTACTCCATCACATCCCGCCAGAGCTTCGAAGAAATCACCACGTTTCAACAACAGATACTGCGCGTAAAAGACAAGGACTACTTCCCCATGGTTGTTGTCGGCAACAAGTGCGATCTGGACGGCGAGCGCGAGGTCACCAGACAAGGTATGATACCACTCCCTGGACCTTTTGCAAGCTTTTACATGTGCGGAAACTGACAGCTCGTGTCTAGAGGGCGAGGCGTTGGCGAAATCCTTTGGCTGCAAGTTCATTGAGACCTCTGCAAAGTCACGAATCAACGTCGACCAGGCGTTTTACGACATTGTTCGCGAGATCCGGCGGTACAACCGTGAAATGCAGGGCTACTCGACCGGCAGCGGCATCTCCAACACCGGCAGCCCGGCAAACAAGATGGAAGTCAGCGACAGCGAAGCCGACGCAGGCTGTTGCTGTGTGCTCATGTGAGGCGACACTCCATGCGAAGTGGTCGAATTGCCCGGCGATTCCAAGAGCGGTAGGGGCAGAGGAGGAGAAGACGAAGAAAAGAACTCCTGCATTTTAATACTTTTTGGCTTCTTTCTGTCCATGATTTCTTACGGCTGTGCTTGCTCAAACGACGGGCGCTTGTGCCTTTATTTACTTATCTTTTCTATTTCCCCATTCCCATTTCTTTTTTTCTTTTTTTCCAAACTTCCCCAATCGACCACGGGGGGAAGAAGGATAGTGGGGGCAACAAAACGGAAGGGCGTTGCCGATATCCGGTGCTACTGCTCAGCGTGTTTCCTAGAAAGAGGAAAGCCGAAAGACAGTGGCAAGTCGGCGTGGATATGAGATCTGGGAAGGGACAAGGCAACCTGGGCAGTTTTGCTGCATACGACGAGGGACAAAGGCGCAGCAAGCGCAAGCAGGATGAACGCTCAACCGGCTTTGTGCACTAGAAATTGTGCATCCGACTCAGCCTCGTGCTCATGCTTTGTGCGCATACAGCTTGCTGCTACCGCCCCAGTTTGCGAATAGCCCTGTCCCGGAACAAGTGTTTTTGTTCTTTTCTTGCGTCGGAACAAACACACTTCTTACTGGACAATGGCGGCAGCGGCTCTGCGCTGTCCTCCTGCAAAACTCCAAGAAAGAGGGTGCTTGAAACCCTGCATCATGCCCCCTCGTTGACTATCGTTTTCCTATGACGTGGACTTGACAAAGAGCGTCTCTTTTTGCGAGTTGACTCTAAACAATCTTTGGCCATTTATTATTTCTTTGTCTTAACGTGTTTCTTGCACGGCTTTGCTCTCATTTCCCCTGTTCTGCGGTTTTCACACGCATGCCTTGCCTTTCTGATTTTCTTTGTCTTGTCTAGGGGAATTTCTCAATAAAAGGATGTCGAACCAATGAAACTCTTTGTTATAATGCTTCCCGTTGCAAGGACTCGGGCCGGTGAAGATGTGCTGCTCTCTTTGACCTGTTTGAGTGACAATGGCATTGTCGTTGATGCAGAGAAGACATTTCATCAGACAATGGCATTGTCTTTGATGCAAAAAAGGCATCGCATCAGACAATGGCGTATGCAACAATGGCATCGAGATACAGTCTGCTATCAAGCCGACAGCCTCATCGCAGAGGGGGCCGCATGCGTGCATAAAAGGCACGCAGAGGGAGCGTGTAGACTCAACTTGAAATTCTTATCTTCAGACCCCTTTGACTACGACTCACATTGCAACACTCTCAAAACTCTGACCAATAGCTTCATTTCTGCTACTCATCCGCTATCGAGCAGGTACGTCTTGTGCTTTTCCTATCGACCATTTTAGAGCTAACAAACGGCACAATGTCGGATGTTCCTCAGAATGGCAACGCTCCTTTGAGCGGCGCTCCTTCGGCCAACGCTATGGAAATCGACGTTCCCATGAATGCCCCTGTGGTGGACAACGTCGGGATGATGGACGCTCCCGTGGACTTTGGCTCTGCCGCCCCGCCCGTGGACCACGGTTCTCCTCCTCCTGCCGACTTTGACATTGACGCTCCTGACTTTGGTGCAAACGTAAACGCTCCTGCACCATGGGTACTCAACCCGGGGCCCATTGTCCTCGTGGAAGACCCTGTGTGGCCCAACGCCCACATTGCCGTCGACAACATCAACCCTCAACAGCTTGTCCTCCCTCCCCGCCTTCCTGTGAGTGCTGGCCCGTCGGGTTTTATCCCCGGCCTTGTCGGCAACGCCGACCTCAATGCCAACCCCGTTGCCAACTTTGCTCCCATTGCCCCTGGCTTTGCTAACAACTTCAACGCCAGCTTCAATGTCCCCAACCTTGCTATGGGCAATGCCAACTTTGGTGCCCCCGGCTTTGCCTCTGGTAACGCCAACTTCAACGCCAGCTTCAATGCCCCCCACCTTGCTATGGGCAATGCCAACTTGGCTGCCCCTGGCTTTGCTGATGGTGGTGCCGGTGCTGGCGGCTTTGCTTCTGGTAACCTCAACACCAACTTGGCCCCTGTCGCCCCCGGCTTTGCTTCCGGCAACGCCAACTTCAACGCCAGCTTCAATGCCCCCAACCTTGTTTTCGACAGTAATACCTTTACTGCCCACGGTTATGATCTAACTGTCATTAACCTTGATGCCCCCGAGTTTGATTTTGCTAACGTTAACCAGGCTGCCCCGGGTTCTAACGGTGCCGCTGCCGGCGGCCTTGCTCCTGGTAACGTCAACTTCAACGTCAACCAGATTGCCCCGGGTTCTAACGGTGCCGGTGCTGGTGCCGGTGCTGGTGCCGGCGGCTTTGCTTCTGGTAACAGCAACTTCAACACCAACAGCAATGCCCCCGGTCATGCTCCTGGTGGCCTCAACCGGACTCCCCGTCGTCGGTACGGCAACGCTGACCCTTACGCCCGCGAACTTCCTTTTGGCGCCGGTGGCTTTTCTTTCCGCCGCAATGCCTCCCGCCCTGCCGCTTCCGGTGCCGCTTCCGGTGCCGCTTCCGGTGGATTTGCTTCTCGTAACGTCAACGTCAGCGCCCCCCCCCTCCCTTCTATCGGCGACGCTTACTTCACTAACCCCACAGTTGCCAGCGCCAGCGCCGAAGACTCCAGCTTTCGCATCAGTGGCATCTACCCTGATGCACCCCACCGCCGTCCTATCGTCAACGCTGGCCTCGTAACCCCCCCCGGCATTGCTCTAGGTTACGTCGACCAGACAGTGCCCCACCATCCTGTCCGTAGCGCCCACTTCTTTAGCCACCGCCATCATATCGACATCAATGCCAACGCTCCCGGTCCCGTCTTCTTCTACCACAACGACACCATCTTCCGACTTGTCCCCGACCGGATTGACGTCTACAACTTGTCGTCCAGCAGAGGCCGCCTACCCCTAGTTTCCGATGACATTTTGACCTTTGGAAACTCAAGCCCTGCTTCAGACCCCCAGGCGCCTATTCCCCCGGCCATAGCGGGGGGGCCTGGAGTGGCTGGGTCAATGGGCAACGGCGGTAATGCCAACGGCGGTGATGATGCCAATGGTGGTGGCCATGCCAACGGTGGTGCCAACGGTGGTGAGGATGCTAATGGTGGTAGCCATGCTAACGGTGACGGTCATGCCAATGATGGTGCCAACGGTGGTGAGCGTGCCGACTGGGATGAGGATATCTACGGTTATGACGGGGTTGACAATGCCGACGGGGATGCCGATGCCAATGTTGATGAGGATTCCGAAGGTGATGAAGATGCCGACGGGGATGACGATGCCAATGGTGTTGGCCATGGTGGTGGCCATGCCAACGGTGGTGCCAATGATGGCATCCATGCTAACGGTGACGGTCATGCCAACGGCGGTGCCAACGGTGGTGAGCATGCCAATGGTGGTGCCGACGGTGATGAGGATGCCGACGGTGATGAGGATGCCGGCGGGGGTGAAGATGCTGACGGGGATGACGATGCCGACGGGGATGACGATGCCGACGGGGATGACGATGCCGACGGGGATGACGATGCCGACGAGGATGACGATTCCGACGAGGATGACGATGCCGACGAGGATGACGATTCCGACGAGGATGACGATTCCGACGAGGATGACGATTCCGACGAGGATGACGATTCCGACGAGGATGACGATTCCGACGAGGATGACGATGCCAATGGTTATGAGGATTACGACAGTGATGAAGACACTGACGATGATGAGGATGACAATGACGTTGACGATCCCAACTGGGATCCCGAAGTCGATGGCGATGAAGACAGCGACGATGAATAGGATGGCCAGCAGTAAAGCCGTTCACATTGATGAGCTTGAAACAGCTAGTACTGAAAAGTCATTCTTGTGACTGCTAAGCAGAAGTGGCATGGGTGCAAAGGTCGTGGCAGTGAGCAATATCGCGTCGGAAAAGCAACATGGAGATGGACGCGATATATACCTGACCAGCAAGCGATGCGAACAGTGTTTGGTGGGTCCAGTTACTTGGGTTTTGCTTGTTTACTGTCATAATGTTTGATTTCCGTTGGTACGCATGGCGAGTTTGCTTTCTTTACCTGGTTTGCTTTTTGTTTGTTTTCCCTTGTTTGCTTTCCCTTGTTTGTCCGCTTTATGTTTATACACAACGGTGAGTTTAGTTATTTGATTTTCTTTGTTTATCTTCCTTACGTACTGTTTAATTTCCATTTAATTTCCATTGATAGTGAGATCTCAATTAAATTAAACGTGACAAAGTAAGTAAACCAAAATGACAGGTATGACATTTCTAGTGAGTTTCTTTGTTTAAACTGCCTGTTAACACTGCCCAGAAGACTTATCAAGTATGAAAGTTGTGTTTATGACTCTTAGCCGCTAAAATAAGGGTATCTATTATATAAAGAGGGACAGAAGCAAAGCAGAGAAAAACACGAATAACATGAAACATGAAACATCAACATAAAACATGAACTAGGTCAATGAGCCGAAAGTAATTTCAAATTTGCATGCTACCCCTTTCGAAATAAGAAAATCAACAATTACCACCTCACCCTTTACACCACACCGGTACACCACATATCTGCCAGCCCGTAAATTCGTAAAATGCATGTTCCTTCATTGGATACCTCGAAAGCGACGAGGTCATCCTTTTATTGCGATTCCCCTCCTTTCCTCTTAGACAAGCATGGCCATGGCCGGCAATAGGACGGAGAGCAGCACACGTATATCGAGCAGAGTGGCCGCTCCGACCGCAGAGACAGGGACAGCCAGCGTTGTCTGGGCCGAAGAAGAGGCGGTGGCTGATTTTGTCGACGCAGACTTTGCCGAGGTGGATGAGGAAGACGAGGAAGACGAGGAAGACGAGGAAGACGAGGAAGACGAGGAAGACGAGGAAGACGAGGAAGACGAGGAAGACGAGGAAGACGAGGAAGACGAGGAAGACGAGGAAGACGTGGAAGACGGCGACGAGGATAAAGTGGAAGTGGACGTCGTTGAGGTCGAGGTCGTTGATGTGGACGAAGTAGTCTTCTGTGTCGTGGTACTTTCCGAGCCAGAAGAAGCACTGCCACTCAGGCTACCCGAAGTAGAAGTAGTACCGCCGGAGCCCGAGCTGGAGGGACCCGGGGTCGACTTGGTTGTAGTGGACAGAGGGAGTGTCGAAGGAGGGGCGGAAAAGGCCTTTACAGACGGCAATGTGGTGGAGGGCGAAGGCGAGGGGGAGGAGGAGGTTGTCGTGGTGGAGGCTTTCCTGGTGATGGGCACGATGGAGCCCGAGCTGGCCTGGCCTTGCGCAGACGTGCTGAGCGTGGCCGTGTCGGTGCGGACAGCCTCGGGCGTCGAGGAGGCCGTGGCGGACGTGGCCGGCACGGTGTCGCAGTAGCCGTAAAACTGGCCAAACTTCTCCTCGAGGTACGCCTTGGTCGTCAGCTTTCCCTGGGGCGTGTTGCGGGCGATGCAGGCCTTGCAGGCGTCGTAATATTCCTTAAAGGGCGAGTCGGCCTGGCAGAGCTCGGGCGTCTTGCCCGTCTGCTGCGCCTCCAGATAGGCGTTGTTGCACGTGGCGAAGCACACGGCCGGCGTGATGGTGTCGTCGCGCTTGGCCAAGAACCGTGCGGCCACGGCGGCGTCGGCATGGCGAGGGCCATCGGCGCCCGCGCGGGCGTCGAGCATCATTGTCATGGCCCGCCGCCAGGCCGCGGCGGCGGGCGTGGAAGACGAAGAGAAAGTGGCAGAGGTGGTCGTGGACGGCGGCGGATAATGCGTGAGGGTCGATTGCGTGGACCAGTCGCCGGTGGTCTCGGTGTAGAGGCGGCCGTCGACCTTCTTGATGATGAGCTCCTCGACAAAAATGTCGTAGCTGAGGCCAAAGGCGGGCGGCGCCAGGTTGAAGTAGCCCTCGGTCGGCGGGTAGTAGCCCGTCTGGTTCTGGGGCCAGACCACTGTGGGCAGCGGCGGCGCTGCAATGCAGAGCTCTGGCTGGCAGACAAAGGTGTCTGCGGGGGAGTCGGCAAACATGTTGCAGCCGGCGGGCTTGGTGGCGTTGCAGACAAAGCCGGGAAGACAGCCCCAGAGCAGATTGCTGCTGGGCACGAGCGTGGCCGTGGCGGCGGCCTCGGGCGACACGGTAGGGGCCGAGCATGTCGTCAGGGGCGTGCGGGTCGTGGTGGTAATGAAAAGGGTGGTGGCCGGGCCGGGGATCTGCTGGGTGGTGGTCTCGGTGACGGTCGTGGCCGGCACCACGGACGTGTAGGTGGTGCCGCCGAGGGTGACGGTCACAGTCGACTCGGGCAGCACGGTCGTCCCAGAGCCGGGGAGGGTAACGGTCGTGGCTGGCAAGACAGACGTGTACGTGGTGCCGCTCTGGGTGACGGTGACGGTAGTCCCTGGAAGCACGGTCGTGATCACGGAGGCGACAGTTTCGATAGAAAAGACAGTCGTCTCTGGGCCTGGAAGCGTGAGTGTGGATGTGACCGTGGAGGCCGGCACGACGGACGTGGACGTGATGCCGCTCTGGGTGACGGTGACCGTTGACTCGGGCAGCACGGTCGTGATCACGGAGGCGACAGTTTCGATAGAAAAGACAGTCGTCTCTGGGCCTGGAAGCGTGAGTGTGGATGTGACCGTGGAGGCCGGCACGACGGACGTGGAC